>MU223962.1:24947-137741 GCA_018584345.1 Thuja plicata | reverse complement strand
TCCATACTAGTCCCGAAGTGTAGCTTGGAACTCGGTAGCCGCTGGTGACTCGGTAGCTATAGTGTCACTCGGTAACCGCTGGTGACTCGGTGGTAACTGACTTCTTGGTTGGCTTCAACTGATGGCTTGGTAGTTACGGTGAAGCTCGGTGACTACCGTCTGCTCGGTACATGTTTCTCTTCTCGGTAACCTCTGCTGAACTGTTCATATGCTCAGTGACTACTGTTCTGCTCGGTTTGAACTGTTTAACCGCTGTGCTTTACAAAGTGATTACTGAATGCTCGGTATAAGCTGTGGACTGAGTGATGAGCTCGGTAAGAATTCAGAATTGAATAAGTGTTTTCACTGATGACAAATATAACATAATTCCAACATCTAGTATCTTATTCTATGAAATCATGTGGGGCACCCACCCTGAATTCCATTCATGTGTAAAGACATGGTGGGATTCACATGTTATCAAAATACCTATGTTCTGTGCATTTGAAAAACTTACCATCATTAGAAGGAATGTGAAGGGGTGGAACAAACTCACATTTGGTAATGTCTTTAAGCAAAAAATGAACTTTTCATGAAGTTGGCTTCCATCCAAGAGAAAATGGCTAGGGGTGATATTTCACCAGCCACACATGTTATTGAAGAGACCCTGAGGACTAACTACGAAAATATCCTCAATAGGTAGGAAATATTTTGGAAACAAAGATCCAAATCTAGTGGCTTAAACAAGGGGATAGAAATTTAGTTTTTTTTTACTATTCAGCTTGCAGGTCCATAAGAAAAGAAACACTATCCTTAGTCTCATGGATGAAACATAATGTGGAGATTACAAAGGACATGCAAATGGGTGTCTTGGACTCTGGTTTCTTTTAGAAAGCCTTCAAGGATGATGGTTGTACTCTAGGGTGTGCTCTTTAGGTTTGGATGCTGGACTACCTCCCTAAAACTATCTCTCTGATTGATAATGACCTTCTCATGGCCCCAGTCTCAGAGGAGGAAGTGTGACTATCTACCTTTTTTATGGGGTTTTTTATGGTCTTGGGTCCTGATGGCTTCCCTTAGATACTTTATTTTAGTATTTTTGGGATATTGTTGGCCCTGATGTTATTGCGGCTATAAGGATTTTCTTTAGAATATGCAAACTTCTTAAGAAATTAAATTGCCCATTCATTGACCTGATCCCAAAAATCTAGGAATCATTCTCTTTCAATGATTTTAGGCCAATAAGCATATGTATTATTGTCTACAAAATCTGATCTAAAGTCTTCATCAATAGGATCAAACCGTTGGTTGCTAATCTTATCAATTGTAACCAGAATAAATTTGTCCCTGGGAGATAAATTCTTGATACAACCATCACTACCCTCAAAGTCTTCAACTCCATGTAAAAATATAGGCTCCCAAGGATGGCTCTTAAGTTGGACATATCCAAAGCTGATGATAGGGTCAAATGGGTTTCCCCTTCAAGGTACTTGAAAGATTTGGCTTTGATAGGAAGATGATTGCATTGTTCAAGGAATGTATGAATATTGTTCGCTACTTTTTCCTTGTCAGTGGGGTCTTGACAGGTTTCTTTGGCATGTTCAAGGGGCTAAGGCAAGGTGACTTCTCTCCCCTTACCTCTTCATCTTGTTGGAAGAGGTGTTGAGAAGGAGCTTTGTAGACGTATAGAAATGTCCCTAGTTGCTTAATGCTAATTAAATATATTTTAATTAATGTCCCCATACCACTATAATAAATTTTAATTAATTAATTATATTATTGTGTTCATCTATTTATTTAATTAAATTTATTTAATTAATTAGATTTACATTCCTAAGGTATTTAAATTTAGTTTGAACACTCGCTCTAAGTATATTAAATCTTATTTAATATATGATTCTCCATAGTCCCTTTTTAAAAAAAATTCAAATTTATTTATTCCTTCCACTTGGCTAATATTCTTCTAAGACTGGATTAATCTAAATTTAATTTAAACTTAATCCTAATCCCAACCTAGGAACCTAACCTACACCCATCACCTTACTCAGTAAACCTACCTTTTTTGAACTAATCTATAATTAAGCCTCTAAAAAGGTGATTCCTAACTTCATTAGTCCCTAATGAGTTTCTCAGACATGCATGAGTAACTCCCCACAAGGAAGCCACACAACTTCCTTAAATTCTCTTACACTCTTGTCCCCCACTCCTTTCTCTCATGTTGCTCACACATGTGTGAGAAACCTTGGAATCGTCAAACCTTAAATACTCATCTTGTCTCAAGTTGAATTTTTGCATGGCCATCCCCTTTAGCTTATGTGTCCCTTATGTGGCTCCTATGTGGATTTCATATACATGCAACCTCATCCTTTCTCCAAAATTCTATAAATAGGAGCCTTGCCAAGAACAAATTCATCCATTGTTAATGCATTGTTATCATGCTAGTTTCATTTTAGAATTTTAGAAGCATTTTTAGCAATATCATGTTAGTTAAAATCTATAGCTTTGAATCTCCATTATCATGTTAGCTTAATCTTGAATCATTGTTATCTTAAATCTTGCATTTCATCTCTTAGCTTTATTAGATCATTATCATTGTTGAATGCTTGTGGTTAGTTCTTCATACAAGTTCATAAGTTATTCAACCTCCATTAGTTTGCATTGTAGAATCACCCATATTCAAGAAAGATTGCATATCAAGTGGGATTTAATATTGTGTTTCGAGAGAACACCCACATATATCTCTAAGAGAAAATCAAGAAGGCTTGGTTGTCCTTGTTTGGCTCATCAAAGGTTGTGGAGGAAATATTTGTGTTTAGTTCAAGTTTCATTCATGTTTTGATTTGTAATGTGCTAACCCACTAACCATTTGCATGTTTGAGCTTGTCCCACATAGGTGAGTTTTCCACATACATTTTGGCATGCCCGGTGGGACCCACATCCCTTAAAACATTTAAAAATTTCTAAAAATCCATAACTTGCAAGCTTAGAACATGCATTGATGTGTCCACCTTGTGTAGAGGCGTCTCTTCTTATCGATTATCTTATGCGCAGATCACCTTCTATGTATATTGTCATCTGTGACCAAAAATTGCCATCTCCACCTGTCAAATTTACCTTTTATTTTTTAGATTTTTAATTTTTTTTTTGTGGTTTTTTGTAGTTTGTTGCATTCGATTTTTTGACAAGTGTCTAGTTTTACAAAATTGGATGCTGCCAAAAGTTCAAATTTTTCTTACCATAGTTTACTGACTCTATGTTTTTGTAGATCCACGTCTTCTCTCTGACACCTCCATCTCTCTGATTTTGTGTCTCCATAATCGATGTTTTTACTCCTTGGGGTAAGAGTTGGGTAAAACAACACGTGTTTGATTATCTTTTATTTTCTCCATCTTTTGACCAATCGACATCTTCGCCAATCAACATCTATGTATATTTGTGTTTGCGTTTGACAACTGATTTCTCTGCTTGGTTACATAAAAATTTAATTTTCTATTGTTTTTTTTGTTACTAGAATTTGTTTGTCTTTGTAACATTTTAGGACTTGGAAGCAACTTTTAAAACTACTAACTATTTCATGCAGCTTTTCCTTGAAGAGTTTTATAAGCAAAAAATGAGCTTGAATTCTTTAATCATTCATATTTAAATGTATTTTGTACTAAAGATTAACAAAATCTAATCTTGAATGACATAAGGAAATCAACAAACACACTTCTTTTGAATGCAAGTTCCCTTGTGACTGTGTGGGAAATAAATTTAACTCTTGAATGCCTTAAGCATACTATTGTGTCTTTTGTTAAGGTAGTTACACTTAGTTTCTTTAATTATGAGTCAATTTGGGACAAACAAACTTCTTGGTGTGTTTGAAGAAGTTTTTTCTCAAAACTTATTTTTTGAGCTATGTATTTAGATTAAATCCCTTTAAAGTAATTGATGCTAAGATTAAACTATATTCGTATCCTCTCCCCTTGCCTTCACGAAACTTGTGTGAAGATAAATATTAGCTTAATCTATCTTCTAGAGAGGCCTATCTAGAGGGATCATTTCCTATTTAGAGGATGACCTCAAACTTTCGGGGGTGACACTATTGTGTGAGCGAAAGGACTACCAAGAAATGGGCCTATAATATTCCATCTGAAGCCAATCCCTTAGGGTTACTACTAATTGTATTGTGTTCGTTGTGTTTTAAACCTCATAAAAACATAAGTGACTTTAAAAAGTCACTTGAACATACACATATCAAAGTTCTCAAATTTATATCAGCTTCATGATATCGCATTTGCCTGTCTCCTTCAAGGTTTCTTTGTCCCTTACAGGACTATTTTTAGACATCTATTTGTGAAATTGAATGTTCCTTGTCTAAGTCATGACATACTTAGTGTAGTCAATGTCTTTGATGTATTATTGAAACGAGTTCTTTCCATTGAACAAATAAAACCAAATTGGTCCAAGGTTTGTCCAACTCAGTCAAAACCTAAAAAAAATTCTATTTTCCAAATTTTCATTGCCGACCTGTAATCACCATCTTCATAGATCAACGTCTATATTTAAGAATCGTTGTCATCGCCTAAAAATAGTGAGCTTCAAAGTACTGTCAAAATTTCACATTTTTAGCCTTACAGAGGTCCTTGAAGTTATTTTGTGAAATCTGTCAATTTGATCATCAAAAATCCATTCTCTTTGGGCTATGTCAAATTAAAAGAAGAACAAGAAAGTCAAGGTCTTGTTACCCCTTTCCTATAGAAATAAGAAGACAGTTGGTCAAACCACTAGGCAATAGCAACATGTCATGCGAGTGACCCAAATTTGTGCCCAACAAGATAAAGGATATGACATGATGATTTTCAACAACAAAGTCACCAATTTCATTTCTAAATTCTAATTGAACCAAAATTTAATTGCACCTTCTAGAGACCTACAAAGAGCAGAAATAAACCTTTCTATCACTTCATCAAATTTTCATCATTCTAGTCTTCCATACATCCCAAATCTTTCCACTTTTGACTTAGAAGCATCATCATCCATTTGGACTTGAATCTTGAGGAATCCAATAAAGTCAAATCAATTCTTCTCACATTCATCAAGATCCCATCAATCTCTAGGTATTGAATATTTTATAAAAGTGTCCTTGAGATCCTTATCCTTACTAATCCTGGTTAAATCATGTTATTTGATAGCATTTTCCATCTTTTATGATCAATTTAATCTAATCAATATCCTATTTTTCTTGGGACCATTAGTCTATCTCCAAGTAGAAGAAACATATTGTCAAATCATCTAAGTGATTGTGCTTAACATGATCTCATTTTTCTAAGGTTATCAAAAACCTTCAACATTCAAATCAAATCAAATTGAGGCCCTATCCTCACAATCCAATCATCAAATCAATCATCCTTGAGGCCCTGCCCTCACAATAAAACAAGTCCAAACCTTTTATCCTAGTCCTAAGTTCATCCTTCATCCATCATCAGATATTTCATTCATATCATTTGTACACTTCATCCTTCATTGTTTCAAAGGTCACCATTATATGGTTGTTCTAACTTGATCACAAGCTAAAAACATGAGGCAGACTCAATAAAATACCAATCATGATGAGATTCCCTTTTCTCATCACTTATTTCAAGGAAATGAGGTATGTAGTGAGGACATCACTAATTCCCTTGAAGAAAAAAAATTGGTGGATCAACCTGAAAGACCCACTCAGGTGAATGAATTCCTTACTGATCCATACACTTAGAAATGGTTGAAAAGGTGATTAGTTAAAAGTTTCATGAACCTTGTTAAGAATGGTGTCATAGTTCACGTTGATTTTGATGAGTCCCTCCTCATAAACAATATTATAAAGGATATATATGCTACAAAAACAACCACAAATTCAATAATCAATGCAACATCATCATGGGACAAGGGAAATGCCACTTCTAGTGAGTCTTCTACATCAATTCACACATCAACCTTGTAAGAAATGTTTTAATCTCTAAGTGAGAAGATTCAACAAATCCTTAGTGTTATACCTAACACGACTTCACATAATAGCACCCACACCACAATGAATAAATCTAATGTCACGGGTGCTAGTGTCTTAAACATAGGCCAAACTTCAATCCATAGTAAGAGGGATTCAAAGAATTTTCACAAGTGTGGCTGAGTTTCCCTTAGAAATGCATGAGTTTGCATAATGAGAGAGTTGATGGTGATTTCAAGGATTTTGGGTTCAAATGTGACAATGGAATGAAATTAAAAGATGAACTCATAAAGATAATGGATTGCTAAAATATATGGATCTTGAATTGAAGGGAAATGGGAGGATTTTATAGGAGAGTTAAGGAGGTGAGGGCTATCCTCCATTAATGAGGGGTGGCCAGATGTCAACCTCTGTGTTGTTGAGGGATGGGGAAAGAGACTTTCCATAAATGGCATTTATCTCTCAAAACCCCAAATTACAACCTCATTAATAGGAGTATTTATGCAAAAATGTTGAGGATTGGGATGGAGGAAGAAAAGTTAGCCTTTGCTTCACTAATCCTCATGCTTAGGAATGTGCAAATGTTTAGGAGAAGATTAGGGTAATGAGTTGAGTTAACTAGGGGGCAAGTGGATAGGTTAGGAAAATGCAAGTGGATGGGGATTAGGAGAGGATAGAGATTAATTAGATAAATAGGGTATTTATCTAATTAAGGCAGGATTAGGAATGCAAGTGGGAAAAGTAGGAGAAAGCAAGTGGATGAGAAGATATGAATTTGAATTTTGATTTATTTTAATTTAAATAGAGGAAAAGGGATATTTAATTAAACACGGGTTTATTTAAATAAATATATTTGGGCATTAGATTAATTAATTTATCTAGAGGGATTGGAAAAATGGGGAAATTAATTAAACAGATAGACTAGTTAATTAATACAGTGAATATAGAGGAATGGGTAATAATTATTTAATTAAGTATACATAAATTTCCATTTAATTAAAGAGGATACATATGCTAGATAAATTAAATTAATTAATTTACCAAAGACTATGGAAGATGAGTAATTAATTAAATGAATTAATTATGTTTTAGATTTGGGTGTCTACATTTTGCCCCTACTGACATGGTTTTACAAAGTAGCATCATTTCAAAGAATATTAAGACATAGAGCTAGGAAGAAGATGATTCGATTAGAAAATATGCCCCAATCATTTAAAAGGGTGACTAGGAGGAAGGATGGTGGGAGACGGAGATAATGATGACCCCTTGAGAGGATAGGCGGGTTCTAGAGAACACAAATGTGCTCTCAAAATGGATGAGAGAAAGAATGAGTGTTGAATGAATGATAATGGTAATGCACTGATAAAGGGATTAAAGAAGAAAGAAATGGGATAGATGGATGGAATGGATGTATAGTTAGAAATGAAGGATGATGGACGATTAAAGATATGAGGAAAGCTTGAGAAGGAGCACCATAAAAAGGAGTTGTTATGTAGTGAGAACTTAATTTGCAGTCGCATATGATATCATGCACCAGGGTATAAGAAACCAAGGCGGTATTGTATCACATGCATAGGAAAGACACAACAAATAGGAAAGGATTTCCCCAACATCATGCCTGAGTCAAAAAAGGAATTAGGGTGGATACGATACTAGGGAACCCACAAGCAAAGGATATTACCCCAGTGCACCATGTGACTATGGGGATCACACGTTGAAAATACAAGGGTCATATATAATTGATTTAAAAGTAAAAGATCAAGACCATGCCCCAAGTTTAACCATTCATAGCGCACCGTGATATAAAGGATCGTGGTGACTTTGCGGAGGTAAAAAAAAGGATCTCATGTATTTGATTCCATAGGGAGGATGATGGATGGGGATTGATTTGATTGGTGTGATATGAGGAAGGATACATCCTGTGAAGACCGATGATGGATTGCTAAAATGGGATTCCTATGACATGGGACAAGTAAGACATTCCAACCTCCAAGGGACTAAAAGATTATTGATGAAGCACTAGCTAGATAGGGAAATCATCTTGAAGACACGCGACTAACTTTCACAAAGGATGGGACCTAAGGACACAAATGTACAACTAATTATAGGTGGAGACATTTTTGACTAAGACTCTATACAAGGTATTATTTACAAAATGTTCAAGATATACAAGGGGTTGGAGATTATGGATGAGGCTTGGAAGATGCAAATCTACCTAAGGACATAGTGGATCCACCAAACCAGATAGAATTGGTAAGATAGATTGATGGTAGATGGGGTATTGTGGATGTGGGAATGATATATCCCAAAAAAACACAAGGATTGAGAAGGATGTGTTATGCCATGCAACCCCATCCCTACATTTTGTGTGCGAAATGTTGGGTCCCCCTTTTTCTTGTTTTCTACTTTTGGCTCTTGCCTTGTATTTTTCCTTTGTTTCCTTATTTTTCTTCTCCAGGATTTCTCTCCCGCGGTGTTGGTTTTTCTTTTTGTTTTGTCTCTTGTGTCTCTGGGACCTGATCCCAGAGTTAGTCATTCCTTGTCCAGGAGCCAGACCCTGGACTTCGAGATTCTCTGCCATGATATCTTCTTTTCGTAAGAAGGTATGGTCACGCGGAATCCCTGGGCCCAGAGTCCGGAGGTCAGCCTGTTCTCGAGCTTGTGGAAGGAAAGGTAACTTGCTTTTCACCTTGGGTATAAATAGAATTCACCTATCATTTTCACAATTACCGTGATTAAAACACTAAAACAATTTGAGCGATTTCAGAGCGATATCACAGCGATTTGAGTAGAGTTAAGTGTGAGCTGTTCTGAACAACTGCAAGTGGTTTTCTGGTGTTGAGTGGTGATCATTTGAAGGTGGAAGTTGTTGCAGAGTGATAGTAGCACCTTTCCTTCCTTCCTTTCTCTATTTTTTAGGTTGGTGTCTGGTTTCTCTCTATTTTCTCACTTTTTCGTTGTGTTCTGTTAACGTTTGTTTGTGTTTTTCATCTTTTTTTCTCATTTTGTTTTTGTCTTGGTCATCTGGTTTACCGCCTGTTGGTGGGTCGGCCCTGCTAGAGGGTTTTTCACCCTCTGTACAGGTGTAGAATGCTGTGAATTTTGTATATGTTGTATATTTTTTGCGCAATTTTATGTAAATAGCTTCTCTATGTTTGTATATATGTATATTTAGTATATATTAATGTATATCCTTTCAGTTTTGCATGTATATACCTTTTGGCCCTATTGTAGCTTAGTTGTATATGTTGTGTATATCCACCCAATTTTATAACAAGCTCATCGTGCTTCCTCTATTCTCATTGACAAATTCGTGAGCTCGTTCCAGGAAGGATACCACCTAGTTGAAACTTGACTCTCAGCTGGTTTCAACTAGGTGGTTTTCTCTCTCCTCCCTAAACCAGCTTTAATGATCCATTTATGTCCCACGTATGCATTCAACTGTCCAAGTGGCCTCCACTTTTCATGCATTCAGATAGTTAGCTCCGCCGCCATCGCCATAACTTCCATTTATTGCATAGCCATGTGACGCCCACGTGGGTCTGACAGTTCACTTTTGGTACACACCTTCCAACGATTAGTTTTCTGGACCCCGGGTCTTTTGTCTTCACCAGCCCATACCTTACTTTTTTTAAGTATGCTGAAACCCCTAGGCCTGGATATGGGTTAATTTTCTAAGTTTTGCATTATATATATACTTTCCAGGATTTTTAACTTAAACTAACTTTTCAAGAAAATAAATGTCGCGGTCGTAAGATCTCTAGATCCTGGAATATTATTTATCTATGAGTTTTGATGGTCATCTTGCCTTGCAGGTTTTTAAAGTAATATACTTTCATCATGTTTGAGGCTTTCGCATCTTCATCACCCGGTAGTCTGGAACTTCCTTCCACGGTGGTCACTAGGGAAACCGTCAAATCTAAAAAGGAGTGGGCCTTAGAGAAATTGCCTCTCACCATGAAGTACGTGAAGGAAAATGTCATCATGGGATCAAAGATTGATTCCAAAGTTTAATTGATTACCGACACCAACGTCAGAATGTGGGCCGAGATGCAGACCCTGGTTAAAATAATGTACATTCAATGACATTCTGGGGATCCACTAGGAATCAGCGTCAAGGATTCTATGATTCTCAAGGCTGCCTATTTCCCATGCTCTGTGCAGCCCTGAAGTTAATTCTTATACTTTCCATGCATTACAACTCTTCCGTCCAGGCCGTCATGCTCTCAGCCCCGGAACCAACTGAGTATCCCACCCCCATGGTGTCTCTCGACGTTGCAACTTTTTGGATAGGATTGGGGATCCCTCAGTTTGACAACCCGACTGTGGTTACCAGATCAGATGCCTTAGTGCAATTCAAGTAGCTAGAGATCCCAGCCCAACAATACATGAACAACCACTGGCTCAAGACCCTGAAGAGGGATCCCAAAAAATGAAGCTAGAGATCCTTCGGTCTGAGTTTAAAGAAGCCATCCAAATGGGGATGATAGCACTATCTTAGGTCTTCGGGCAGCCACATGCCTAGGAATTCATAGGGTGTATATACTACTTCTTGCTTGGCATTTCCACCGGCGAGGAGTACTTTGATTGGGCCGCCATTATTTCAAACCACGTGGATTCTCAATTCCTTCAGGTGGTCCAAAATAGGAAGTTCTATATGAATTCTTATGTTCTCTAAGGCCTAGCTCAACAGTGACCCTACACCAATGGGTTCCTTACATTAGGAGTACTCAGGATTGGCTGAGGTAAGAAGGCTCCCTAGGATTATTTCCCGCAAATTCAATGAGAGGCTAGTTTCCCCAGTTTTTGCAGGGTTAATGATGCCTTCATTTACTACAACCTGCTCACACCTACCCGAGATTTAGGATATCACCTCTCCATGGAGGAAATGGATTTGGTTAGAAGTTATGGCCATTATTATATACAATTTCAGTAGCACACATACATAAGGGTAATCGGCTTCTCCAGGAAACCCTACTTGTTGCCCAAACAATGTAGGAACAAGATAATTCTTTTGGAGTACTACAGGAAAATGATGGAATTACATGCCTTATATGCCTTAAAGAAGGTAACAAATCTCAGATTCGTAATCACTTATGAGAATTACTCATGCAGTCTAGCCACAGCCAAGGAGGCAGACAATGAGCTCAAGAGCATGAACTTAACAGAATTCTACTTGGTGCAGAAGAACTTTGATTCGCATGGAAAAATTGCACTGGCACTTCCTCGGGCATTAGAGCCCCACCAATATCACATGGAAGACTTCTGGGAAGATTGCTAGGACGACGTTGAATTTTGAAGCCGGCATTACATCCGGATGACTATGGGGATGATGGACAGACTGAAGCTCTAAAAATTCCTAGATAACTTCTCAAATGTCGGGTCCACAATAGACCCCCAGTACAAAGAAAAGGGGATTGATAAATTGGGCCTCCCACCGATGATTTTTAATGCCTAGGAGGGGCCCACCATAAAGGAATTTACTCGCAACATGGTCAAGCGCAACCATGAGTATTTCAAGAGAATATGCCCCGGGATTACCCGCACAGCTGCCCAGCCGGTACCAAAGCTGACCCCTGGGGCCAAAAATTCTTCGCAAGGAGAAGATAGGGGAAAAATAATAATGGAGACTCAAACTATGCATGATATCCCCATAAAGGAACAACTAAAGCAATCAATAGCGGCCTCCCAGTAGATGAGGGAAAATTTAATCACACGGATGGCTACTCTTGTGCTCATGACCAAACCCATCTGTCCTCCTTCTTCCCCATCACTAGCAGAACTAATGGTCAAAGAAACTAGAGTTGATCTAGAGGAGGAGCAGGTCCTGAGGGAGGTGGGGCCTCCTTTGGTCACCAAGCAGAAGAAAAGGCTCAATCCAAAGCCGAAGGCAGAGACAGTGCTAGGGATGCCTCAGATCCCACAAGTAGAAATCATTTCCTCTAACTCCCCTAAGCTGGAGGGAGAACCGAAGCCCACCCATGTCCTGGTAAATCCTCCCCCTCAAGATGAATTTGATGATGTTTTTAGAACTGACAAGTTTAGGAATTTGCAAGGAGACATTGAACAGCTGCAGGCTGAAATCCTGGAGAAGGAGAAAGCTCCAGAACAAGAACCTGTGCAGGAAAAAGAGGAACAAATGGAAGAAAAGAAAGGGATAGAGAAAGAGGTAGCCTCCAAAGTCCCAGAAATGCAAGATACAAGAGTTTCAAGGAAACAGAAATAAAGTGAACCAACAACATCGACTAGGGAAACTAGACCTTCGGGAACAACCGTGACCCCAACTGCCGTGTTCCAAATGCCGCTCCCAAAGGTAATATTTGGGGATGTAATCACTATGGTCCAAATGTTAAACCTTGGCCCATTTCCTCCCCCACTACCTAAGGATGTACCAATGGAAGAGGACACCCCAGCAATGGAGGCTGAGGAAGAACAAGAACAAGAAGATGAAGAAAACCCTAGGGCAACCAATGAAGACCCAAACAGTGCCAAAGATACAGACAATGGGGCAGAAGATACAGGTACCACCAAGGAAAATATTGCTGGTGAGATAGAAGATATAGGGAAGGAGTCAGAGGAGGCTCATCCTAATGAGGGGGCACGACAAGATATCGGGGAGAAGTCGCAGGAATAGATTTTGGCTACAAAGCCACCCCGCCCGCCACAGTGGTTGGTGGAATCTCAAAAGAGAAAGGCCCTCCCATCAACACCCAGAGCCCATCTTTCCTTGGCAGAGATGATGGCTCAGGCCAAGAAAGCCCAGATGGTTCACACTCATCAAACCAAGCCGGGCAGAGAAATAGTCGTAGTAATAGCGACACCTTCCCCAGATGCAAATGAAGCAACGGCTGAGGCCAGAGATTATAACATCATAGAAATATCGCTGGGGAAGAGAGGGAAATAGGTTGAAGTACACCTATTAAAAGAGGCAGCTAAGGTAGTAGAGGCTCGCTATGAAAAGGAAGCTCAAAAGCTCAAGGCAGAGAAGGAGAAAAATGCAAACCTCATGGGGTTGCTAACTGAGCTGACCTGGCCTATTAATGTTATTCCTCCAGAGGCCTCTACATCTGATGCACCACTACCTTAGAGTGACATAGACTCATTATGGGAAATAAAAAGGAAGGCCTAAGAAGTTGATGAATGGGTCACGTTGCAGTTGGGAAATGTCTAGCGTTTCTTGGTATCCACCCTCACAAATCTATATGCAGCCCACCATGTCTTACATCAGGCCGAAACCACCATCAGTATATTGGAGGTGGAGATCGAGAATTATGAGGCATGGAAAGTTGAGTTCGAAGAGCTCATCGGCCTCAGAGAAGAAGTTGTCTCTAAGTCCATAATTTTGGGGGAAGAGTCATTTGATTTTGTGAGGACCCAACACTCTAGACTTGACCTCACATTGGGGGTAATCAAGAAACTGGTGGGGACTCTGTGGGATAAGATCAATGTAGTACAATATTCTTTTATTATACAAGTCTTTTGTTACAAAGGTCTCTGAAGCTAATCCATTTAGCACTAACACATGCACGCTGGAGGAATATGTTTTGGGAAAATTTGATGAGTTAATGAAGTCTAGGTATCAATCCCCGGAGGGAATATACAGAGCTCAAATGATGTGAATAACTTGCATGGTGCTTAGTGGCAATGAAGGGACAAAGATGGCCGATGAATTCAAGGGAAATATTCTAGACTTGGGGGAATAGATCGAGGTGGCCAAGTACCAGTGGGCTAGCCTTAAGGACATTGATGAAGATGGAATTTCTCATCTCCTCTAGACCTTCAATGCTACTAAACAATAATAAAGGTTCTCCAGGGGCTGGAGAAAACCTAACTATTTTTATATTCTTTATTCTTTTGGAACGTAAGTTCCCGGATCTCGGAGTCCCGAATCCTATCTTTTTAATTCTTTTAGTGACCCGTGTCTTGGTCCCCAAGGCTGACCGGACACTTTCAAAGTAGTTAATAAAGGTTGTTAGAGGGTAGATGGATACATCGAGGCACATCTCATCGATAAGAGGTTATCTGACAGATGGTCTTCCCAAGGTGCCACTGCAACGTTACACCTAACACATCAGAGATAAGGTGCTACTTTTCCCATTTATGAGGCATGTAGCCTCGATTCCTGACAGATCAAATTTCTTCCTTCTCCTTCTCAGCTCTCTTCTTGAGGCTGATTCTTCCACTCCACTTCTCTTGTCTTATTCTTCTGACATGACAGGCCTATTCCATCTCTAGGTCTTTTGTAGAGTGGCACAGGTAGTACCAGCCACCAGATAATGTATTTTATTGAAGTGTAACATAAGTTAGGATTAGGGTTAGGGTTAGAAATGTATGTGTATAAATAGTAAGTCTGACCCCATTCCAAGGGTCAGAAAAATTGATGATTTTGCAGTCCATAGCAATAGAAAAGAAGTATTTCATTTCTCAGTTGTAGAGCTCAATGGTCCTTAGTCTTTAAGCTTTCAGTAGTTAGATGCTCCCTTGGAGCCACCATTGTACCACATACCAGTACTTGCTGGAAGGAATGTTAATGAAGAAGGGAGAGTTCTTACAATGATGTTGTTGGCATTTTATCTTCTAAGTTAATGGTATTTTATGCTTTGTGTTCCTCATGTCCTCTGCTCTAACACTTGAAGTAGATTAACGACCTCCTTTCCTTTGCTACTGATGAAATATGAACTGATGGTTGTATGTTTCTTCGGTTTTTAGTATAGTGTGTTGGAGTATTGTTGATGTTTTGAATGTTCTGCATAACTATAGGTAGATGAAATATTTCTAACCCTGCAGGATACTTTTCAGTTTATTTGTTAAGTGTAAACATGCTTGGAGAAGCCTCACCTACTTGAATCCCCAAAGAGAATAAGTTGAAGATAACCAGCTATCCCCCTTGAAAATAGTCACATCTCCCAACCAAGCCCCGCACCGTCGAGACCCGACTCTCAGGTGCTTGGAGGCCTGGGGAATCTCATTTCCCTGAATAACCTTTGCAGGAAAAGTTGGCCGGTACCTTGGTACCTGGTGACAACTTACACTTGTTGGCAGACCCGGTCATCAAAGTCCCGTCAACAGAAACTTTCTCTAGAAGGAGGGCATGAACTCGTCCCCTTCTTGATATTCTAATTTTACACCTCCCGAGGGTTCCCCAAGCCATAGTTTTAGGAGTCAAGCCTTCAGCGGGATTGGGTCTTTCTCCCCAGCAAAATTTGAGAGAGTCCTCAAATCAGCCCCTAACCCTAGAAGGTTTGTCGAACTCGAGCCTCCTGCTCAAAAGAAATGGACCCTGAAAACCACACCAGCCACTATTGTCTAGGGGTCTAGCATACCATAGAATATCCAAACTTCTCAGACAATCCCAAGAAGCAGCGCTCAACCTACTCAAAAATTAGTTTCCCAAATGGCTACATATTTTGGAAATACTGGGTCCTCTATGGGCACTTTTCTAGGTGCAACCAATGACTTACCCTCGCACCCAAAGAAGATGTGCCCATCATATGAGCACTTAGGCTCGCGAACTGTAGAGGAACACTTGTAGGCATACAAAGATGCCATAAACTGACACCAAATCCAACATGAAGATGTTGTGACCCAGATGTTTCCCCTATCTCTGGGTCTAGGCGAACTGAACTGGTACCTTAACCTTCCCACCAACTCCATCAATAGTTGGCAGGACATGGAGGATGCCTTCTTGGTTGCCTTTCGCGTACACGTGGACTCAGTGTGGTCCCATAGCCTATTTATTTCCATCAGTAAGGAACTAAATGAACCCCTTGCAGCATTCAATCACCGGTTTCAGAGTGCCCTGAAGCGGTGCACTGGCCCTTTTATTCCATCCTCGAAAGTAACCATACAGACCTATCTCAACATGATGGACCCCTTCGTTGCCACTCTCCTCTAGAGAACAACTGCCACATGCGACCGAAATACTTTGGTGAAAGTTTACAACCTAACCTTAGAACTATCTCACGGTCTCAACAAATCCCCGGGCGGGATTGGGCAGAGCACACCCTTCAACATGATCCCCAATGGAACTGTATATATCGAGGGATATAACCCCAATCTTGCAATGGGTACCCCCGCAATGGAAATGAGTCCCCCGCCACCACCAATAGACCAATAGGCCCGGTACATTTATCCTTCACAAATTCTAGGAATGCCGGGTCTGGAAGCCTTCCCTTGGATTCAACTGCAGTAGACACAACAACCTCAGACACAACTACCCAGAGTGCCCTTCTTCCAGTCATCTGCAGATGGGGGATTACCGCCCTCGACTCCGGAAAACACTGCTACCTTGCTGGGAAACCAACAACAATAACCGTCACATTGTGACACAAACACTCAGTTGACTGTCGAGGTTGAATCCCTCTGGCGAATGTTGTCCACCCTAACTGTGGACATGGGTCAACTAAAGGCAAGGTCTTACACACCCTATAACCCCAATTCCCAAAGAGGGAATATTTTCTCCAGCCAATGAAACAACAATGCCAGAGGAAGAAACTTTAACAACGGGCCTTGGCCCAGCCAACAATAATGGAACAATAACAAGAACACTCGAGGTCCTCCTCTGAACCAAAATTCCAATCAAAGTGGTGTTGGACCATCACATTTCACACCAGTCACAGACTTCCATCCCATGACCAATTGGTGTAGATTGCATGACATGGGCTCCAACAATGAGGTAAAATGCACCACGCTAGAGAAGGTTATCGTGATCTCCCAGTTGGACAAACAATAATCGCATGATGCTACTCCCCTAGAACCTCTCGTGCAAGAGCCAAATCATAGTGCATTCACTTGTGAGACTGTCTTCTTCGGATCTGCTAGAGAAGATGAAGAAGAATCTGAATTACAAGGATTCTTTGATGAATCAATTCCGGCCTTTGAAGCTAATGCCTTCACCAACCTGTGGACTCCTTACAACACTCAGAGCCAGGCTGGTAAAGGACCAGTTTACACGCCAAAACCTCCTACCAAGGAAACTCCTCCTCGGGACAATACAATTGACTGACCTGTCCGTCCAAAAGGTTCTAGCTCTAACCAAATGAAGGACCCGACTGAGGGAAGCCACCAGTTCCTAGGAGGAAGATTTGACATCATAAAGGCATTAGAACAAACCACCACCTCCATGACCTTGATGGAGGTTCTACTAAAATGTCCCAAGAAGAATAAGTCTCTTCTAAAGCTCCTAGGAAACCTAAAAGTTGTCAGTCGCCTGCTTAAGACTGTCTCCTTTGAGGATGCCAATGCGGCTGTCTTTTGGGGAAATAATGAATATCCTCCATTCCTACTAGGCTTAAAAATAAAAGGGAAGAACATACATAACTGTCTAGTAGACTCCGGGGCTTTAGGAAACATCATGCCCCTATCCATATGCCAGAAGCTCAGATTTTAACTCACCCCATCCAATGGCGCAGTGATTCAACTAGATAAAACTATTGTGAAAATGGTGGGAGAATTGAAGAATGTCTGGATACAACTCATCAAGGACCCCAGAATAGCCAGCATAATTGACATCCAAGTGGTGGACATCCCAGAGACTTATGGGATTTTATTAAGTCAGAATTGGTCCAAGTCCTTGAATGGATACTTTTTGACCGACTTCTCCCACTTATGGCTCCCCTAGGAAGGAGAATCAAACAAGAGCCTGGTTGAGAGTGAGCCCCAGATGAAGCAATCCCTTACCAAAGTTGGGAGGGTTAATGAGGTCTTCTTCTCTAAGAATTCCCTCAGGGTGTACCAACCCTTTGAAATCTTAACGTTCGATTACACCTCGGGAGAGGATCCCATAGTCTTGTAGAGAATCCAGGACCTGGACGAAAATTTGAGGGCTGAGGTTAACTCTTAGGGTGCCACAGTGACCCCCGCTACACTCTTGTCTGGCACTTGGTACCGAGTACACTATCAGAAACATTCAAAGCTAGAGTGTGAGCCTTGCCTTTCCATCAGTACACGACACATTGACACCCTCTAGAACAAAGAGCATACAGCTGATTCCCCAAAATCCAGTATTCCTACTGGAAGCACTTCTTAAGTGTCATTTCCCTAGGGATCTCAACCCTAAATTACTCTAGGGGTAGACCTCACCCATGCACCATTAGTGCAGGAGGAAGCTCCTCCCAAGTCTCCTAAAAGTAATCCAAAGACTGCTCCATCTCCCTAGCTCCAGACTACAAGTGATGACCTATGGACTCTCAAGTTTAATGAGTCTCGGTCCAAACAGGGTTGTGGGGCTGGAGTAGAATTGATCAACCCACGAGGAATATCCTTCCTTGCATCCTATAGGTTGTAGTTCAACTAAATAAACAATGTTATGAAGTATGAGGCTTTGATCCTTGGACTCCTATTTTCATTAAGGAAGGGAATCACCCGCCTCCGGGCTCTGGGTGATTCAGAGTTGATTGCCAAATAGGTTTGGAGTTAGTACACATGTCATGATAAGAGGCTAGCTACATACCGCAATAGGTTTTGGAGTCTTATTGAATATTTTGATACCTTCGGCATTGATCTTATCCCTCAGTGATGGAATTATATCCCGGATGCCCTCGCTATTTCTGCCAGCACACTTGAGCCCACAGCCGGCTCACGACTCCAGAGATTTTTGGTTGAGATGATCCCTACCCTGTCCATCCAAGATAATGTCACCCACTTTTAGGTTTTTGAGGATGATCAGCATATCCTGGCCTTCATGGCCAATTTTGGTGTCTTTGAGGACCAGATAGTGGAGGAACGAGACCATGATGATACTGGGCAGGGTGATGAAGATGATGGGATCATGGACCTACCTACCAACACCATCCCTAAGGGGATGGTCATGCTTGAATGTATCTTTCACTCAGACCCTCAAGGATAGGAAAAGATGTCATCCTCCTTTGAGGGAGGAAAATTTGAGAAAGTAAACATCGGCCAGCCCGGTGATGAAAAGATGATACACATTGGCACCTCCTGCTTCCTTGAGGAGAAGGAGAAGATTCTTGCGGTTCTCCAAGAATACATAGATGTGATTGCATGGGGATATGAGGATTTGAAAACATACGATACGTCTATTATAACTCATACCATCCCCCTGAAACCTGATGCTAAGCCCTTTTAGCAAAAGCAACGACCAGTCAACTCGCTGATCGAACCTCTAATTTGTCAAGAGGTGGAGAAATTGTTGTCAGCTTAGATAATATTTCCAATCTAGCACACTACGTGGGTTGCCAATTTGGTCCCTGTTAGAAAGAAGAGCGGTGAAATTCGCCTTTGCATGGATTTCCAAAATTTGAATACAGCCTCCAAGAAAGATAATCACCCTCTCCCCTCCCTGGATGAGGTGTTGCAGATAGTGAATGGATCCCATATGATGTCCTTCTTCGATGGGTACTCTGGATACAACCAAGTCATGGTTAAGTATGAAGATAGAGAGAAAACAACATTCACCACCAAGTGGGGGACGTTTTCATATTGGAGAATGCCCTTTGGCTTGATCAACGCAGGGGCCATGTTTCAAAAGGCTATGGACATCGTGTTCGAAGGCCTTGTGAATTGGTGCATAATCATTTACATGAATGATTTGATCATCTTTTCCTAGGAGAGGCGTGACCATTCTACCCACCTCGCCCAAATTTGTGAGAGATGTCGTCGGTATAGAATATCCCTCAACCCCAAGAAGTACATATTTGGGGTCACTAAAGGGAACTTTCTTGGGTATATTATCTCTAAGAAGGGTATATCCATTAACCCTGAGAGAGTTGAAGCGCTGCTAAATCTACAAATGCCTAGTAGCAAGAAAGAGATGAGATCTTTCTTTAGAAAGATCAACTTCATCTGGCAGTTCATGATTGGATTTGCTGAGATAGTAAAGCCACTCAATAAGATGATGAAAAAGGATACCAAGATTGAGTGGAGTCCTGAAGTAAAGCGGGCATTCACCTAGATTAAACAAACAATAACAGAGGCACCCATCATGGCTAGTCCAGACTACTCCCTTCCATTTTACATTTACTCCTTTGCTTTGCCATATTTTGTCACGATAGTATTAACCCAAAAGGTCAAAGGGAAAGAATGACCAATAGCTTTCATGAGCTCCCCCTTCAAGAACACTGAAGTCTGGTACTCATCATTGGAAAAGTAGGCCTTTTCTCTTGTTCACACCGTGCATGCTATCATCCCGGACCAGGCTGTGAAACCCCTGCTGATGCAGAGTGAATTGGGTGAAAGATGGGGGAAATGGATGGCCATCCTCCAGGAGTATGACTTGGAAATGCAACCCATGAAGATAGTCTAAGGCCAACGACTGAGTCGAGCGATGGAAAAAGAGACTCCCCACATAGAATGTCAAACCGACATAGTGGAATCTATCACTTGAGACCCGTGGTACACTAATCTGGTGTACTTGTTAAACAATAGATGCCCAGAGGGGTCACCTCCCAACAAACACCACACCCTGTGGATGAAAAGTGCTCACTTCATGATCAAAAACTTTGTGCTTTACCATAGGAACTATGAGGGAGTGTACCTTTGGTGCATCGATAGGGACCAAGCTGCGAAGATAATTGAAGAATGCGAAGATAATTGAAGAATTCCATGGGTAGTTTGGAACCGGGCATGGCTCAGCCGACGCCACCGCCCATCAAATCCTTTGGGCTAGATATTATTGGCCCTACATATTCAAAGATGTCTACACTCACGTTCGAAGATGCCATACTTGCCAAACCATGACACATCATGAGTGTAACCTAGCTATGCCTTTACAGCGAGTCTTTGAGGCTAGGCCTTTTGCCTAATGGGCATTTAACTTTATCGGGGAAATCAAACCCAACTTGTCTGCCAACCACCGATACATCTTAACTGCAACTAATTACTGCACCCGATGGTCTGAAGCCATACCTTGCAAAAACAACATGGCAGACGTAGTTATCAAATTCCTAGAAGAAAACATCGTCACAAGATTTGGAATGCCATTTGAAATAGTATGTGACAATGGTTTGGTGATTTCTTTGGTGAAACTACTCGAATGGACCTATAATCGGAAGATCAGATTGAAGTTCTCCAGCAACTATTACCCCCAGTGGAACAGTGTTGCTAAATCAACGAACAAGAATTTGCTTGAAGTGATCAAACACCTGCTAGAACAGAATCCTTGGGATTGGCACCAAAAGTTGAGGTTCACCCTTTGGGAAGATTGCATTCGAATTAAGGCTGCCCTAGGAACATCCCAATTCCATCTAGTTTATGGCTAGAACCCGGTATTCCCAATCAACTTATAGATCCCAATTTTGTAGTTTATGCAGTAATTTAACAACCAAGATAATATTATGGAGGTCTAGCTTTTGAATCTAGTACGGATGGAGGAAAAACAAGACGCAGCTCTTGAACATTTCACTCATCATCAAGCAGTGGTGAAATGATGGTTTGACTATAGAGTCCAATACAAGGCCTTTCAAATTTTAGACTTGGTCCCGCTGTGGGACAACGACCAGGAAAAGAAAGGAAAGCACACCAAGTTCCAACGGCACTGGCTCAGACCATACTTAATCTTAGAGATCTATGGGGTAAATACCTACCGCCTTAACACCATGACTAAAGAACCTGTCCCATTGCCCGTCAATGGATAGTTTCTCAAAATTTACTTTGAATAAGGTTGGTTTTCCCAAAGTTGTATTTTATGTAAATTTCCTTGCTTGTAAATATTTCTTTCTTGGTACCTTGTTAAGGGGTACCTTGCCTTGTAAATAGTCTTGCTGGCCGTCCTCTGGGACCACCCTTTTTTTTTCTTTTTACGTTGTCTTTGCCTTTCTTGTCTTCTTTTTGGTTCACGACATTTTTCTCTCCCTCTTGTGAGGACTGGTATGCTTTGTATAACATTTGGTCTCTGAGATGTTGTCTTTAACATGGTGAACTTAAGAATCTATCGATATCATGATGGAATCAGTCTGATCTCCAGAGTTATTTTGCAAGTTTGATAGTACATTATGAGTAATCTTCATCGGATTTATCTCTGGAAGTCTGGTAATCAGTGAAATAAAAAGTAAGGAACAAGTAATCAGACACATTGAGGGTAGATCGGTTGCACTAGTTAGTTGACCCAAGTCTGAACTTTTAAAAGATTCTTTCTAGATCCAGAGTTTTCTTTCTTCATCTAGCATACTATGGTGGGTGAAAGGGTGAAAGGAGTACTACCGTTAAATTTAGCTAAGCTTAAGCTTAAGGGTGAAAGAATTATTGCCCTCCCGCCTAGAAAAGTACAAAATAACAAGAGAAGAGAAATAGGATGAAACTCTAGCCTCCGAGACAAAATGAGTGAATTTGATGACTTCAGGGTTTGATATACTTAGTGCCTCTTCTCTGCTTCTCCCATAGGTCATTGGCTTGATTTCCTTTTAAAGCACACACTTCACCACTGATGGAAAGATCGTGGACTAAATCGCGTATGGCTGGATTTTCTCAGAAATGTTACTCTTTACAAGTAAGATGCTTTGAGTAATGATTTGTTGCAATTTTGCTAACCAAAGATTTTGTAGTTCTCAAATGCGCTAAGGAATTCATTCCAGATAGTTTCAATTTGTTATTCCCTGCGTCCCTGTCCCTATATTTTGTGTGCAAAATGTTGGGTCCCCCTTTTTTTGTTTTCTACTTTTGGCTCTTGCCTTGTCTTTTTCCTTTGTTTCCTTGTTTTTCTTCTCTGGGCTTTCTCTCCCGCAGTGTTGGTTTTGCTTTTTTTTTTGTCTCTTCTGTCTCTGGGACCTGATCTCGGAGTTGGTCGTTCTTTGTCCAGGAGCAGGACCCTAGACTCCGGGATTCTCTGCCATGATATCTTCTTTTCGTAAGAAGGGATGGTCGCACGGAATCCTTGGGCCCAAAGTCTGAAGGTCGGCCTGTTTTAGAGCTTGTGGAAGGAAAGGTAACTTGCTTTTCACCTTGGGTATAAATAGAATTCACCTGTCATTTTCACAATTACCACGATTAAAACACTAAAATAATTAGAGCGATATCACAACGATTTGAGCAGAGTTAAGTGCAAGCTATTCCGAGCTGTTCTAACAACTGTAAGTGGTTTTTCTGGTGTTGAGTGGTGATCATTTGAAGGTGGAAGCTACTACAGAGTGTTCAAAACACCTTGCCTTCCTTCCTTTCTCCATTTTTTAGGTTGGTGTCTGGGTTCTCTCTATTTTCTCACTTTTTTGTTGTGTTCTATTGGCATTTGTTTGCATTTTTTGTCTTGATCATCTGGTTTGCCACCCGTTGGTGGGTTGGCTCTGCCAGAGGGTTGTCCACCCTCTGTGCAACTGGAGAATGTTGTGAATTTTGTATATGTTGTATATTTTCTGCATGGTTTTTTGTAAATAGCTACTCTACATTTGTATATATGTATATTTAGTATATATTAATGTATATCCTTCTAGTTTTGCATGTATATACCTTTCGGCCCTATTGTAACTTAGTTGTATATGTTGTGTATATCCACTTGATTTTGTAACAAGCTCGTCGTGTTTCCTCTATTATCATTCACAAATTTGTGAGCTCATTCCAGGCAGGATACCACCTGGTTGAAACTCGGCTCTTGACTGGTTTCAACCAAGTGGTTTTTTCTCTCCTCCTTAAACTAGCCTTAATGATCCATTTATGTCCCATGTATGCATTCATCTATCCAAGTGGCCTCCACTTTTCACACATTTAGACACTTAGCTCTGCCACCACTGCCATAACTTCCATTTTTTGCATAGCCACGTGATGCCCATGTGGGTCTGACAGTTCACTTTTTGCACACACCTTCCAATGGTTAGTTTTTTGGACCCTGGGTCTTTTGTCTTCACCAGCCCATACCTTACTTTTGTTAAGTATGCTGAAACCCCTGGGCCCAGATAGGGGTTATTTTCTAAGTTTTGCATTATATATATACTTTCTAGGATTTTTAACCTAAACTAACTTTTCAGGAAAACAAATGTCATGGTAGTAGGATCTCAGGATCCTGGAGTATTATTTATCTATGAATTCTGACAGTCATCTTGCCTTGTAGGTTTTTAAAGAAATATACTTTCATCATGTTTGAGGCTTTCACATCTTCACCACCTGGGAGTCCGGAACTTCCTTCCACGACAGTCACTAGGGTAGCCATCAGATCTAAAATGGAGAGGGCCTTGGAGAAATTTCCTCTCACCATGAAGTACATGAAGGACAACGCCATCATGGGATCAAAGACTAATTCCAAAGTTCAATTGATTACCAATAGCAGTGTCAGAATGTTGGCCGAGATACAAGCCCTAGTTAAAATAATGTACATTCAACGATAGTCTGGAGATCTGCTGGAAATTAGCATCGGGGATTTTGGCTTTCTCAAGGCTGCCTATTTCCCATGCTCCGTGCAGGCCCCAGAGTTAATTCTTACACTTACCGCGCATTACAACTCTTCTGTCCGGGCCGTCATGCTCGCAGCCCCAGAACCAACTGGGTATTCCACCCCCATGGTCTCTCTTGACACCGCAACTTTTCAGATAGGATTGAGGATCCCTTAGTTTGATAGCTTGACTATGGTTACTAGATCAGACATCTTAGCACAGTTTTGGCAGCTGGAGATCCCAGCCTGGCAATACATGAACAACCACTAGCTCAAGACCCCGAAGAGGGATCCCAAGAAAATGAAGCTAGAGATCCCTCGGTCTGAGTTTAAAGAAAGCATCTAGATGGGGATGATAGCACTATCCCGAGTCTTCGGGCAACCACATGCCCAGGAATTCACAGGGTGGATGTACTACTTCTTACTTGGCATTTCCACCGGTGGGGATTACTTTGATTGGGCTGCCATTATTTCAAACCACGTAGATTCTCAATTCCTTCAGGTGGTCCAAAAGATGAAGTTCTATATGACTTCTTATGTTCTCTGGGCCCTACCTCAACAACAACCCCACACCAATGGGTTACTTACATCAGGAGTACTCAGGATTGGCTCGGGTTAGAAGGCTCCCTGAGATTATTTCCCACAAATTCAATGGGAGGCTAGTTTCCCCAGTTTCTGTCGGGTTAACAACGCCTTTATTTACTACAACCTGCTCACACCTACCCAGGATATAGGATATCAACTCTCCATGAAGGCAATGGATCTGGTCAGAAGTTATGGCCATTATTACATACAATTCCAGTAGCACACATACATAAGGGTAACTAGCTTTTCCGAGAAACCCTACTTATTGCCCAAACATTGTGGGAACAAGATAATTCTCTTGGAGTACTGCAAGCAAATGATGGAATTACATACCTTATACACCTTAAAGAAGGTAACAAATATCCCATTCCCAATCACTTGTGGGAATTACTCATGCAGTCTGGCTGCAACCAAGGAGGCAGACAATGAGCTCAAGAGCATGAACTTAACAAAATTCTACCTGGCGCGAAAGAACTTTGATCCGTATGGAAAAATTGCGTTGGCACTTCCTTGGTCATCAGAGCCCCACCAATACCACATGGAAGACTTCTGGAAATATTTCCAAGATGATGTTGAAGTCCAGAGCCGGCATTATGTCTCGATGACTATGGGGATGATGGACAGATTGAAGCTCTAGAAATTCCCAGATAACTTCTCAGATGCCAGGTCCACAATAGACCCCCAATACAAAGAAAAGGGGATTGATAAATTGGCCCTCCCACCATTGAACTAGAATTCCTAGGAGGGTCCCACCATAGAGGAATTTCCTTGCAACATGGTCGAGCGCAGCCACGAGTATTTCAAGAGAATATGCCCCTGGAGTACCCGTAGAGGTGCCTAGCCAATACCAAAGCTGGCCCAAAGGGCTCAACTTCTTCGCAAGGAGAAGATAGGGGAAAAATAATAATGGAGACTCCAAGTATGTAGGAGATCCCCATAAAGGAACAACTGAAGCAATCAATAGCGGCCTCCCAACAGATGAGGGAGAATTTAATCATACGGCTGGCTACTCCAGTGCTCATGACCGAACCCATCCGTCCTCCTTCTTCCCCGTCACTAGTAGCACTAATGGTCAAAGAAAATAGAGTTGATCCAAAGGAGGAGCAGGTGCTGAGGGAGGTGGGGCCTCCTTTGGTCACCAAGTGGAAGAAAAGGCTCAATCCAAAGCTGAAGGCAGAGCCAGTGCTAGGGATGCCTCAGATCCCACAAGTAGAAATCCTTTCCTCTGACTCCCCAGATCTGGAGGCAGAACTGGAGCCCACCCATGTACCAGAAAATCCTCCCCCTCAAGATGAATTTGATGATGTTTTTAGAACTGACGAGTTCGGGAATTTGCAAGGCGACATTGAATAGCCGGAGGCTGAAATCCCGGAGCAGGAGAAATTTCCAGAACAAGAACCTGTGTAGGAGCAGGAGGAACAAATGGATGAAGAGAAAGGGACAGAGCAAGAGGTAGCCTCCAAAGTCCCAAAAATGCAAGATATGAGAGTTTCAGGGAAATAGAAACAAAGTGAACCAACGACATTGGCTAGGGAAATTGGACCTTCAGGAACAACCGTGAGCCCAACTGCTATGTTCCAAATGCCTCTCCCAAAGGTAACATTTGGGGAGGTAATCACTGCGGCCCAAATGTTAAACCTTGGCCCATTGCATCCCCCACTACCTAAGGATGTACCAATGGAAGAGGACAGCACAGCAATGGAGGCTGAGGAAGAACAAGAACAAGAAGAAGAAGAAAACCCCGAGGCAACCAATGAAGACCCAAACATTTCCAAAGATACAGATGGTTGGGCAAAAGATACAGGTACCACCGAGGCAACTATTTCCAATGAGACAGATGATATAGGGAAGGAGTCAGAGGAGGCTCATCCAGATGAGGGGGCATGGCAGGATATCAGGGAGAAGTCACAGGAACAGATTTTGGCTACAAAGCCACCCCGCTCGCCATAGTGGTTGGTGGAATCTCAAAAGAGAAAGGCCCTCCCATTAACACCCAGAGCCCATCTTTCCTTGGAAGAGATGATGGTGCAGGCCTAGAACCCGCCAAAGGCCAAGAAATCTCAGATGGTTCACACTCTTCAAACTGAGCTAGGTAGAGAAACAGTCACAGTAATAGCGACACCTTCCCCAGACATAGATGAAGCAATGGCTGAGGCCAAAGATTATAATGTCACAAAAATATCACTGGGGAAGAGATGGAAATAGGCTGAAGTAGACCTATTAAAAGAGGCAGCTAAGGTAGTAGAGGTTCGCTACAAAAAGGAAGCTCAAAAGATCAAGGCAGAGAAGGAGAACAATGCAAACCTTGTGGGGTTGCTAACTGAGCTGGCCTGGCTTATTAATGTTATTCCCCCAGTGGCCTCTACATCTGAAGCACCACTACCATAGAGAGACATAGACTAATTATGGGAAATAAAAAGGAAGGCCCAAGTAGTTGATGAATGGGTCACCTTACAATTGGGAAACGTCCGGCGTTTCCTGGTGTCCACCCTCCTG
Source organism: Thuja plicata (assembly GCA_018584345.1). Taxonomy (NCBI): domain Eukaryota; kingdom Viridiplantae; phylum Streptophyta; class Pinopsida; order Cupressales; family Cupressaceae; genus Thuja; species Thuja plicata. Next base: position 110,403 of record MU223962.1, on the reverse strand, counting down.
GATCTATATGCGGCCCACCATGTCTTACATTAGGCTGAAACCACCATCAGTTTATGAGAGGTGGACATCGAGAATTATGAGGCATGGAAAGTTGAGTTCGAAGAACTCATCGGCCTCGGAGAAGAAGTTGTCTCTGAGTCCAAAATTTTAGGGGAAGAGTCATTTTATTTTGTGAGGACCCGGCACTCCAGACTTGACCTCACATTGTGGGTAATCAAGAAACTAGTGGGGATTCTATGGGATAAGATCAATGCAGTACAATAGTCTTTTAACTTATACAAGTTTTTTGTTACGATGTGAATAACTCGCATGGTGCTCAGTGGCCATGATGCGGCCAAGATGGCCGATCAATTAAAGGGAAATATTCTAGACCTAGGGGAATAGATCGAGGTGGCCAAGTACCGGTGGGCTGGCCTTAAGGACATTGATGAAGATGAAATTTTCCATCTCCTCCAGACCTTCAATGACACTAAACAACAATAAAGGTTCTATGGGGGCCGGAGAAAACCTAAGTTTTTTTGTATTCTTTATTCTTTTGGAACGTAAGTTCCCAAATCTCGGAGTCCTGAATCCTATGTTTTGTATTCTTTTAGTGACCCATGTCCTAGTCCCCAAGGCTAACCGATCACTTTCAAAGCAGTTAATAAAGGTTGTTAGAGGGTAGATGGCTACATCGAGGCATGTCAGATTGACAAGAGGTTTTTTGACAGATGGTCTTCCCAAGGCGCCGCTTCAACGTTACACCTAGCACATTGGAGACAAGGCATTTATTTTTTCATTTATGAGGCATGTAGCCTTGATTACCGGGGGATCAGATTTCTTTCTTCTCCTTCTTGGCTCTCTTCTCGAGGCCAATTCTTCCACTCCACTTCTCTTGTCTTTTTCTTCTGACATGACAGGCCTATTCCATCTCTAGGTCTTTTGTAGAGTGGCACAGGTAGTACCGACCACCAGATAATGTATTTTATTAAAGTGTAACATAAGTTAGGGTTAGGGTTAGGTTTAGAAATGTATGTGTATAAATAGTAAGTCTGACCCCATTCCAAGGGTCAACAAAATTGATGATTTTGCAATCCATAGCAATAGAAAAGCAGTATTTCATTTCTCAGTTGCAGAGCTCAATGCTCCTTAGTCTTTAAGCTTTCAGTAGTTAGATGCTTCCTTGGAGCCACCATTGTACCACACACTAGTGCTTGCTGGAAGGAATGTTAATGAAGGGAGAGTTCTTACAATGATGTTGTTGGTATTCTATCTTCTGAGTTAATGATATTTTATGCTTTGTGTTCCTCATGTCCTCCGCTCTAACACTTGAAGAAGATTAACAACCTCCTTTCCTTTTCTACTGATGAAATATGAACTGATGGTTGTATATTTCTTCAGTATTTAGTATAGTGTGTTGGAGTATTGTTGATGCTTTGAATGTTCAACATAACTATAGGTAGACAAAATATTTCTAATCCTGCAGGATATTTTTCAATTTATTTGTTAAGTGTAAACATGCTTGGAGAAGCCTCACCTACTTGAATCCTCAGAGAGAACGAGTTGAAGATAACCAGCTATCCCCCTCAAAAATAGTCACATCTCCCAACCGAACCCAGCACCTTCGACACCTGACTCTCAGGTGTTTGGAGGCCTGGGGAATCTCATTTTCATGGATGATGATTGGGTTGTGATCAAGGCTTCTAGAAAGACATGGAACAAGACCAAAGATTTGATTGGATGAGCTAATTGATGTTCAATTTTGGATAGTGAGAGATGGATGTGATTTGCTTGCGATGGTAGATTGCACAGAGCATGAGGGTAGTATTAATGACAAGGCATGTGTAGATGGAGGAGATGATGGATGAGGTGGATGTGGAAGATTAATAAACAAGGATTCATGGATTAGAAGGATTATGGATGATGAGATGATAGGAGATGAGGTATAGGAGATGGAGGGATTATGGATGATGAGATGATAGGAGATGAGGATGAGGAGATGAAAGGATTGGGTATGATAAGATGATAGGAGATGAGGAATAGGAGATGGAAGGATTATGGATGATGAGATGATAGGAGATGAGTATGAGAAGAACCTCAACTAGATTTGATGTGATTCCCCACATAAAGATCTATGTGGTTTGAAATTTGAAAATCAGGGGTCTGGGGGTGAGAGCCCCCACTAGGGTCAAGGAACAACATCCCTTAAGGGGGTCCTGGGGTAGCATCCCCTATGCCGAGCTCAATTTTCCCCATGGATGACCTAAAATTTCTTCATGTCACAATGATTTTCAGCCTAAAATAGGCGTCGGTGATCTCATAGCAAAAAGGTCATATTTGCAGTGTTTTGCATATATTGCTAGGCGATAAATGACAAAAAGATTTGTCGTCATTTTTTTTATTTTTTTAAGAATTTTTTATTATTTTTTGACATAATTGCACTAATATGTGATGGAGATGTTAGAGGATATGGCTAAAATATTTGTCAAGGGGGTGCAAGAAAAGGTGTCGGCTAAGATGTCATTCGACGAATCCAATGGACAGGAATTGGCAGATTTGTCGGTGGCAGGTGAGAAAGTTGGCCGGCGAATCCGATAGATAGGAACTGACAGATTCGTCGGTGAAGAGGATGGGGGCCGATGAATCTTTCAAATGTGAACTGGTGGATTTCACGGTGAAGGAAATGATGGGGACTGACGAATCCACCAGATAAAAATTGGTGGATTCGCTGGTGAAGGAAATGATGAGGGCCAGCGAATCCGCTGGATGCCAATCGATGGATTCAATAATGATGGTAGAGAGGTCTAGTGGAAGGAGAGGGACACTAAGGGATAAGATGGGGATGGAGTAAGATAGAGAATAAAGGGAAACAAAGGTTGGGATAGGGATATTGGAAAAGTATATTGGGGAATTGGGGTGCGAATAGGTATAGAAGGACCATCAGAAACTAACCTAGGGAAAGATGGTAGGGGGAGATTTGGGTGATGGGTTGGAGTTGACTCAAGGAGACTTGTGTTATGTTGCAAAATGAAAAATTAACTATGAAAAATAGCAGAGGGGCTATGTGGAAAGGAATATTTATTGCGTGCATGAGTAAAATGGAATGGACAATATGCATGGAATGACAAATATATGGAATTGCAGTGCATGAGTGTAGTTTTAGAACTAGATACCAATGACAAGGGATGTAGGAGGAAATGAAATGATATGATAAGACAAAGGGATGGATGAAGAAGATGACAGGGGGAGATAATGATGAAAGAATTAATAGACAAGGATTGGTGGATGCAAGGATTTTGGTAAAGTAATGGAGGATGATAAAGATTGTGAGATGGATGAAGTGGGGATAAAGGATGAAGGTAGAAAATGATGGGGGGATGGAGGGATTATGTATGACAAAATGAGGATGTAGAGATAGATGGACTAAGGATAAAGGATGGAGATAGAGAAGGATGGGGGATGGAAAGTGGATGTGATAGGGTTGCCAAGGGCTATGTCACAGAGGAATAAAATGCCCCTACTTAGGATATGTCATGCATGATGAGACTTTACGAAGGGTGTAGTAGGATGGAAGAGAGGGTGAAAAGCAGATGAGGAAGGTAGATGGAGGCTAGGGTGATAGGTGGATTGGGAAGATATAGGCATTTGAAAGGTTATATAAATTGGAGGAAGGATGGGTGGACAAAAGGATAGGTAAATGAAATATTTTATGGGGATACATATGCTAAGAGGTGGCCAGAGCATGTCTACATGGTGGCTTGCATTTTTTTATCAAGATCCAAAGGAGGATGAAGGAAGTGAAAAGGATAAGATATGATAGGTATGGTAGGTGGATGAGATAGTGGAAGGGATGGAGAGGTAGCTAGAAGAGATTGCCCCCATGTATGAGGAGAAACTGGATGGGGGAATTATACACGATGCTTTTTTTCCAAGTTTTCATCATTGTACTTGTCCAAGGTGCTTGTTTGCCAAGTTTTCACCATTGGACGGATTTTTTTCTCTTTAATTTTTTGTTTTTTTGATGATGTTTTGAATTTTTGGAGGGAGTTATGGAAGGAATGAAAACAGGGAGGTGGATGGAAGACTCAAAGGACTCAAACAACAAGTTTTGTATCAAGGTAATAGGATCCCATTTAGAGTGATCACCATATGTTCGTACAACCTTATTTGGGATAAGTGGCTTATGCAAAGAAAGGGATGAGATTGTTATGATGGGGGATAAATGTGGGGTAAGGTATATGGTGGTAGGGAAGGAAGGGAAGTGAGTGTGATAGGGGGATGTTGCCAGGATCAATATTGGCACATGTTGCGAGGGGTGTGGAAAGGGTGGAGGGGAAGTGGATGGTAGATGTAGATATGGTGGAGAAATTATGATATGTGGTTTTGGGACATAAACACCCAAAATAGATTTCAGAGGTGAAGGAAAGGAATGCTTAGCTGATGGATTAGAAAATTTGGATGTCACTGTGGATCTTTATTTCAGATGCATTGCTTCTTTTTTCTTTGAGATCCACATAGTTTTTTCTTTTGCATTGGTGGGCCTTTGTGGCCTTTGAAATTCAGTGTTTTTGTTGATTGGATTTTTCTTTTCTTGAGAATGTCGTTTAGAGTGGACATGGAAATCTTTAGCTTTTTGTGGATCTTTTTCTTTATTTATTTGTGATGTGGCATCCAAATTATTGCAAGTAATATTGGAAGGAATATGATTTTTGTATGAGATGGAGGAGATATGGATGGAATTACAGGGGGGAGATGAGGGATGGTCCATGTGGGTATGTACCTTTGTTGATCCTGATCGGAAATATAAGAGGTGTAATTTTTAATATAAGATTGGTGGATGAAGGAATGAGTAGGATAAGATGGGGGATGGGATTTTGGGATATAAGGGCCCAAAATGGATTTAGTATAAGGAGGATATGCAATGGTATATTCTGGGATATAGAGACCCAAAATGGATTCAAATGATGAAGGATGTATGTGGTAGGTTGTTTTAGGTTGCAATGATAGAGGAGGGGGGATTGCGATAAATGTTTTGGAAAAATGATGGGAAGATGCAATGGTGGGGTTGGAAGTATTCTTAGATTTTGTATTGGTTGTACCAACCTTTTTGGATGAAGTTCCTTGGGATTTTTAACCAAGACCATGAGATCATGGATGTTCTTTGACATGGATGGGCTCCAAGGTACCTTGTTCATATAGGCCTAATTCTTTACCTTGATAGTTTATTTTCTTGAGCATTTGAGCTAAGATAGGAAACTTCTTACTTAGGGAGAAATATGTAAGTCCATTATTAGGTGGAGTTTATGTGGTGAATATGAAATTCATTTCTTCTACTACAAGTGGAACACCATGGATGAATGTAAGTGAACCAAGGAGATAGAGTGATGATGGTTTAATAGTTTGGAATGGAGGAGATACAGGATTATGAACTAGAGTGGGTGGGATGCTAAGATTTGGGTTTGGATGGGAGGGTGGTAATGGATCTTGATTTGGAGTAGGTGGAATGATATGATCTTTCATTAAAGGAGGGGATAATAATAGGTCATGAGATGGTGGAAGTGGGATTGTAAGGTCGTGATGTGGAGGGGAGTATGGAAATGGATCTTGAGATGGAGTGGGGGGAGTGATAGAATTTGAAGGTGTGTCAATGGATGTTTGGACATGCTCTAGGAAAATCTCTTGACATGATTGAACTGGTGTAGATGGTGCGATGGGGGATGAATGGATAAAATCTTCAGACGGAGTGGATGGAAGGATATAAGGTTCACATATTGGGACGAATGGATGTAAGATGGACTCATGGGTTTCATTATATTGGGTTTGGATAACCATAGGAGAAGATGGGGATTGGGGGTGGATGGAGTCGATGCATAGGAGATTCTTATTGGTGTTAAGAGGTGGAAAGATGATTAATAAGTGGGGTTGATGGAAGAGGGATGATAGGCGTGGGAGGTGAAAGGGAAATGATAGGTGGGGGATGTAGAAAGGCCTCATTACTAATGAACTCACATGAAGGGTTGGGATGAAATGACTCATCATCTTTAGGAGCTATATTTTTTGATGGCTTCTTGGTGAAGCTCCTTGGAGACTTGCGTATTTGAAACTGAGAGGGATGAGTAACATACATGGATGGTGGTGAGCTAAGATAGTCTACATATGAAGGTGTGGTAGTGGATTATGAACCTGGTTCATGGAATGATGACAAGGGAATGGATGTGGAGGATGGCATGGCTAGATAATTCACATAAGCAGGTGCATAGGTGACTTGTGAATTAGATTGACTAGGTGATGGGGGAGAGGTAGTGGACTGGAATATAGCACATGAGGTAGATTGTGGGATGTAGGGAGATTGTGGAATGGGAGTTGTGGTAATGTAAGAAGGAATAAAAGATGGTGGATTGAGATAAGATTAAATAGATTAAGATGGATTGGAATATGATGGTGTGGATGGGGGACTGAGATAGGGAAAAGTAGATGGAGGAGTGGGATAGAATAGTTTGAATGGTGGGTTTGGGATGGTTGAGGGATTATGGTAATGGATTTTTGGATTAGTGTTAACCAGAGGACTACGAGTATGGGTTGAAGGATAGTGGGAAGATGGATTTAGACTAGGGGTGAAGGTGAGAGTGTTTTCATGCAAAGATAGAGATTGGGATATGAATATTGGGGAATATGTAGGAATGAATGTTGGATGAGGAGGATATGTGGTTGTAATATAGGAGGGAGTTGTAGATGGATGGCCCAATGGATTTCCCTTGTCAAAGGTATGATAGGAAGTGCTAGTGGGTATGGATGGGGGCATGCTGGGATATTTTGGAGAAATAAACGGATACTAGAGGATGCTAGGAGAAATCTTTCTAAGGTTTTCAATGTACTCATCATGATCTACAAGACTCTCATCATCATCAGATTGGGGTTGTGTGGAAGCAAAGGTAGGATTACCAAACTCATCATAGTAGAATTGAGACATAATGATTATCTCACGAGTTGGATAGGGATGAAGGATGCAGATGGATAATAGAGAAAGCTCGGTTTAGGATGAACAGTAAGCTTAGAATAGGATGGGAATCAAGCTCAGATTAGGAGGAAGGACTAACTCCAAATGGGATGGAAAGGTGATGATGGATATGGATTTTTTGGGAATAAAATGCTCTAGGAAATAATATAAGTGAATGATGATGATAGTTGAATGAAAGATAAAAGGGTGTGCTAAGCAAAAAAAAAAATTTGACACTCGGACTTGAGTTGAAACACTTAGTACTGATTCGATTGGATTGGATAGTAGCCATAGAATAGATTGATGGTCCTAGGCTACAAGATGATCGAAGTATACTGAACCTCTAGATCGAGGTGATATGACAACAATGATAGACAAGCAACTCTAGACAAGACTAGTCTCAAAGCAAGCTATGGGATTACGTAAGATAAAGATATAGGTGTGGAAACTCAAGGATATGAGGTCATGCATACAAAAGGATTTTGGTTTGCTAGATGAGGATCTTAGATTTTGAATTGGATAATGCCGAAGGATTTCTAAGAAATGCAATATGGAGGATGTGGATGATGTGAAACCAATGTAGACCTAAAATGGCCACAAGAATCTCCTTGCAAAGGGAGATAGTTTGTGACCCAAGGGATGATACAGACAGGATGTGTTGTTTGAAAAGATGTGGATGAGGTAGGTCTGCCAAGGTATAAAGGTGTATCTGTGGAGACTACAAACTAGCCAAAGAACATGCACATATGCAACACTACAAATCCAAGTCTTCATCGAGCGTATCTATAGAACAATGGATCTGGGGTTTTACAAAGTGTATCTATGGAATGGTGGATCTTGGGTTTGATAGAGCGTATCTATAGGATTTTGGCTATAAAATTTGCTGAACAGACCAACAAATTTGTTGAGCAACATGAACCAATGACTATGCTAAGTATGTTCAATACTGCCAAAGGAAGATGCACATTTACACAACATCAGAGCATATTTGGGGAACTTGGTATGCTAAATGATAGTAAGATGAACTAACTTTTTTTTGGCAAAAGATATGTGATACAAGCACAAAATCAATTTTGTAACCAAAGAACATTGACAACTTAAGGTGAAAGGGGTATTATTTATTGAATCCTCACTTGGAATAAATTCCAACTACGCTTACTCAAAGTGGATAACTAGAATCTTGGAGGCATGGGCTCCTCCTTTGTGCACTCACTTATTAGGCACACCAAGCTTCAAATTCCAAGGCTCATAAATTACCAAGGAACTGTTATCTCTACTATGAACCACAAAAGTGTGGGGTGTCTTAGTCAGTCTCTGACCTTCCGCGCCAGCAAATATGGGTTTTTAGAAAACTAGAAAAATGGTGTTTAGTAAGGGTATCCATTCAGGTGGCTATACCTAAATGATATTCACAATTAAGGGGGCTCTCCCAGTCCTTTCAAGAAAAGGTGTTTTATGTCTTGTAATGAAGGATTTTAACGTATCCCAAGGATACCATAGGAAATTTTTCTGGTATAACGAACTCACACCTATTTATTGTGACTTTTATCACAACCACATTTTTTATATAGCGGTTTGGAAATGCTTGGCATTATTCATTACCGCTTGGTTCATTCCCTCTCACCCGACCTTATAGGATACTCGAGAGGAAAGCCCTCTAAAGAAATAGAAACATGTCTATCGCACAATATACATGAAGCAAAGCTTTGTTAAAATTTAAGCACTAAATGAGGGGTTCCTACACTAAAAAGACACGTATTTTATTAATTAATTAGTTTGTTTTGAAAAAAATCCCCCTTCTTTGATAATCTTGCAAACAGACATGTTAATCTTGATGGGGTCTTTAATAGATGTAAGAAACCTTCTTTCATAGTAGGATAAACAACAAGTGTTAGCAAATTAGAAAAAATGAGTATTGAAATAACTCTAGAATAAATGAATTTAAAATAGCTTATCTTCTAGATGACAGGGTGAGCCTACTATTTCTCAGAGCGATTTTGCAGAACGACGAATCTCTTTTTTCATAGAGCGATTCTGCCAAATAGCGAATCTGTTGATCGATGATTCTGCTGATCAGAAATTGTGCTAAATGATGATTCTATTAAATGATGATTCTTCTGATCGGTGATTCTATTGATCGATGATTCTTATGATCGATGATTTTTCTGATCGGTGATTGCACTGATCGGTGATTCTGCTGATCGGTGCTTTTGTTGATTGCCAATTTCGCTGATTGGCGATTTTGCTGAACAACGATTGTGTTGATCGGTGATTATGATGAATGGTGTTCTAGTGATCGATGATTCTATTGTTTCACAGAGCGATTCCGTAGAATATATGGAAAGTGTTATTTTCATTTTTGGCGATTCTGCTGATTGGCAAACTTTCTGAGGTGAATATGTTATTTCGCGTATAAAAGCCTCAAAAATCTGCAATTGTTAGAAAGTGCTTAGAATAACAAAAATGTTAGTTGTGAACTTGTAAATTGGGTCCCACTGGGTGTGCCAGAAATGTGTACAGATAAATGTGTGCAAAGGAATGGATTTAATTATTAAATACACTCAGAACACAAAAACAATCTAATAATCAAGATAAGACATAAAGAGACATCAAACAATCATAAAAGAAAACCAGCTAAGACCCTATTGTAGACTCTTTGTTACAATGGTTTATCCAAGATATTGTGATTGTATGTGTGATAAGGATTCTAACAAGATAACAACATCAAAGTGCTCCATAGTTTCTCAAGCTTGGGGGAAGAACCTGTAAGAGGGATTCAAAGGATTTTCGCAAGTGTGGATGAATTTCTCTCAAAAATGCATGAGCTTGCATAATCAGAGAGTTTATGGTGATTTCAAGGATTTTGGGTTCAAATGTGACAATGGAGTGAAATTAAAAGATGAACTCACAAAAATAACGGATGACTAAAATATATGGATCATGAATTGAAGGGAAATGAGAGGATTTTATTGGAGAGTTAAGGAGGTGACGACTATCCTCCATTAATGAAGGGGGCCAAATGTCAAACTTTGTGTGGTATAGGGATCGAGAAAGAGACTTTCTATAAATGGCATTTATCTCTCAAAACCCCAAAGTTCAACCTCATTAATAGGATTCTTTATGGAAAATGTTGAGGATTGGGATGGAGGAAGAAAAGTTGGACTTTTCTTCCCTAATCCTCATGCTTAAGAATGTGCAAACGTTCAGGGTAAGATTAGGGTAATAAGTTGGGTTAATTAGGGGGCAAGCTGATAGGTTAGTAAAATGGAACTGGATGGGGATTAGGAGAGGATAGGGATTAATTAGATAAATAGGGTATTTATCTAATTAAGATAGGATTAATAATGTAAGTGACAAAAGTAGGAGAAATCAACTGGATGAGAGGCTATGAATTTGAATTTTGATTTATTTTAACTCAAATAGAGGAAAGAGAATACTTAATTAAACACAGAACTTATTTAATTAAATAGATTTGGCCTTTAGATAAATTAATTTATCTAGAGAGATTGGAAAAATGGGGAAATTAATTAAATAGATAAACTATTTAATTAATACAATGATTATAGAAGAATGGGTAATAATTATTTAATTAAATAAACAAAAACATCCATTTAATTAAATAGGATACATATGTTAGATAAATTAAATTAATTAATTTACCTAAGACTATGGAAGATGAGTAATTAATTAAATGAATTAATTACATTTCAGATTTGGGTATCTACAGTGTTGCAAGGGATTATTGGTTGTAATTAGTTAAAATTATTGGATAATAATACTTGACCCTCTGTTTGGTGGACGTAGCACAAGATTGGGTGAACCACACTAAATCTGTGTCTTCTTGTTCTACTTATGTGTGGTTTATTCCTTTGCATTGTTGGATATATTTTCATGTAGCTGTTAGATTTTTGTCTTGTAATCCTAACACGTGGTATCAGAGATTGTTTTTTTAGTTATGCTTTGTAGGAAGGTCTCACATTTGAGTGGGAATCTCACAGTTGAGTGGGAGTAATGGAATATGAGGGTAACTACCCCTACCTCTAAAACTAATTCCACCTCTTCCTCTATTGTTTTTCTCCTTTCCTTCTCAACTTCTCCTCTTCCCTTACGACCAATTGAAAATACTTACCCACCATGTTTGGTGCCATGATGCTTATCTCATCTTGTATACTCATTCTCAGGCCATTAAGATATCTGGCCACTTTCTTTAGCTCCTCCTCTTGTCTCTTTTCTCTAAGACTTAGACTATGAAACTCCTTTGTGTATGCATTTACATCTAGGTCCTTTTGTTTGAGGTTCTATAATTTCTTATAAATCTACACTTGATAGTCTACAGGAAGAAAATGTGCCTTGAATTTTCCCTTCATCCTCTCCCAAGAGGTCATCATATTTCTCCCTTCCCTTACCCTCTCTCGTTGCACATAATTCCACCAACAGAGTGGAGATCCTTTCAAATTTTCCTTTACTAATATGACTATTTTGTCCTCAGGGACATCCTGGAGTTCAAAATGAATACTTAGAGCCTCACTCCACTCAATGAATTCTTCACCATTCATGATTCCACTATACATAGGTAGCCTATCTATGGCTTCCCCATTCACTGACTTCAAGGCATCAATAAGAGCTCTTTGTTCTGCCCCCAACTCAACTACTTGTGTAGGGGCTTCTTCCTCTTATGTTCCTTCATCATTTGATTCACCTCTAGCCTCTCTTTATTTTCCTCTTTCTCTGCTCAACTCTCCAAACTTCACCTCTATCACCTCTTCTACTATCCTTTTGATAGAAACCAGAGACATGCTTTTTGGAGGCATGTTGTTACCTCCTAGGAAGTTCTCTTCTTCCTCTAGGAATTCCTCTTCTTCCTCTTGGAACTCCTTGTCTTATTTTTCTGACATATACTAGAGTCACACAACCGAATTGACCTCGCTTCCAAGCTCTAATACCAATATGATGGGGAGAGATGTTAGGTTCAAATCACAACCTTTTGGAATAGGAAAAAAACCACAAATTTGTCCTTCTCACCAAGCCCTAAGTGATAAGTGACTTTAGGTAGCCTTGAAAGAAACTCAAAGAATCCTATAAGGGTCTCTAATGTTAGAGTAATAAGATATTTCACTTATTAATTAAATCATTTTGATTTAATTATTAAATTCACTTATTAACTCTTGTTTACTTAAGCTAAACTATAGGCATGTAATAATTAATTCTTTTATTAATTATTATCATGCAACCTATGTTTTGCCCCTTTAAGGGTTTTGATCACCTCTATAAGCTTTGATCTCATTATATTTTATTATTCCCTCTTTGAATGAATATTTTATCTTTCGGATCAATCTCTGTCTTGTCTCCATTCTTTTCTTTTTTCATAGGTTATTTGCATATAATGGATCTTGGTTATAAAATTATATGAATTCTAATATTGTATCAGAGCCTTGCTGTTGCATCCATTCTTGAGATTTTCAGAGCACTTTGGGCACAAACAGACCTCACGGTTGCGTCCAAAAGGCCCAAAAACCTCTATTTCCATAGAAGGCACGTTAAATTTTGTCTCAGTTACAATGTGAAGCAAAATACTTTTGCCTCTATGACCCTTTTTTGAGCACACATCCTGAGGCAAGTTTTTTTCTGCGGGTGCACCAAATTGTTTTTTGGATTATTATTATTATTATTATATATCTTTAAATCTATCATTATATATTTTCAAAAATAAAAAATAAAAATAAAAAAGTTAAAAAAATCTTTTAACTTTTTTTGTGGGGTATTGAACCCACCCCACCCAAACAAGGTAGGCGGTGGGGCCTCCCCCCGCACGATGGATAGTACCCATGCGTAGGCATGATTGACCATGTTGCGCAGGCCTACCGGTCACGCTGCATCCTAGGTGCTCATACGAAGGCTACGACCTTTTTTTGTAACTTTTTTACTCAAATAAAATATCATTTACACTATCATTTTTTTAGTATTTAAAAAAAAAAAAAAATTCTCACATTCATGCTACGTCAAAATCAATTTCTCTGCCAATTTTGGCCAATTTTTAAATAGTTCCACCAAATTTGGTGCCATCTCTAGATGTAGCAGGTCTTTGCTAGATTTAGTAGAGATCTCTTGGAGCTCCTTTTTCTTTTTAACCACTCCTTGGTTTTTTTCTCATAACTAGAGAAAATAGACGTATTTTTTAGACTTCCATATATCATCGAAGATCTCTTTCTGAGCTCTATCCAAATATAGAGGTTTCATAAACATTTTTTTTATTTCTCGCCCCTTTTTTCCAGTCAAAGAGAGGGCTTCTTTCTGCACTTCCAAGCCTCTGGAATGTGCATACGTACTCCATTTTTTGCTCGCAAATAGGTATTGGAAATTTCCTCATGAACTCTCTTGAGATTTAAGACTATTTTTTTAGAGAAATTGATCATGTATTTTTCCCATTCAATCTTAAGTAGTTATTGCACTGTCTCTCCTTCTAGCTTCTCAGTTTGTACTTGGGTTTGGTATTTCCCTTTATGGGGGTGCTTTTTTCTTCTTTTCTATCATTTATCTTATAAAAAACAAACCAGTCAATAACACAAAACAAAAAACCCTTCTACATCTTTTTTCTAGTTCAGAAAGATAACTAATAATTAAAAATCAAGGTAGTGCAACAATGGAAGATTCAACATCAGTTGAGCTTCTCACTCCACATAATATGTGGGAGAAGTTTCACGCTCTCTTTGGCATAGTCAATAAGTTCAGGGCACTTCAGATTGAGGCAGAATTGATAGCTTTTGGTCCCAAGACATTTTATTCTATTCAGAATTTCTTGACAAAATTCAAATCTACTAGGTCTCTGTTACAAGGTTGTGGAAAGAATAAGATAGATGCAGAGTGTGTTTCACTAATTCTTTCTAACTTTGTGGTCCTTTTCACATATTTTCTTCTACCTTCCATTTTACCATGGATTATTTGGGTCGAAGATTTACCATGCCTACTTTTGATGTGTTTTGTGATCATTTGACTCGTGAGTAGGCCATGCTATCTCACCTTGATTCTCTCACATGATCCAAGAACCAAGCATTGGTTAAAAAAATATCTAAGTAGAAACAAAAGCCAAAATTGAAGACAAAGAAAGATTTACTAGGCAGTGAGAGTTCCTCCAAGCCACCTCCTAAGTCTCAATCAAAACCACATTCCCATCCCAAGAAGGGAAAATATTCAAAGTCTAGTGAGTCTTCCTCCAAGCCTATGAAGCACAAACATGATCCTTGCAATTTATGTGGCAAGGAAGGACATCCATATTTGAGGTGTTATAAATGGTTAGAGCCTTTACAGGTAGCCATGCAGCAGCATCACATCATCTCACCTTAGCCACCTTCCCCTCCCACAGGGAAAGGACATGCTCTTTCTGCACAAGATTTGTCTTCTAGATCCCAATGAATTATTGATTCACGTGCTTCTCACAGCATGTCAGCCTCTCAGCAGATAGTCACCGCAATTGCACATAGTGATACTTCACATATTATCCTTGGTGACTTCACATGGCTTGTAGTTACAAGTTCTAGTATGCTATCATTTCCAGGTGGTTGTCTTCAAGATGTACTTCTTGTTCCTAATCTTTTGACAAACCTCCTATCTATTTATCAGGTTCACCATCTGGCTCTTTAAAGATAGTTCATTTCTCACCACATCAAGTGTTTATTTGAGACCTCCATGATCTGGATATGATTGTGTCTACTGGAAGTGTTGATCTTGAGTCTCACTTATATAGATTTGATGGCTTTGAGAGTTCAGATGGTACTGGTGTCTCTCTTGTGGGACATGTAGATACAATGAATAGACTTTGGAATTATCATTTAGCCATGTTAATTATAGATACTTACAATAGATGAGTACATAGGCACTTGTGAGTGGGCTTCCTTTGATCTCCTATACTGATGGTGTATGTTGAGGTTGTGCTCTTGGGAAACATCATAGGGATCCATTTCCTATAGGTCGCGCTACTTGTGCTAAGGCACCCTTGGATCTGGTACATAGTGATCACATGTCCTTTCAAAATCCATCTTCCTTGGGGTCCCATTATGGGCTTACTTTCATTGATGACTTCTCCAAACATACTTGGGAATAATTTCTCGCATACAAGTCTGATATATTTGATACCTTTCGTGTACTCAAGAAATTTGTGGAGAAGCAATCCAATAATTATATCAGGAGGATATGCACCCAAAATGAGGGGGAGTATGCGAATAAGGATTTTAGGAATTTTTGCACTGAGCATGGTTTCCAGCATCAGTTGATAGTTCAACACACCCCTCAGTAGAATGATGCTGCTGAGAGAAAGAACAAAACTTTACGGGAGCTAGCCAATTGCATGCTTCAGTCTCAAGCTATACATCCTTATTTTGGGCTATGGTAGTCAATTGTGCCAACTAAATTCAGAATTAGATGCCTCATAAAGCATTATGACATATGACTCCTAAGGAGGCTTGGTCTCAGATCAAGCCTGACATTTTCACATTTCAAGTTTTTGGTAGTGAGGCTTGAGAATTTATTCCAGATGCTTAAAGGAAATCCATGGATAGGAAGAGACAACCAATCATATTTGTTCATGAGTGTGAGGATACCAAGGCATATAGGTTGTTTGATCCTAATTCTCAAGAGGTCTAGTTTTGATGAGATGTCCAGTTTGATGAGCGGTATCCTCTAATGGAGTATCCATTGCCAGCTTCTCCCTCACTATCTACTCCTCCATATCCATCTCTTGAGGGTACCTTTTCTCTTTATGATTACAATCCACCATCTCCACCACCACCAATTGATCTAGTTCTGCCTAGGTTGGACCATTTTATAGTTGATGCAACCTATTCTTTGGTAGGCAATCCTACAGATAGACATCATACTCGAGCTCAAACACCTGGTTCTACCCTTCTCAGTCATTCTATTTTGAATGACCCTAAAAAAATTTCACAGGCAACCAGTCACATAGAGTGGGATAAGGCTATGGATGAGAAGTATTGTTCTTTGATAAATAATCATACTTGGGATTTGTGTTCCCTTCCAAAAGGAAGAAAGTTGGTTCAGAGCTGGTTGTTGTAATGTACCAATTATGTTGTTGATGGTTCTATAGTCAAGTATAAGTATCATCTTATTGCAAATGGGTTTTCTAAGGTGGAGGGTATTTATTACTCTAAGACCTTTGCTCCTATTACCAAGATGAATTCTATAAGCCTTATACTTTCACTTGCATCTTCACAGGGATGGATAGTGTTTCAGATGAATGTGAAGAGTGCCTTCTTGCATGGGGACCTCCAAGAGGAGATTTATATGGAGAATCCCTTGGGTTTTGTGCAAGACTCTTCCTTATTTTTCAGGCTTATACATTCATTATATGGTCTCAAATAAGCCCCTCAAGCTTGGTATGAGAAGATGGACTATTTCTTGCTTTCTACACACTATAAACATTGTCATTCAAACCACACAGTGTATCTTCAATGGCAGGGGATTGATATTTTTATAATTTTTCTCTATGTTGATGATCTTCTCATCACAGGTAGCTCATCCTCCATGATTTAGGATATACAATGAGCATTGATGGAGCATTTTGAGATGACCGATCTTGGTCTTCTACATTATTTTTTGGGCCTACAGATTATTCAGCCTTCCGATGTGATTTCACTCATTCAAAAGAAATATGCTCTTTATATGCTTCAAATATTTGACATGATTTCTTGCAAGCTTGTGCCTACACTATTTCATTCATGGGTTGTGTTATCTTCCACATGTCCTACACCTTTAGTGGCCTCAAATTTTTACAAATAGTTGATTGGCAGCTTGTTGTATTTGACACACACCCCTCTTGATCTTTCCTTTGTGGTTGGACATCTCTCTAGGTTCTTACATGATACTCATGAGATCCATTGGCAAGTTTCCAAACATATTTTTTGGTATCTTCGGGGCACTACACATTATGGGATTCACTACACATCAGGTTCCCCACACATCATTAGCTTCACTGAATCAGATTGGGCTGGTGATGATAATGAATGAAATTCCACTTCTAGATTTTTTTTTGCCTAAGTTCTAGTCCTATCACATGGTATTGCAAGAAGAAGATTGCTACTGCATTATCATCTATAGATCCTGGGTATCGAGCATCAGTGTTAACCGGTCAGGAGATTTTATGGCTTCATTAGTCTATGAATGAGTTTTGGTTTCCTCTTGATATTTCCACTCTTCTTTGGTGTGAAAATCAGAGTGCCACACACATTTCTTTCAACCCAGTGGAGCATCAGTGCACCAAACACATTAAGATCCACATTCACTTCATTAGATAGTTGATTTAGGATGGTTCTCTCATCTTGGAGTACATGCCTACACAGGAGCAGGTTGCAGACATATTCACTACAACTTTGTCATCTTTGTGCTATCGTCAGTTACATTCTATCATATGGGTGAAATAAGTTGTCCTTGGGGGTTCTCAGTGAGGAGAGGCCTTCCTTTCTTCATGTTTTTTTCAGCATACTTTTTCCATCTATTTTTGGAGTAGAGTTTCTTCCCATGTGGTTTTCTCTATTTCCCCACTTTATAGAGATTTGGTTGTGATTAAGGACCTCATCAGACCTTCTTTCTAGGGCCAAAATTTCCTTCTTTCAATAGTTAATCTAGGTTTTAGCTTCTCCCTAAGTTTATCTCAAGAGGGGGGTGTTAGAGTAATAAGATATTTCACTTATTAATTAAATCATTATGATTTCAATATTAAAGTCACTTATTATCTCTAGTTTACTTAAGCTAAACTTTAGGCATGTAATAATTAATTATTTATTAATTATTATCATACAACCTAGGTTTCTCCCCTTTCATGGTTTTGATCACCTTTATAATGTTTGATCTCATTGTATTTTATTATTCCCTCTCTAAATGAATATTTTGTCTTTGAGATCAATCTTTGTAGTGTCTCCATTCTTTGCTTTTGTGACAGGTTTTCGTTGTTGTGGATCTAGCTGATAGAATTCTTTGAATTCTAACGTCTAATTCCCCCCTCTACAACCAACAATCTCTTCCCTAAGGATCACACCCCTTAAACCAATCTCCTCATTAAAACTAATCCCCTTGTGATTAGGTGGCAACTACAAATCATTAGTATTTCATAATAACGATGGGTGGAATGGAATCCCATACTCATCTCAAGCACAATAAAACACATTTTAGGAAAAAAACATCCCTCATAATTTGGGTTAGAGTCAAAGAAATGTCCAATAGACCTAATTGACAGGCCTAGTTTCTACTAGGTTTGTCTCACTAGTTTTCAAGGCTTAACTTCTTAAACCTCCACAAGACCTCCTAAACATGTCACCTTTTTTGATACCCTTTTTGGCCTTCTATCAAACACCAAACTCCTGACTCCTGAATCAAAAGGAAATAATATTGTCTCTCATAGGGATAATTAGGTTCCTAGGTCTAATTAGGACTGGTTTACAAAGAAACCACCCACAAATGCACTAAGAAAACACATCTACCACTTCAGACACCTCGAGGGACCCACCCAACACCATATCCACCATTGGTTTTCTTGCAACCAATCCACCCTTCCTTCTAAAATACAATTTGCAAACTATTCTAGACCGAGCACATAGAGATGCTCAGATAGGGTATCAATTTCCTCTCTTCTCCCTTATTCTTCGTCCCCAAAACCAACATAATATTTCAAAATTATTGGAATTAATGGGAAGTGTATATTGAGAGGGAAGGGGTGAATCAGTACCTATTAAAATTTTGTATCCTTTAATCAATTAACCTTTGTGTAATCAATTGTTTATCCAACCATCTGATCTATACTATCTTGATGTAAGATATATCTATACATGTGAACATTCATAGAAACATTCATGAAAGTAATTGAAACATAACACAAGATATGATATTGCACAAAACTTGTGTTAGGAAGTACAAATTGTGGTGGGGATGAAACCCACAAAATATTCACTATCTGCAGATTGGAAGAGGTCAGTTAAGGCTTACAATTTGGTCACTTATGATGATCTACCTAGTTAAGTGTATTTGTGGAGACCTATTAAATTCTAATTGGTTAAGAGCTTTAGAAACACTGTTGAGTGTGCACTTGGTTAAGAGATTTATAGTTGGACTATTAAATCCACCTTCCTTGAAAGGATTTTTACACTTTACTCCACTTGTTAGAATGATAGAAAATTACAATTTGACCTAGTATATGCAATCTCCTATTGCTAATACAAATCTATTTAAAGTACATGAATAAGATTATCACCTAATGTGATTGAATAATACCTTTGATTCTCGGTAGCCTCTGTTCTTGGTTCTTGCTAACCAAATTCACCTTCTGTTGTTCTAGTTCTTGAAACTTTCAATCTGATCCATAGATGTACTCATAGGATTCATTCATCCTCTCTTCTATATTCACACATGTATAATGAATGATTGCATCATCTATTTATAAGATGGATTGTCTTCATCAAGTTTCACAAAAAACAATGTTAACTCTAAGATCGGGTTTATAACTTTACCTTGATCTCCTAGTCTATGTGTTTTAAATCAGTTAGACTGATTAAAGCACTTACATTCATGTTTCTTGTCCCTAAAGAAATGCTTTTAATAAAAAATCAAGATTCTATAAATAGAATGAGACTATTTTATCTGACGTGGAATTTAGATCCAATTTTTGTGGGCTGCAACTGACTTTTGGTTTTTGATGGTCGGTTCTACTCTAAAATTAGTTGCCTCTCTTTCAGGTTCCTTTTTTGAAATTTTCTCTCAGTTTTCTCTTTAACTGTCTCTCAGGTTGCACTGTCGGGTTCCTCTGTCGAGTTCCTCCTTATCCTTCTGACTTTGCATTTTCGGTGTACACACAAAATTGTGTCATCGGTTCTCTTTGTACTTAGCATTTTTTGGTGATCTCTTTATATCTGATTTTCAGTTTTCTCTTTGTCCTTTCTTTCGGTGTATGCTTACCAAAAGTGTTGTTTGCATACTAATGGAAAATTAATGTCATCAATCTCCCCATTTGACATTAGTATGAAAAACTAATATGCGCAAAATACTAACAAAATGTTAAATATGTAAACATATATAATCCTTAGTCATTTCATGAATCCCCCTATGTATATGTCAGTATATCATTATTTTCCCCTTTTTCAATAGTACTATATAGTTTCCTTCCTATCTGTACATATCATATATTTCCCTCTGTATAATACATATACATATCATTTCCCCCCTTTTTTGATATTAAGGGCAAAGGTCCATACCTTATGGCTTATAAAAAATGTGATAGTTTTAAGACTTCATGTCTTCCATAATTTTCTCCCATTGTTCCTTCAAGTTCTCACGAGCCATGTGCTCGATTGTGAACTTGGAATGCATATCATAGATGTTGTCTGCTATGGACATCTCAGGGGTTTCTATCAGTTGCCTTGATGAACTGATATGATGTTGAAGCAGTGTCAGATTTGGTAGAAGTTGAGCTTGGAAATCGGTGACTTCTTCCCTGAATTGTGTCTCTGCTTCCCATAGTTCCTGCCTTAACCATTTGATCTCAATAATCTTTTCATCATGCAAATTAATTTCATTGTCTCCATCAGATAAGATTTTAGCACTATTAGCTAGATCAGAATCTAACTTTCTATATGTTCACTATGCTCCTTAGTGAGTTTTACAAGTGTGCTTATTTTTTGAATTAAGGAAATAGCTTCAGCAATAATAGGATCCAATTCACTAATGAATTCTAAAAGATTTACCTTGTTAACTTCCAGTTCTTGGCTCATGTTCTCAACAAGTTTCTTCTGGTAATTCTTCTCTGCTCTCTCTTTTATTGCCTTCTCTGCATCTATTTCCTGTGTTGTGATCGCTTCGGTGAGAATGACTAGTTGATCAAGTATTAGTTTATTTTGATCAACATCAATGTCGAGTACAATCTGGTGCAATATGTCCCTTGTTGTTTCCAGTAACATGGAGTCTCAGTGTTGTTTCCTCAACTTCTCTTGTAATGCCTTCCTTTGGCATATTTCACATACTTGAATTTGTACATCTTTGCAATGATGGCATCTTCAACTTTGTTCTGATCTTCTGGAACCAATTTCAACCATCTTCTGATCTTAAAATCTGTGATAGATCCTGAACTTGCAATAGATTTACATACCTCATCAATGAGTTTTGGAGCCTTAATCTTTTCTACCTCTACACCTTCATCTTTCTTGGTGTCCTTAATGTCTTCTCTACTTTTGATGAGCTTCCTTATTCTTTTGTTTGGTCCTCTTTTTGGTGTGGTTGATTTCCTCTTGTATGTTCTAACTTTTCCTTTCTTCAAAGGTGAAGGACTTGAATCATTAGCTGTTTGGCTACTTGTTCTTGAAGTAGCTGTGGTTCTTGGCTTCTTGGTTGGTGGAGGAGGTGGTGAATTTGACTCTATGGCATCAGAGTCATTATTTTCCTTAGCTTCACCAATAGGTAGATGTCCTTCAGTTTCTTCCTCCTTTTTTAGCTTCTTCTTCCTCTGTCTCCGATAGTATTTTCTTGAGGTTCTTGACAATTTTGTCCTTTTTCCTGACAATTTTCTTTATAACGAGGCCATATTTGATTCTTTATTTGGCCTCCTCATAATTTCCAAACTTAGGTTGTTTCTTATCTAATGGTTCATTTATCAATGCATTGATTGCTTTAGATGCTTGATCAATATTTATCTCATATTCTAATGGTTGTAGCCATGTTGTCCTTGGTACAATAGGCTTGATATAAGTGTGGTCTATATCAACCATGAAACATATTCATCTTTGAATTTCTCAATGAGTTTCTTAGGGATCCTTATCCTATTCTGCATTCGATCTTTGAATACAGTAAATTATTCATCCATGACTATTTCAAAATTGTCTCCCAATGAGGTTTTGTGTTCACTGATCTGCATGGTGACCGGTTTTGTGGTATCTGATTTGACATCTCCTACTGATGGAAATGTTTCTTGAAAGTAGAAGAAAATGCACATGATAAGTGAGCCAAACTTACATGTGTTTGTCTTTGCATTCCTTATAGTCTTCAAATTCTCTTCTAACTAGTTTAGTAGAAGTTCAGATAAATCCAACTGAGTTCCCTTCTTCACAATCTTGTATGATGTGTCTACTGCACCAGATTCTATGTTGTTCATCTTGCTAGCTTGAAAGAATTTGTAGCCTAGAACACATGCTCCAAATTTCATCTCATCATCAGTAATGGTGGATACCTTCAAACCTATGCCATCCCATTTGGCTCTTGTGTTATTTTTAATTTCGTCCTTGGGTGGGTGCTTCAACGCTTTTACCTTTTCGATTACAGGGTAACCGATGACTGCATGGATAACATCTCAGGTTATAATCTTCGGTTCATCTAGCCATATTTTGTGAGTGTGCATTTGGCTCAATACTAACTAAATCCACTTAGTTTTGAATGCCTTCAAGAACATTAGGGCATTAGTGAGCCCTTTCACCTCTATGTGTTTATGTTCATCTTTTAAGGATCCATCTTCATTGCATAGCTTCTTATAAGCTTGTTCTACCTCCGAATCACTAATTTCTACAATCCTACAGTAGATGAATGCTCGCACGTCTTTGATGAGAAAAACTCTAACTGGTATTCGTGAGAATTCTCCAGCATCGTCAGTTTGTGAAGAAACCTTAGGGTGAATTTTGTAATTTGGTTCTTTACACACTAAATTATTGACAAGTTTGATCTCATCTTTCTTGATGTTCTTTGATTTGGTAGTTTTTGAGGTCGTTGCCATTGTTTCAGATAAAATTAGGGATTTCTAAAAAATGCACAAAATAGAGTTGTCGGTTGTTGTAAAACTTACTATTTACACTAGTAGTGATTTCGGATCTTCTTGGAGTTCTCTGTGTCGAGTTGTAGTGTCTCTGTGATCCTGTTGCTATTTTCACAAAATTTTCTCTTGTCGCTCTGCTCTGGTTGTGGTAAATAATGAGACCCTTCCATCGCCTTTTTATAGCTATTTTCCCTAAAAAGAGAGTCATTAATTCTTACCTTCTCCTCGGTGTGTGAAGACGAAGTTCATTGGTTAAGACATTAACTTCTTTCTTTGGTGACATTGTTCCATTTCGGAGCAGTTGTCTTATCTCTTCACTTTTACCGATGGGTTTTAGTGTTTGCAAATAACTTGTTCATTTTGCTTGATTATCGACGAGGCTCATTTTACACTAGCAACTTTACTTTCTCATATTAACTGATGCTTCTTGGTAAGTGTAGGAAGTTTCAGCTTTGAGTGTATACCAATGTATTTTGGTATGTATGCTTGATAGCATAGTTATCACAAATTTTAACATGTAATACCATGATGCATCATTACTTATTCTAATTTGCATCTTATCAACATATTATGGAACTAATGTAAAATGAAAAGTTGGGGTAATGCAGTTCCATACTTACTTGTTCTACTTAGGTGGGGGTGGTGATGTCACCAGAGCCAGTGGATGGGGTGTCACCATTTGCATTGCTCGGTCCAACTTCATCATTGTTTGAAGCTTTTATCCACATTTTTTCTCTTGCACTCCAAATGTCTTCAATGGTATTTCCATTGGGATATGTGTTGGTCTCTGTCATTCAGTTTCTGTAGTCTTTCTTGAGATGACCAACCTTATGAAAGTGTAAGCATGCCATTTCGGGGTTAGTTTAGCCTCTAGACTTTCTAGTGCACTGTCTCATACAGTTTGCGACAATGTGATCAAATCTTCCACATGTTGTACAATTTTTCCAAGTGTTTTAATCCCATACATATTGGTTACAGACTCCTTTTGGTTGATAGGGAGTTTCTTGACCTTTAGGCTTCCATGCATGTTTTTTTCTTTTACCACCATTCAAGAGTTGCATGCCCATTCATTTTGCAAGTAGGACAGTATTTGTCCAAGTAGGTTTCCTTCTTTGGTTTTTTCATCTCAGATTTACATTCATATGCTTTATGTCCTTTCTTGTTACATTTATAAAAAAATCCTATGAGTAAAGATGTAGATTTAGGAATACCTTTCATTTTTCCTCTGCATACATTTGATGTGTGGCCTTTCTTTCCACAGTGATTGCATGTCAGCTTTCTTTGTCTTGGCTTTTCATAGACATTATTTGGATCAATTTGATTGGGTGATTCTCCATTCTCGGTGAAGCCTAGACCAGTGTTATTTTTGACTCTTCATTGTCCTTCAAGAAAATCATCCATTCTTTTATTGCTTTCTTCAGCTTTCTTTATTATCTCATTATGTTGCTGCTGAATCTTTATTTCATGTTTCAAATTTATATTCTCATCCCTTAGCTCACCGATAGCTTCTATTCTTTCAATGAGTTCAACAGTCATTCTCTTTTCCTCTTGACTCATCAGAATAATTTGATTTGTGATCTCATGGTGATGCTCTGTAAGTTTCTATATTTTAGACTCTTTCTCTTGTAGCTTTTATGTAATCTTTCTTTTATCATCAATAGCTAGTGTTCTTTCTTTCTCAGCCTGTCTAGAACTATTCATGACATCAATGATCCTTACCATTTGTGTCTCTTGACCAATTTGCAAAGATTTCACTTGTCCAACCAGATGTTGATTGATTTCAGTTAGGCTTTTGATGCTTTATTCTGATGTATCTAATGATTTGTTTGTAGTTGATCCTGAAGACTCAAAGAAATCCAGTATTTCTTCCTCATGATAATCTGTCTTGTTACAACAAGATGCCATAATCTTTATTTCATCTAACAACTGTCTCATATTGATTCTATCTTCTTTATACTGCTCATAGAACATCTCAATTTCTATCTTCTTATTCTCAATATTTTTCTCAAGTCTGTACTTCTCCATTGTATGATATTTTATCTTAAGCCTTTAAGATTTTCCAAAGAAGAGACTTAGCTCTGATACCAATTGTTGGAATTAATGGGAATTATGTACTGAGAGGAGAGGGGTGAATCAGTACCTCTAAAACTTTTGTATCCTTTAATCAATTAACATTTGAGTAATAAATTGTTTATCAAACCATCTAATCTATACTGTCTTGATGTAAGATATATCAATTTATAAACTTAACATACATGTGAACATTCATATAAAAATTCATGAAATAAATTGACACATAACACAAGATATGATATCGCAGAAAACTCCTGTTAGGAAGTAAAAACTGCGGTGGGGATGGCACCCACAAAATCTTCACCATCTGCAAATTGGAAGGGGCATGTTAAGGCTTGCAATTTGATCACTTTTGATGATCTACCCAGTTAAGAGTATCTCTGGAGACCTGTTAAATTCTACTCAGTTAAGAGCTTTAGCAACACTGTTAAGTGTGCACTGAGTTAAGAGATTTATAGTTGGACAGTTAAATCCACCTCCCTTGAAAGGATTTTTACACTTTGCTCCACTTTTTAGAATGATAGAAAATTACAATTTAACCTGGTATATGTAATCTCCTATTTCTGATATAGATACATTTAATATTACATGAATAATACTATCACCTAATGTGATTGAATAATACCTCTGATTCTTGGTAGCCCCTGTTCTTGGTTCTTGCTAACCAAATTCACCTTTTGTTGTTCTGGTTCTTGAAAATTTTAATCTAATCCATAGATGTGCTCATAAGATTTATTCATCCTCTCTTCTATATTCATACATTTATAATGAATGATTGCATCATCTATTTATAAGATGGATTGACTTCATCAAGTTTTATGAAAAACAATGTTAACTCTAAGATCAGGTTTACAACTTTACCTTGATCTCCTAGTCTATGTGTTTTAAATCAGTTAGACTGATTAAAGAACTTACATTCATGTTTCTTGTCCCTAAAGGAATGGTTTTAAAAATAAATCAAGATTCTATAAATATAATGAGACTGTTTTATCTGACATGGAATTCAGATCCACCTTTTGCGGGCTGCAACTGACTTTTGGTTTCTGACGATCGGTTCTGTTTTGAAATCAGTTGACTGTCTTTCAAGTTCCTTGCATGAAATTTTCTCTTAGTTTTATCTTTAAATATCTCTTAGGTTGCACTATCTCCTGCACGTTGGGTTCCTCTATCAGGTTCCTCTTTATCCTTCTGACTTTGCATTTTCAGTGTACACACAAAATTGTGTCATCGGTTCTCTTTGTACTTAGCAATTTTCGGTGATCTCTTTATATCTAATTTTTGGTTTTCTCTTTGTCCTATCTTTTAGTGTATGCTTATTGAAAGTGTTTTTTTCATACTAATGACAAATTATTGACATAAAAAACATCCTCTTAACTTGTATTTCACCAAGGGCAATATATTTTTCATGGTGAAATCTCAAGTTACAGATATTTGTTTGGGAAACCCTAAGCGACCCCTCTCTCATAGACCAGTCATAGAAAATTGGATGTAAATTTCTCTAAAATCTACCAATTTTGATCAAACCATTTGAAAAACAAATTTTATTCATTCCTTAAATATTAAATGAACAAAATAATTCAATATCAATTCAATCCGACATGTGTCAGTCGTACAAGTATGATTAAAACATGAAAAACTTGGAATGTATTAAATTTAGTATGTGAAACCTTCACCAACCATTAGATCTTCGATCCAAAGGGATTAAAAACCCATTTACCAACCTCCACAACCAACTTCAACCAATTTTTTAATTGGTTGACTGTTGGGAACCAAAATTTACAAAAATGTAAAAGTTGCTTTGGAAACTTTTTTTACAACAATAGCATGTTTTTGCATTTTGACACAACTTGGCTTTCCAACCTATGTAGGACTTCAATGAAATAAATTTAGGTCCTTACATGAAAAAATGAACCTAATTAAGGTATTACAACCTTTGAGACTCCCTTTGGAATAATTACACAATTTTGGCCTATTGGCCTAGATGTCCCTAAATGACATTTTGGCCCGAACTTCGGCTTATTACAGACATCACTTGTTACAAATAATTCATCCAAGATCCATGGGGTCTTGTGGTTAAATATTTACCCTACATAAGTGACCCTCTTAGTCGAGTCCCATTGGCCATCATTGGTGCTCCTACACCAGGGCCTCTATGGATTGTGAGAAATAGGCGATGAAGATATTTATGTAGTGAAATACAAATCACAAGCATCCATCTATCCAGAATTACTAATATTTAGCAAAAAAGAGAACCATGATTCTCTAACTAGGATATCTATTAGGAGGTTGAGGGGATAGAAAAATTTATGACTTAACATAGTAAGCTAGTAATCTAAAACCAAGGAAACTAGTTAATATCACTTGCAAATAAAACAAGAGCATGCTTAGGCGTGGTTTCTTTAGACACAATGCCCTTAGGTGTGATTAGGGAAATAAATGATTATAACACAAGAGGCCAGTCACCATAACATAGTGAAGGCTCAAGTGACAAATTAGGTGATTGAAAACCTATTGTAGTCATTCAATGCAAAAATAGAAGAGATCTTGGAAATTTTTTTATAAAATTTAGGTTTTAAGGGCTTTTAAGTTTAAGATAGGAAATAAAAAATGTAAATCCTAAATGATCATGAATAAAAATGCAAAGAATCAATTTGGGCAATTAAAACAAATTCTTCTAAAAGAATTCAATTGAAAAAGGGTTTCTCAAAACTAAGCAAAGCAATGACAATATTCATTTTCAAATGAATATTGCAATAAAGGAATGATCAAAAAGTTTCAATATAAAATATATCATGTTAGTGAGATGTGTAGTTTGAAAACTATAGTAAACTTCTGATATAGTTAGAAAAAGGGGACATTTTGTTGATTGCAATTTGAACTAAAATCTTAACAAGATGGAATTATTGCGATTTGGATGAGTTCTCAAAACCCATTGGCTTCCCAATAAAAGTTTGAGGAAGATTAAAAAAATGTCAATGAGTTGAAGGTCTTTTACGGATTTTTCTTGCAAGTATCTTATAAAACTAGTATGAATGCTTTCTCTTGTATATTTCCAATATTCTATATGAAAGAAAAGCCTAATTGATGAGGATTGGATATGACCCTCCTTCTTTTTTGAGATCCACTGACTCAGGAAGGTATTACCTTTAAATGATTACTGATTTTACAGTACTTTATAGTGGATTATGTCTTCTTACTAACTTGCTAAATGCCTTTTACTAAATCAATAAATAGATAACTATGAAAATGAATATGAATAATTTGATACAGAGCTTAATAAGCCAAACTAATATTTTGACAACAACAAATAGTAATGCAATAAGGATTCTCATCCTTCTTCCTTTTATAGCTCTTATGAACTTAGGAGGGGCAACCTATTTGATTCTCTCTTGAAGGAATCAATAGACTTGAATTGTATATTCTATGAGTACAATTGCTTATGAATGTATGATTTCTTATAAATGTAATGTAATTGAATGATTGTTCTTAAATATTTGGATGATGAACAATTACTTGCAAAACTATATACCAGTGCCTGATCCTATAAGCTATAGAGTAAATCTTGAATGTAAATCCACAATTAGGTGAGTAATGAAAATAATTTCAACCTAGATATCATGCCTGAAAAACTATCCATTCACTCTTATATCTTTGTTTATCAGATCTTAAACATCAATATTCAGCTTCCTAGAATCATATGAAAGAATTATTCCTTCCTTGAAGGACCTCACAAATGATTGCACAACTACCTTGCAATTGAAGTATTTAGATGCCTTACAAATAAACACATAAAAGCTTGAACATAAATAAAAGAGAAAACACAAGATATAAAATAGAGATTGAAATGTATTTATGAATGTCTAACTGCTTCAAAATACATACAATAGACAAAAATTATAGAGGCTCAAACAAAATTGTAGTAGTCTGCCTTGTAATTATATTCCATCATCTTTTAAAATGTTACAATAACCTCTATTTATAGGTTTAAACCATCTTGGAATCCTTAAGAAGTAAGGATGCAGCAAGCTTTAGATGGTTTTAAGACCTAACCCTAAAATACAAAAAGGACAAAAGACAGGAAAGAACCAAGCAGTGGATGGACAAAAATGAAGAATAAGATCTGATTTGTTCTTTGTCTTCTTGCGATCTTTGACACCTTTATCTGTATATGTTAAGGATAACATCTAATATTTGCAATGAGACCTAGTGAATACCATTACAGGATAATTTACACCAGTCTTTATGATATCTAACCTCCATATGCTCAAAGAGCAAGTACCAAGTGTCCTCCTATTCTTCATCCATTATGTCCAAGTAAAAAGTGACATGCCTTTTCTTCTTGGGCTTTGTTATGAAATCCCATGCTGTGACATATTCCTCCTTTGGCCATTCAAAGCTCTGTATGTTTTTCAATTGGGTTTTCTACCTCTCCCACCTGGCATCAGTAATGCTCTTGACATCTGTGATGAATTTATTGAAATTTGTTTCTTCTTTAAATGCTTCATCTAAAATCTTATTATATCTTTCCATATCTAGTTCTCCTTTTTTAGAAACATATACCTCTTTACAAGGTAGAACCATGTCAAATTCTGATCCCCATACCCCTAGTGGCTTGATCTGATTGTCCTATAATCTGATTGGACGCACAAATCTACCATAATTAGGCACAAACATATATAACCTTTCCTCAATCTGATTAGCCTTGCCTTTGAAAAAGGAAAAGGTGGCTCCTATCTATTCTATATCAACTCCAACCTGGGTTACCAGCTCTCGAAGGTCTAATCTATGTGGTTGAAAAGATGCCAACTTCTCCAACAATCTTGTTCTCCCTAACCATGTTGCACAATATGGGTTCAAAATTGAGAAAAAAATCGGCGACTTCTACTTGCAAGCCCAGTAATTTTCCATAGACTCCATAAACTATATCAATTTTGGCCTTTATTATATTAATCTTATGCTGCAAAATTTTAGTTAGTGCATCCAAAACAACATTATTGTGCTCACCAATCCCCTACCCCATTTCTTCTGTAGCATGCTTTTTTTCCTCTAGTTGGATCTCTTCATCTCTTCCCTCTTTATGCTCTGCAGGGGCAACTTCAGGCATATCAAGAAATTTTTGTGTTAATTCTGCAATCAGCTTCTCTTGTGCTTTAATATTTATTAGACCCAATTCCCTGTCCTTGACTATATCACTAGTTTCACTAGTTAGTTTCTTAAATCTTTTAGACATTTGGGCAGCCTTGGCTTCATTTAACTCTGTAAAATGGGTGAGCCCTTGGGAAATTTCCAAGTCTCTTGTATTCTGGATAGACCAAATGATCTTTTCCCCTTCCATTTTCTCTTGTATGTTTAGTAATGAAGGCTTCTTATCTTTTGGAGCTAAGCTCCACATTTCTAAGGTCAGGGACTTTGGATTGTATCCAAATCCTCTTATCATCTCTCCAACCTATATTTCTGATGACAACTTGACATCAGGTTGTTTTCTTAGTAGGTCTATTATGATGGTAGAGGCTAAGTCCCATCCTTCCACCAATAAAATCCCACTGGATTTTACCAGTTGCCTTGCTTCCTCTGGTGTAATCTTCTTTGAATCAGGATCATAATCCTCTAATACTTGCAAAGCCTCACTGGTTACTGGATCTTCACCAGCCAATTGTAGTTGTGCACCTACTTTCTTTTTCTTGTTCAAGATGATAATCTCTTTGAACTCTTTGGTCTTGATAAAATTATCATCTTTTAAGAATTTCTCCTGATGAAAAAATCTCTCATCAGTGCATGTCATAAGAGGTAATTCTATCTCCTCTTCATCATCTTTCTACAGCTTCTTTCCTACTCTTATCTTCTTCCTATGTTGATGATCATAGGCTCTATCACAAATGATAAGAGCACCAATTCTATCTTTTTTCTTCTCCTTTTTCTGTGATGGCTCCCTTGTTTCTACTCTTTGTTTCTTTGGTGGGGGCTCATCAGTGACCTTAGTCTCTGGGACATCTGTTAGGTCAATTATATTTTCTCCCTCAGCTGCCTATTATTCAACAAATAGCCAATTTAATGGAGGGGAGATATGGACTGAATATTCCTCATCACTATCCTCATCATACTCTAATGATGAATGCCCTTTATGGCCTTTTTCCGTTACTACAAGTGCATGTTCAATTTGATTATACAATAGACTATAGGAATCAACCATGTCATCAATTATTTTCAAATATGGAAAATCTGGGAACAAACCTTCAAAATAAATGCCTTTTCTCTTTACTTGCCTCTCCATGTCCATCAATTTAGTAAACTTGTCAGCCCTTTGATTAACCTCCTCATCCTCCAATATATTCCTAATGATGTCTTCCTCCATACATTCCTCAAGATCCTTTGTATTTGGAATGGTGGGTGTCAGGAGCTTCTTGGCACTCAGTATAAAGCCTTCTGTGTCAATGTATCTATGGAGGGCTACATTCATTCTATAGTTTCTCATCCAATTATTTACAGGATCTATTTCCCTTTTACCAATTGTAAAATTGGAAATTTTTAATTGTCTAGGGGTGAATGTTCCCTTCCAATGAGGAGCCAGGTGCTCCTTGTTTTGTCAAAATCAACTATCTAATAAATTCAATTTCTAAAATCCTAGGTGGCACATGGAATGGTAGAACATGGGGTGGGTGAGTACAACCATACACCCTGATTAATGTGAAATTATTCTTGTAATAGAAATAACCCCAGTTGTAGTCTCCTATCCACTTATCAACATATTTGAATGTCCTCAGTAGTTGTAGTACCTTCACTAGAAACCTAGTCTTCTCTACACCTAGACACTTGAGTATTGGATATACTATCCAATTTTCAAAAGCATAGAATTATTGTTCCCTTAAGATGTAGTTCCACACTCTCAACCAAAACTGTATGGGGTTGATCTAATTCTGATGAAACCTCTGAGGCCTAAAATACTGGAAATTCATGAGAGGAAAGTTGTAGTACAAAATCAAATGCATTAAAATGGAAGAATGCATGAATTTGGGGTCTTTTTTCTTGTTCTGGATATCAATAAACCCCTGATGCATTTTATAGATTATATACTGAATATAATCATATTTGGTGTTGGTATGAGGGCTCTGCATATCTAGGAGCATCATAAGGATATCTGAAGTTATTCTCTAAGGTCCTCCATCCTTTCCCAACACTCTGCACAATGCATATGAAATGTATTTACTGTAAAACTTTAGGTCTTTGTAGTAGTAGGGAGCAATTCCTGTGATAGGTGCTATGTAATTCTTCATTCTCTTGAGAAAATGATACTCCTGGACTAGTTTTGATGCAATGCCAGACTCTCTTGTATACATTTTCTATACACTCTTCAAATTTGTCTCTGTAGCCATTGGATGATATACATTTGAATGTCTTCATGAATGAGTTCCTATCTAGGTTTACTAGGGCTTTCCCATCATCCCTTTTTATGGTTTTGGTTAGAAAATCATACCTATAGGCCATTTCTAAAATGAAATCAACATCTATAAAGATGTTAGGGACTATTAATTTGGCTATTCCACAGGTCCATTGGTTCAAAATTAGCACAACTTCATTACTATTATTATAAAATTAATTGAAAAGGGAATATCCAAGAGAGCCTAGATTCTTAGCATCCCTAATGTATTGCAAATCATCTACAAGATTATCAAAATTTACCTTTTTGTTTTGACGGGATCCTGGCAACAAAGTGATGAATTCTTCTGAGTAATTCTGCTTCCCTTTCATGTCATCTTCTGCATCACCACTTCTTCCACTGGTAGAAGCTACACTCATTTCCTGACTCATCATTCTTACTATTTTGTTCCAATTTATCTTACCAATATTGAGACAAATATATCTCCAGATCAGTCACTTCCAACTATGAATCACTCAATTTGTTCTGTAGCACATGAAAACCATTCAAATTCCTCAAATTCTAGGCTA
Source organism: Thuja plicata (assembly GCA_018584345.1). NCBI lineage: Eukaryota > Viridiplantae > Streptophyta > Pinopsida > Cupressales > Cupressaceae > Thuja > Thuja plicata. The sequence continues at coordinate 77,620 of MU223962.1, read as the reverse complement.
AAAATCAGCTTGTTTCACTCTGCAAATTCAAGAAGCTCTATTTTCTGCATACACTATTTTCTGCATACACTGATAACTTAGCAAAATTCTACTCTGAAAACAATAAACTATTGGTAAGGAATAATTATTAACGGTAACCCCTATTTATCTCTAAATCATCAATGCATAATTCACATAATTACGATTCCATCACTTCTATCTTCAATTCTTCATGCTGTGAAATCAATTTTTGTTCTAGCCGTAGCCTCTAAAAGTGACAAGAAATCAAATATGCATGAGTGCTTTTTGATAAAAAAAACCTATATTATATTCAAATAGGATCCAAATTCAATCTGATTGGATATTTATCATACAACTCAACTACTTTTTGACACATTTGTCATAAATCTCTGAAATTCCATTGGTTGGCAATTGTACATCCTGGCACCGAAGAAAAGTCTCTGTTTCAAACTCTGGTTCAGTTCCTAGTGACCTTGTGACTGTGTAATCTCCTTGTTGCCAAACGTTTCCCTTAACTATGGTTTCTTACTGAGACTAAGCGACTGCCACATGATCAATCTCCTTATCAATGGTTATCTCCTTGTCGCCAGATGAAATCTCTTAAACCTTATTCTTTTGGAGACTTGGGGACTGAGCCTCTACTAACTTATTTTTTGTTACCTTTGTTTCCTTTCGGAGACTTGGTGACTATGTAATCTCTTTGTCATCTAGTAAACCTTTTAATTCATAATTTATATGGAGACAATGCAACAAAAGCTTTATCTCTTAATCGCTGAATAAAATTTCATTTATAACTTTCATCTAGAGATAACTCGACTACCATTGATCTTCTTTTATCTGCATCTGACGGTCTACGCTGAGTCTCTAGATTTTAAAAGAAAACCCTAATTTTTCATGAGACTACATGAATTCTATCTCTAAGTTTCTAGATGTACTCTTCATTTTAAACTTTTATTAGAGACTACACGACTGATAAACACATGTCTCAATTATCCTTTTGTCTCCCAATCGCTGAATCACTTTTGACTTTTCAAACTTTTACAGTGACCTTTTGACTACCATTGGATCTTCCTTCATCTAATAGTTGTCACCCAGTCTCATGACTCTTAACTTTACTTTTGATTTCTTCCTTGACCCAACGACAACACTAATACTGAAACCAAAATTTAACTCTGGTTTGTTCAGGAGACTTGACGACTGTGGAAACTCATTGTTGCTAAATGATTTTCAAACTGTAGAGTTTATCACAAGACTAAAGGCATTATAATTTTCCATTAGTATACTTAGAGAAAAAAATGATCTGCACCATCGGTTGACACAACACTGATAGACAAGGCACTACACTACCCGGTGACAAGGTTACCCGAAAAATACTGTTAAGTGTTATCTGATGACAAAAAGGTAAAGGAAACCCGATGAATAACAAAAGTGCAACCCAACAGAACAAGAAAATAGAGGAACCCAAAAAACAAAGGAAACTCGATGAAAAATTCAACAAAGGAACGCTAACAAACTTCAAATTCAAACTAATGACCAAGAACCAACAGTCAGTTACATCCTGCAAAAAGTGGATCTGACTTTCCACGTCAGATAAATCACTAAATTTGTATTTATAGCTTCTTGATTTAATTTTAAATCCATCATGTGCAGAGGAAGCAATGTATTTACTATTTTTTGATTAGTTTTACTATTTTAAAACATGCAAACGATGGATCAAGGTCAAGTTGTAAACCTTGGATCTAAGAGTTAACATTGTAATGCATGAATTTGAAGATAGGTCAAATACTTGTATAAATAGGTGCTTAATCCATTGAGAATAGTTGTTGTTCAATGAAGATAGTATCCACAGAGAGAAACTAGAGACCAGATAGATAATTCATGTAGAAGGACAGAAAAAGAATCAAGTCAATTTCAAGAACAGAACATAGGCTACTGACAAGAAAAGAAAAGGTATTCATCAATCACTTAAGGTGATATTATACTTCTGAGAGTTTTAATGGATCTATAATCAGAAATTATAGATTATATGTAGTCAGGTCAACATTTGTACTCATTCTAACAAGTGTAGTACGCTAATGAAATCCTTTCAAGAAAGGTGGACTTAACCATCCTATTGTAAAATCTCATAACTGAGTGCACACTTAAATCAGTGTTGCTAAAGCTCTTAACAGAGTAGATCTTAACATGTCTCCACCTTAATACTACTAATAGGGTGGATCATTAGAAGTGATCAAATTGTAAACCTTAACCAGATCCGTTCCATTCTACAGATAGTGAAGTTTTGTGGGTGCCATCCCCATCACAGTTTTTACTTCCTAACACGAGTTTTCTGTAATACCATATCTTGTGTTATATGTTTATCATTTTCATGAATGTTTCAATGAATATTGCAAACCATTAAATATTATGAATGAAAAATACATACATAAGAAAGAACAACAGTAATGGTTGGTAATGTTGTAATGTATGATTACTAATAAATCAAGAAAGGTGTTAAAATTTTTAGAGGTACTGATTCACCCCTCCCCTCTCAGTACTAGAGAAAAAATTCATCAATCTAGATATTATGATAGAAACTAAATGGAGACAACTTCTAGATCTACCAACAGAGTCAACAAGTGGTGAGAATCAATTACTTCTCACCAACACACCTCATAGAGAGGAGGAGACATAAAATGCAAGTCCTCAACATATTGCTCTGGATAATACTGAAAGTGATAATGATCCTATTAATGTAGACACATACATGGATGATATTATCCAAGATATCACTAACTATGACTCTCACAAAGATTTGCAGAAGAAAGATGATGTCATATTTATCATAATTAAGGATCAAGAAAAGTAGCAAGAATTGCAGACATCAGATGGCACAATAATTGATGTTGCTGATGAGACAAAACAAGATACTTCAATCATGGACTCAAAAGTACTAGACCCTACAGAAAAAACAAAAAAATATGAGGATGTCACTGCTGACAAGGCTCAAACTGACGAGCAGGACACCACTTTTGACAAAGCCCAAGCTACAAGTCAAAGTAACATGTCTGTCTTAATGAAGGCAATCAACATACTAGAGGGAAATGATGGATCTAATGAAAAGGAAACAAGCATGCCCGAGGACAAGGGTGATGGAGAAGATAAAGAAACCACTGATACAACTGCAGAGCAAGATGTAACCGATGATCAAAAATATACTTCTATTGATCAGAATAAGATGGAAAATCAAAAGGAAATAGGGGACAAACCAATAGAGAAAGGTGAAGAAGAAAAGAAGGATGAACTGGAGAAGAAATCAGAAGCACATTCTGTAGAAACACCCAAAGTTAATGATGGGACTGTTGCCCAATTTTCCCATTCTGTGCAATTTGGCCTGGTTTTCCCTGTCTGGCATCCTCTATCATGTTTTTCAGGTCTCCAGGTCTTGGCTTTTCTCTAAACCCTCTAAGCCCCCTAAAAACCCTAAGTCTTTCAGGTGTAATGATGAAATAAACTGTAGGCCTTAGCTCTTATGTTTTGCAATTACCTTTTTCATCACTTATGGCATGTGCTTTATTTCCAGTCGCCTCATCGCGTTACCCTGGGCGAATATTCCTTTTCTTCCCCCGACTTTGCATTTCATTGTGTCACGTGGTCTGGTAACAATACCGAATATTCCTTCTGTGTTCTTAGACTTAGTGATTTTACTTCAGTCGGGAGGTCGCAGAATAATCATGTTACAAGTCTTATGAAGATGGGACCCACCGCTCAATCGTGTAGTCGCGTGAAGTCTTCAACGGTTAGCAAGATGTCTTCCAACTTCGCGGTAACCTTTGGTCGGGGTGTCGCCAGATTATGCCAGAGTTAGCGGTTAAGCAAGCTTTTAGTCAGGTGATCGCGGGATGATCCTGGCAGTTAGGGAAAGGTTCTTAGACTTAGCGACTGCTTCATGTTAGGGTGTCGCCAAATCAGGTCACAGCTAACAGTTAAAGGAAACAGTCAGTCGCGTAGTCTCCAGAGTAATCAGCGGTTAAGTCTTTTCTTCCCAGACTTCGCGACTAACCGTCTGTGGTCTGCAGTCAGGATGTCGCCAGAACAAAGTGATGACTCAGCTCCCCAGTGTGCAATGGATGAACCAATGGCTGTGTGACATGTGTCATATGGCAGGTGGATGCAGAATGTTTTTCGGAATGATCGCTAGACGAAGGAAATGGGATTCAGCGACTTCGAGACTAGTGTTCTTTGCCTTCAGTCGCAGAGTCTGCTAATAATTTAAGGGTATGCTTAGTTGTTCAGTGATTAAAAGATAGCCATCCGATGTAAAGAGCAGATGATCCAACGGTGATCGCTAAGTCTGGGAAATAAAGTGCCCTACGAAGAAAGTCCTCCTGACTTGGTGATAAGGGGCAGTCGGGATGTCGCCAGATGCAGAAAAGGGGCACATAAGACCGGTTAAGGTAAAGTCAAGGGATCAGTACAATGTTCTCTTGACTTGGCGACTAGGTGTGTCATGTGGTCTTTGAATGGAAATTAAACATTCAGTGACTGGGAGACAACCGTAGCAGTTAAAGGGAAGTAGTTAGTAGCAAGGTCGCAGAACGGATGATGAGTTAAGTTTAACTCCTCGCGACTTTGATTTCAGTCATGTCAGGATGTCGTCGGATCTTGACTCAAGTTAACCAAGGTTAAAAAAGGCACGTTATCGTTGGGTCGTGAGATGAAGCTATGGTTAAGAATTGATGCCCGCGATAAGGAGACTAAGGGTAGTTGCGTAGTCGCGTGACTTTGAATTTGAAATATGGCGGCAAGTTTTACACTGTGGATCGCTCGACAGCCATTCTTTCTGTTTGCAGTGTTCCAGAATTGATCAGGGGGTCTAATTGCAGAAAACCATGCACAGAAAATTTTGTTGATCCCTGGATAGATTTGTTTCAATGTTGGTAAAGAGAAAGGGATATTCAGGGATGCGACAGGCCAGAGACCGATAAAGAAGTTATTGCTCTCTAGTGCAGTTAGCTAAAGGACATGATCATGAGTTGAGGACTCATTGATGAAGGATTGAGCGGTGGCCGTCAGGGGTCACTTCTTGTCCTGGGATGTTGTGATCAGTTGGTGAGCATTCATGGCAAGGCCTATTTACAGAGTAGAGCTGATGAATCTAGGTTGCTTGTTTATGGGGCGTAATCAAGTACAGGGATATGTGCAAAAGGAAAATATGATCTGATCGATTCATCTTAGAGCACATTTATGACCAAATTGGATTTTTTCCTAGGGTGAATTATTCTATTGTAAAATCTGTAACCCTAGTTAGGTTTTTTGGGACTCCTTCCTGCGTGCAGTGGAGGTTGTATTTAAAGTTTTTTGAGAGCCTTAGTGCTCAGAGTTGGCATTTTGTAAAGAGAATTTTCATTCTTTCTAGGAGCTATCTGAGGCATTCTTCCTGCCCTCTGGCTTTTACATTCTATAATCTTCTCATTGATCATACAAACATTCTGGAGGTATTTTGTGATAATTCTTCATATCCCTATGCTTCCTTGTTTGTATCATCTCTTATTGGATCAAAGTTTATGAATGTTGTTAATGGACATTGGGGTTCCTAGTCCCTCTCATTTTCTCTAAGTTTGTGTGTTATTGTGTTTGATCTGATCTAGATGTTTTGTGGGTATACTTCAGCCCCTAGCAGTCTTGTCTCATTCCTACACCTGGTTGCAGAGAAGGATGTTTGTTTGCAGGTCATAGGTTGAGTCTTTTGTTCAGACCTTCCTATAGAAATACTTATGCAGGCCTATCTAGTGAGTTGTGACATATTTGACCTGATTCCTTCATTGGTTTCATTCCTCTATACTGAGATCCAAACCCTAAATTCGGTGCATCACCTAGTAGGTAGTTTGCTTTCATATTTTTTCCCTTTCATGCACTCCTTCTATCCCTTTCCCCTCAAAGTTTACTTTCCTGTTAAAGAAGCAAATTAAGGTGATTATCCAAGAGGAACCAGCCTAGAACCTGGAGGTTTCATCTTAGTTAGCATAGGTCCCACAACCTTGAGATGATTCCCTTGTTATACTGGATTATCAAGACCAAGAGAGCTTGAGATGAGAGGCGCAAATTCAGTGTATAACAGGGACATCTTCACATAACCGATAGGTGCCACCTGATCAAAAGACACAAGAAGCATCTTCTACAAAGCCTTAACCAAGTAATTCAGAGAAAACAAATGAACTAGCTATGGTATTTCATACATCTACATCCCCTCAAATCTCAAAGAAGAAGAAAGGAAAGAATAAGAATCCAGTAACTCTAGATGAAATCATTGAGATTCTAGTCTGTGATCCAATAACATTAGATCCAATTGCATTGACAAAGTATGCTAAGCTCTATGAGATAAAAGCTATTCAAGACAAACTGAAGAGAGCAACAAAAGAGGCCAAGGTACTAGAAATAGCAAGAGGAATACTTCAACAGATTATACCTGATATAGATATTGATCAAAAATATCTAATGCTTGATCAACTGGTCATACTCACAGATGCAATAACATCTTAGAATATTGATGCTGAGAAGGTTATGGAAGAGAGACTTGAACAAAAGTATGAGTTCAAGAAAGCCAAGAAAATAAGCTAGGAAGTGGCACTGAAAAGGTGAAGCTATCTGAATTGGTAAGTAAAATTGATCCAATTATATCATAAGCTATTTCATTAATACAACAATTGTGCACTTTAGATCAACTCACTCAGGAGTATACCAACAAGATAGAAAAAATTGATGCTGATCTTAAATCCAGTGCACAAGGTCTCACCAACACTGAAGAAGCACTTAAATTGCATAATGAACAAATCATACAAGCTAGGAAACAGAGATAGGACATACAGTTTGTAGAGATTAAGTATAAAGATGAGGTAAATGAGCTCCAAGCTAACCTCTTACTGACACTTACACTCCTGCAACAACATATGACACAGATAAATACACTAACTGCCACCCTGGAAATGTCTGTCCTAGACAACATTTATGATATGCACACAAGGCTAGAGCTACAACACATGGCACTAGAACAACTAAAAGAAAAATGGGAGAAAATGCTTGAAGATATCAAAACAACCCATTCTAACATATTTGAAACATTGTAAGTTGCACATTTTTGTCAAAATTTTGGCAATTATAAGTTGTACATTTTTGTCATCAGTATCATAGAAAGGGGGAATTTGATATGTTCATTCACCTCAGTTAAAAGGAGGAAATCATATGTATAGTAAAATAAAGGGGAAATAATGTACATACAGAGAATGAATAGTATACATGTACATATACATACACTATACCGATGCATAGAGTCAGGGGGAGTCATATGATGACAAGGATACATACATGGTGTACATACTAAACACTTTAGTATTATGCACATATCAGTTTTTGATACTAATGTCAAAGGGGGAGATTAAAGGAATTATATTTTTCCATTAGTATATTTTAGAAAAACATGATCTGCACCATTGTTTTACACAACACCGATAGACAGGGCACTGCACTACTCTACGACAAGGTTACCCTACAAACACTATTAAGTGTTATCCAATGACAAAATGGTAAAGGAAACCTGACAAGTAACAATAGTGCAACTCGATGGAAAAATAAAAGAGAGGAACCTAAAAAATAAAGGGAACCCGACGAATAGTTCAACAAAGAAACACCGATAGACTTCAAGTTCAAACCGACAACCAAGAACCGACAATCAGTTACATCCCGCAAAAAGTGGATCTGAATTTCCACGTCAGATAAATCATTGAAGTTGTATTTATAGCTTCTTGATTTACTTTTAAATCCATTATGTGCAGAGGAAGAAATGTATTTACTATTATTTTAATTAGTTTTACTATTATAAAACATGCAAACTAAGGATCAAGGTCAAGTTGTAAACCTTGGATCTAAGAGTTAACATTGTAATGCATGAATTCCAAGATAGGTCAAATACTTGTATAAATAGGTGCTCAATCCATTGAGAATAGTTTTTGTTCAATGAAGATAGTAGCCACGGAGATCAAATAGAGACCAAACAGAGAATTCATGCAGAAGGACAAAAAAATAATCAAGTCAGTTTCAAGAATAGAACATAGCCAACCGACAAGCAGAGAAAAGGTATTCATCAATCACTTAAGGTGATATTATACTTATGAGAGCTTTAATGGATCTGTAATAAAAAATTATATATTGTATGTAGTCAGTTCAAAATTTTTACTCATTCTAACAAGTGTAGTACACTAATGAAATCCTTTCAAGAAAGGTGGACTTAACCGTCCTATTGTAAAATCTCATAACTGAGTGCAGACTTGAATTAGTGTTGCTAAAGCTCTTAATAGAGTAGATCTTAATAGGCCTCCACCTTAATACTCCTAATAGCGTAGATCATCAGAAGTGATCAAATTCTAAGCCTTAACCATCTCCCTTCCGTTCTGTAGATAGTGAAGTTTTGTTGGTGTCATCCCCACCATAGTTTTTACTTCCTAACAGGAGTTTTTTGTGCTACCATATCTTGTGTTATGTGTTTATCATTTTCATGAATGTTTCTATGAATATTGAAAATGATTAAAGATTATGAATGAACAATACATACATAAGAAAGAACAACAATAATGGTTGGTAATGCAATAATGTATGATTACTAATAAATCAACAAAGGTGTTAAAAATTTTAGAGGTACTCATTCACCCCTCCCCTCTCAGTACTACTTCCCCTTAATTCCAACAGAAACATCTGACCACCATTGGATTTCACTTAAGATGGAAATTTTGCGCTAAGTCTCCATATCCTCTAAGGTATATTTTTTTCATCAAGAGATAGCATGACAAAGGCTTTTCACTAAGTCTCTAAACATAATGGAATATTCTCTTCACTTTACAAGACTAAGCAACTAACTTTAAAAGAACATGATATTATTAAAGACCTTAAGTTACAAAAAAGTAACTTCAAAATAGAAACATGACTGAGAATTTAGGGCTTTCAGCCATTTTTGAACATAAGTAAACCTAGGACTTAGGGTTTTAAACATTTTTCACTAGGTTTATGGCTAAAATCATTATTTTAGAGATTTTTAGACAACTTTAGAAAGGGTTTTCAAATCTTGAGCACATAAATGACTGGGAATTTCAAAATTTTACTAGGAAGACTAGAAACTGGAAATACAACCAACAGTGGCTCTATCTAAGGATGTTCAAACACAATTTTATATCAAGAACCATAGAATCTCTGGTTGCGAACCACTTCAAAAGACAATGAATAACATATTGTAGAAAAAAACATACCTATTTACATATAATACAAAAATATTTACTGTGCATAAAACTATAATTTTCAACTGAAGAATGGTTTCAAGAACTTCCCATGCACTGGAAATTCATATTCTTCTTTATTCATGTTTTTCAAGATATAGGAATCTTTACCAAATCTCTAAGAAACAATAAAGGGACCAAGCCATAAAGATTCAAACTTTTTATTCTTACCTTTATCCTCCGCTCTCAAATTCCATTAAAGTACAAGATCACCAGGTATAAACTTTCTAAAACCTACTCTTTTATCAAATAGATACTTCATCTTTTGTTGCAGCTTTATATTTTTTTTTTCTTACCCTCTCTTCTGATTTCATCAAGTTTAGCTAGTTGCATTATTTTTTCTTTCATTGGGTCATAAATTTATAGCTCTTCTTCTTGCATAAACTTGTATACAGGTAATAAATTATTTATAGGCATCCTAGACTGTAGACCAGACACAAGTTTAAATGGTGACTTGCCAGTGGCTTTCTTGACTATTATCCTATCAGCCCATAGAGCTAGTTTCAACTTTGTGTGCCAAGCTCTTTTGTTCTTTTCTAAGGTCTTCTTTAAAATCTTAAGAGTTATTTTATTGTTGGATTCTGCTTGGCCATTAGCCTTAGGATGATATGGGATTGAATAAGACATTATAATCCCATATTCATTGTATAAATCCTTGATCTCATATGACCTGAAGCACATAGCATTATCCATAACTAGCTTGGCAGGGACACCAAATCTAGTTAAAATATTTTCCAATAAAAAACTCATTAAACAATTTTCTTGTTATTTTTTAGTGGGAATAGCTTCAATCTACTTCATAAAATAGTTAGTGGCAACAAGTATCCAACTGTGTCCTCCACTGGATTTTTCTGAAAATTCTCCAACAAAATCAATACCCCACATTGCAAAAGGTGCTTCAGCACTCACAGGGTTCAACAATAGGGCACCTAAGAATTTTAATTTATTTGAGAACCTCTGGCAAGGCTCACATTTCCTGAAAAATGCATGAGTATCTTTAACTATACTGGGCCAATAATATCCAGCCCTCAAAATTTTATGGGCAGTGGTCTTGGCAGAAAAATGCCCCCCCACATATTCTAGCATGCATTTCAACTAGTACTTTTTCAGCTTTGCATTTATCTAGACACAAAATTAGTACACCATTTTTTTCTTTCCACTACAGATCTCCTTGAACTAAGGTGTACTTCTGAGCTTGTAACTTAAGACTCCCCTTTTGACTATCTAATATGATTTTAGGACACTTGGAATTTTTAAGGTAATACATGATATCAACATAGAATGGATGTCTTTCAATACTTGTGACAGTCGAATCTTGCATTACTATATTATTTACTTGTACCAAGTCTAAATTTTCTTTTGTCATGAGTTTTTCTAAACCTTTTCCTCTAACCAATTTAGTAACATGGATTTCTAGGTTAAATTCTTGAATTTTGTTAATCCATTTACATCTCTTACCAGTCACTTCTGACTGGGTAAGAATATCTTTCATTGCTGAATGAGGTACATATGCAAGAAATTTGGCACAAAATAGGTAAGGTCTGAATGATTTAACAAGTTTAACCAATGCATATGCCTTCTTCTCCATCATTTCATAGTTCATCTCTGCAGCTTGGAGAGTTTTTCTAAAGAATGCAATTGGATGTTCAAATCCCTCCTCACTCTTCTGTAGTAGAACATCAACAATAGTATGAAAAGATGCAAATGAGAACAAATAGAAGGGCTTACTGTAGTCTACAGATTTTAAAATAGGGGCATCTTGTACTGCTTGATTAATTTTTTCAAATGCTAACTGAGCCTCTTCATTCCATTGGAACTTTGCATCTTTCTTTAATAACTTAATGATTGCCTTGACAATTTCAGCAAAATTGACAATGAATCTTCAGACAAAATTGATCTTTCCAAGGAAATATTGCACACCTTTTATATTCTTTGGAGAAGTGAACTTTTGAATAGCTTCTATTCTCTTAGGGTCTATCCTAATTCCATCTTTGGAAACTATATATCCCAATAAATTTCCTTCTGTGACTGCAAAATGACATTTTCTAGGGTTTAGTGAAACACCATATTCTAAGGATTTATTAAATTTTTTTCTAGATGTTCACACTGATCCCCTTCTTTTTAATAAAATGCAGTCAAATCATCTTGGTAGATAACCATGAATAGATCAATAAACTCTTTAAATTCTACATCCAAGGCTCTCTGGAAAGTTTCTCCTACATTTATTAGTCCAAAGGGAATTCTGACATATACATAAGTTCCACATGGAGTAGTAAATGCAGTCTTATATTGTTCTGACTCTTCTACAAGCACCTGGTTGTAGCCTGAGAAGCCATCCATCATTGATAATAGCTCACAACTAGTAACCTTATGCAACATTGCTTCCATGTTTGGTAGAGAATAATTATCTTTTAAGGATGCAATGTTCAGATTTTTGAAATCTACACACATTCTTATATCACCATTCTTTTTTCTTACTAGTACTAGGTTTGAAACCCAAGTTGAATGTCTGATAGGCTGAATAATTCCAACATCCTTTAATTTCATCAACTCCTATTGCATCTTGGGAGCCAACCAAGGATTAATGGGTCTCTATTTTTGTTTGAATGGTTTCACATCTATTTTGAGTGGGATTTCATGTCGCAAAAGTTCCTCTCTATAAGCTTTTAAATCTTCATATGACCGTGCAAAAATATGCTTATGTTTTCTTGATAATTTTATCAGGTTGGTTCTGATATGAGAATCCAATCCTTTTCCAATATAAACAACCTGACGAGTGGTCTCTAACCCCAAATTTATCCCCTCTAAATCCTCAATCTTGGCATTTCTTATTCTTACTGTACGTTCATTTTGATTAGTTAACAATGCCTCTAGTTCTACAAATCCCTTAGGAATCTTGTTAGAACTTAGTTGGACAACCTCATCCCCCAGTATACAATCCTTACCATCAATGACCTCAAGAAAATTATTGCAATATATGTGTTGTTCTTCATAATGATCAAGACATTGAAGAAATCTAAGGATATCTTAGTCAACCTCAAATACTTGCCAGTTGTAAATATTGTCTTGGACAATTGGTCTTCTTTTAACCTCAACAATTGATACCGCATTTAAGGTCATGTCATCAGTTTTCAAAGCAATATTAGCTAATAAATTTTCCATAATGTTTCTAGACCTTTCTATCCAATTTATATTGAAGGCATAAAAGAATTATATTTGGTCCCAAATAGCATGTCTATACATCTTTAGTCTATCATTCTTTACAACATATTTGGACCTTACTTGGGCTACTGCTAACTCTGAGTCACCATAAAATTTTAAACATTTTATACCATGTTTATAAGCAATGTGTAGCCCTAGAAATAAAGCTTCATATTTGGCTATATTATTTGTACACTAAAAAGATTGAAGAAAATAATATTTGAATCTGGTACCTGATGGAGATATAAGTAGAACTCCAACTCTTGATCCTTCTTTTGAACATGCTCCATCAAAATACATTTTCCACAAACCATCACTTTGTGTAGTCAACTCTTTCACCAAAGGATTAACATTCTCACACTGGTGAGTACTCCTTTTGATTCTAAAATTTTCCATGTCAATATCAACACAATAATTAATATATGCATCCTCATGCAATTCTATCATATGAGGTGTTCTTCCCTCTCTAGACACCTTTACATTATTTCGAGCTATATTGAAAGTGGCATAGGATAAGTCACACTGGATACTGCCCCCCATTGAAGCACTCCATTTTATGGACAACAACATGCCATAATGTGGTGGAATATCAACTACCAATACACTCATAGTCAACACTGTATCAGGGAATATGGCTAATTTGTAAGGTAGGGATTCAATGGTTCCAATAATAGGCATTTCTCTTGAGTCCACTACTTGACACCTCCCATGAGGAGTATCTACTTGCAAACCCATGGATCTCATGATCTATGTAGGCATGACTTTATTAGATGCTCCTAAGTCTATCATGCAATTTTTTAGCATCTTTACATTTATTATCAATGTCAAGAAAAAGGGGTCAACAATCCTTGCCGAAGTATTTTTGCTTAAGAAAATCTGAGGGATCTCAGAAATCATCCCCTTAGGATCCTTCCCCTTATTTTTGAGTTTCTTTTCAATATGTTATGTTTTTTGAGGTTTTACTGGTGACACATTATTCAACACTGAAAGGACTTTCTCTTTGTGTTCTTTTATTCTCATCATTTCTATGAGTGGGACCATCACAGTCATTTGAGATAAACACTAGCTCATATCCACTATAGTATACTTTACATCAGATATTTTAGCTTTTTCTACAATAATATTATTTTCCTCTATTTGAATATTCACAGCAGGTTCTTCCTTCTTAGATTTCTTATTTTCTACTTTGGGGGAAGAAGAACTTGCTTCTGTCTCTTTATCTTTTTCTACATGTACATCTTTTGGTTCATTAGCTTTGTTCACTATCTTGACCTTAGGTTTGTTTACATTTTCCCCAGGCCCATTTTTTTTGGTATATATTCGGCATCTATTTTATTTTCTTTTATGAAGATGCCTGATGGATGACTACCAACATTACCCACAACTCTATTTCTTAGGTGATAGTTATTTCTCACTTTGTTCACTAGATCAGTATTAATTTTAGCTTTTCCTCATTAGAGGTTTTTCTCACTATGTAGGGTTCCTGACTATTTTGGGCATAACACCTTATGTGATCAACCCTATCTTCCTCTTCACTATCATACAAGATTTATTACTGATTAACATCCATTCTACCTTGTGAGTCACATATGTCATGATTTTCAATATCCTCATCAGAATCAATATCATGACATGAATAAGCTGTTGGAAATACAATATTGGGAAAGTGAGATGCTGAGAGGGGGGGGTGAATCAGATCTTCAACTTTTAACACTTAAAACAAACTGATCCACAACCATACATAACTGTAATTGATCTATCATCTAGTAGCATCCATGATAGTAAATAAATAACACAATACACAGAATTTGGTAACCCAAAAACCCAATAAGGTAAAACTGGGGTGGGGATGACACCCACAAAATTCTTTACTACTGCAGCAATAAAGTGTGCCTGCTAGGGCTACAAAGTTTTGATCACAATATGTAATCTACCTGGTTAAAGGTCTGCCCCGTTAAGAGATACAGATCATTATAATCTACCTTATAAAAGGAATTAAACTTACAACAAAGTAAGCACTCGATTAAGAGGTTTTAGAAAGGTCTGTTAGAACCACTCTATTAAGAGATTTCACCTGATACACCTGTTAGAATGTCTCAAGATCTGATCCTTCGATATGGGCTCTGATGCTGATAATAGATCTCCTCTTTTCACTACCTTCTCTGATCTAATAATCTGATATATCTTTACTTTGCTGCTCACTGCACTTTCACTCTGCTAGATCTATTCTTCTTCTCTCAAAAAAACCCTTTGCACATCTCTCATGTACGCATACACCTTCTATGTCTGTGTGTACTCATCTAATTAGGGTAAGAAGAAATATTCATATACTTTACGGATCTAGCAATTAGATCTAAATCAACAATCAGGATCAAATGCTTATGCCACTTAGGCAATCCAATTTTCTGATTGGCTACATGCCACGTAGTGGGATCAAATAATTAAATGTGTGATTATCCCATTGAAAATATTAAATTCTTAGATAAGTCAACCCAAAAAAGTTTACCTTGAAATAATCGTCAATCCTGACATACATAAAAAAACTGTCTTGCTCGGCACAAAAAGACTCTGGTGCTCGGCATGAACTTAACTTGGTAACCGTGTGACTCAACAACTATTATCTACTCAAAAATAAGTGTGCTGGATAACTTGGCTTATACTGGATAGCTCAGCCACAGTGATGACCGACTAAAGTGCCTAGATAAATAACTAATTGTGGGACACTAATGACCAACAAAACTTAGAGATCAACAATCCCCCCCTTTGATATTAGTGGAAAAAACACTTATCATTTCTATTACATCCACACACTTTGCCTAACTAAGTACACAATGTATTCCCCCTTAGATTATACTTCATACTTGGTACATTATCTATATAATATACATGCCTTCAGCAAAAAATATTTATACCTAGTGTTGTACATCTTTTTCTGTTTCCTTTCCTTTGCCTATTTCTTGTCCTATTTCCCCCTTGTTTTTTTCACTGATAGCTGTGGAGGTTAAGTTGTATTTTTCTAAAAATGGTTTATGAAGCTATAAAATCAATGTAAAAGATGTATCCCAACTATCCTTAACAAACTTCATAACCTGCAACTTAACTTCTAGCTCGGAAGCTAGACTTACCAAACTATCTGCTCTAGAGAGATTAGAATCTCTCTTGACCAATTCTCTTGCAGATGTGAGTTCCTTCTGAATAAACTCTAGATGAGGTATTAAATTAGCCTCAATTTTTATTAGTTTGGCCCTTATTCGGCCATTTTCAGCCATAAGCTTGGCTAATCTCCTCTGTGCATGAGTCAATCTATCAAAATGCATGGTGCTAGAACTAGCATCCATGCTCAATGAACTTGCTATTGACTTCATATCTAAATGTAAATTTTAAATAAGCTATTGAATCTCCTTTGTAAAGAATATATCATCACATAATCTTTTATATAATGAAAAGACATTATTTGCAACTTCCTCAAGAATCTCAACAAGAGAAGAAAGTTCAACCTATTTGGTGGCAATCTCTCTAGATATCTTCTCTAAGACTTTGTTCTCAAATCTTCTCTCAAACCATTGCATCAATTCTTTATTGGACTCAATATTTTCATCAGTAACTTTCTGCACAATATAAACTAACTATTCCTGTATTGGTGCTTGCTGATTTTCATCTTCCATCTCAAAAGCTTGAACAAAAATATCCTTTATGTCATGCAAAACTTGCTTATGCTTTTGTTCCCTCTTCATTTCTTCTTGTCTCTTTTTCCTTTTCAATAGGTCTTGAAGGGTCCGAATCTTCTCATATTTCAAACTCTTAGGATCCCATTTAGGAATCACAATGACTTCATCCAATGTGACATTTAAGCTGGGTGACTTTTTCTTGTTTAAATTCCTCCTTTTAAACTCTAGTGAGCTGATACTCGGCTCAGGTTTTGTGATATATTTTCCCTTGTCAGTATCAATTTCAATTTCTTCCTTCATCTGAGTCAAGATTTCCTATGGATCACGTATACTTGCTATTTTGGGTCCAGTGGGAGTAGATGTTGCAGAGTGTGGTAGATCCACCAAAACTTGTATAGCCTCTTGTTCTATAGGATTATTTGCAATTTCCTCCATCTTATCTCCACTCTCTAAAAATATTTGTACAACCTCTAAAATAGGTGGATTAGTATTGATTACCTCCTTTTCTCCTTTTATCTCTACCTTGACCTCAGTTGTACGAATAGACGATTGGATACCTGTGTCTGTCGGATCATTCTAATCCTTGGCATCCACATTGTTGTTATATATCTTCAAGTGTTGTGTCAATGGGACTATCCATTGTCAAATATATAATTTTCACATCGCATGTTTCCTTTTGGGGTTTTATCTCAGTTTCTGCTTGATCAGTAGCAGTTTGGTCTTCCATTTCCTTTGGCTCTGAGGTGCCTTCACCTTTCTCATTGGCCTTCTTAGTAATTAACCGAAAGGTTTCCTTATATATTCGTGTGCTCTATTGAACTACTCCTTCAACAACATTCTTTAGAATTGCATAGGCTCTTTTTTTAGGTATAAACTTCCTCTGATATTGTTCTATAAATTTAGCTATCCATTTCTTGGTTAGATCAGGAATGACCTTAGCTAGTGTTCCTTCCCTTATCTGTCTTTCAGTCATTAATGCATACTACCACTTCTATGATAAAATATCATAAAGGTCTATAGGAATAAGATTTTCAATCTCTAAAGGTGTCACCTTGTATGTACACATCATATCTAGTAATGCTTCCTGAACCTTATGCTTGTTAGCTATGCTTTGTTTCTCATACTTGATAAAATTAAATCCTGCTAAACCAGTATTACTTCTTAGGTTCTTACATACCTCATCAATATTGGTCAATGGTTTATGTGATGCTGTAGGTATGTTTCTAGGCTCATTAGTATCTATCTTCTCCTCATCTTCTTCATCACTCACGATTAGTTTCATCCTTAGTCTCTTAACAAGCTTGCTTGGCAGTGCCTTGGTTCCAACTTATTTTCTCTTTCATGAACTACTCTCACCAACACTCTTCTTTGTATATACCTTTTTTGACTTGGCTTGTGCAAAAATAGTTGATGCTCCTATCCTAGGTCAGTTAGCAACAGGAGGGGTAGCCTTAGATTTGTATTGACTTGGTTTAGTTTCCTTAGAAACTATTGGCTGCTTCCCTTTTCCTTTCAGAGTGACCTCCTCTTTAGGTTCACTCTCCTCTTCTTCACTAGACATATCTTCTCCATGTCCTATTGATAAGCCCAAAGGTGCATCCTCAACTTCTTCATCACTCTCAATACCAACCATCTTCTTCATATTTTTGACAATCTTTTATCTTTTTCTCTCCATAGTGCCAACCTTCAAATCCATAAAGATTTTGGATTTAGTTTCTTCATAGTTTCCAAAATGTTTTCTACACTATCAATCTCTTCTACCAATAGAACTTTTATTTCTCTAGATGTCTCATCAACATTCACTTCATAAGGTAATGGCCTTAGCCATGACACCCTCAGCACTATTGCCTACACATAGGTGAAATCTATGTCTACTAGGAAACATACATCCTCATAATGTTTCTCAACTAGTGATCTAGGAATTCGACTCCTTAATCTCATCTTTTTCTTAATTTCAAAAAAATATGTTCCCATCACATTGTCAAAGTTATCACCTAATTGCTGAATAAATTCATTGATTTTCTATGTAATAGGTCTGTCTGTTTTCCACACAATGTTTCCAAACATAGGAAATGTATTATGTATGTAGAAGAATATACAAATGAGAAGAGATCCAAAATTACATATTGAGTTCTTTGAATTTTCTATTTAAGCAAGGTTCTCGGCTAGTTGCATTATTTGAAGCTCGAAAAGGTCATAGGTATGATCCTTCTTCACAATCTTCCAAGCCTGGTCAACTGCAATGCATGGAACATTGTCTAGTCAGCTCGACTGATAAAACTTATGAGCTATAACCCTAACAAAAAAATCAAGCTCCAAATTTGTAATAGTAGAGATTGTCATCCCTCTTTTTTTCCAAATGGCTCTAGTGAATTATTCTATGTTTTCCTTATTCTGACATCTCATTTTCCTCTTTCTGTTAAGAATTGGATAACCAGTTACACAATGGATGATTTCCTTTATTATCTTGACTCATCCATTTTCCAGCCATGTGTTCATGTCATGTACATGACTCAAAATAATCTTGATCCATTCCATCCTGAACTCCCTCAAAAATTCCAGGGCATGAGTTAACCCTCTCTCAGCTTAATGTTTGTGTTCATCTTTTAGGGATCTGTCTATGCACAATTTACTGTAAGATTCTCTTAGCTCGTGATCTCCAAATTCACTTATCTTGCACATATAACATGACCTAATATCATGAATCATGAGTACCTTAGGTGTAATTGATGATAGGGCTCCATTCAGATCACCCTGGATGGAGCTTTGAGGAATTGCTTAGAAATTTGGAGGTGCCCAGGTGTCGCTCCTTACCAATTAAACTTTTCTAAATTTATTTTCCATACTTTTCACTGTGGTGGAAGAACTAGTGGCCATGATTTTGAAATAAATAGGGTTCCAAAGATAGTGAACAAAATACCTCGACAGATGTCAAAATTTTCTCTTCTATTAGGGATAACCGATGGCACACTGTAGAAATCTTTGAAAGCTCTTTGCAGTAATCAAGTTTGCAAATTGCTCCAACACTCTCTGAAATCCTTAATCGCAAGGTAAAAATAGTAAATAATGGCTCTTTCCTTTATAGGATCCAAAGGTTAAAAGTTAGTTTTGTAAGAAATATTATGTCCATTGAGTAAGTGCCAAACAATTGTCCTCGACTAACTCACAAAACTCGTCTATCTCTCAGTCGCAGCCCATACTAGCTCAAAAAATACTGAGGAACTCTATCTCAGCGTACAATAATACTGTTTCTCGGCACCTATAGTGCATACTGACCTTTTTAGGCACATGTTTCAAAATTATGTCCTGATGCTTCTCAACATATGCAAATATGGAATTTTGCACTTTATATGTTAGGAACTGATAACAGATATGAGATATAAACACAATTCTGTACATACCTTCCTTTGCTTAATTAGTGATGATGTGATCACCTGATCCATTGGATTGGGTGACTTTGGCTTCAGTACCTTCACTGCTACTCGGTTCTATTTTCCTTACACATGTCTGGTTCATCTGTGCTCTAATTTCCTCAACAGTAGGGGCAGGTACCCTTGTCTTGCAATCCTTCCTAACATGACTGATTTTTAGATAGTTATAGCAAACTAAGCTTCCATTCATCCAACTCTTAGATTTTCCTCTGAAATGTCTCTTTATGCAATTTTTTGGAACATGCCCATACTCACACAGGTAATGACAACTATGCCATGTGTTGTAATCCCAATTTTAAGTGTTACCTTTCCTTGGTTCTTTTGCTTGTGTCTTTGATGTCCATTGTTGTTTAGCATTAGATATGTAATCTTGTGCTTTATGCCCAAATTTCTTACAGTTGTAACAATACCCATTTAATCTAAGTGTGGGAGGTGTATTATTTACCTTTGTCCAACATTCATGTGCTTGATGTCCAAACTTCTTACAGTTAAAGAAATAACCATTTAACTTAGGTTTAGGATTGGAATTACCACTCTTGCTTCGGGAGATGTTTGCAGTGTGTCCTAGTTTCCATAGTGGTGGCATACAGGCTTGTTGTTCTTTGAATTTGAACTCCTCCTTTCACCAGTCTTATATGATTCTCCTTTCTTAGAATGTGTCTTTTGTTTAGTGTGACCTAATCCATAAGTGTCCTTAGATCTCCTTGATGCTTCCATCAAGATTTCAAAATGAGTTAAAGCTTCATTGTGTCTATTCAATCTTTCATTAAGTTCTTTCTCAGATCTCAATTGACTATTCTCAGATCTCAAATTCACAAATTTCCATGTCTTTCCTACTGATCTCCTGATTTGCATGTAACAGTTGATTCACCATGTCAACCTGATTATTTGTCATCATTTGTACATCATGTTTCCTTTCATCAAGTCTAATAGTCATCATTCTTTTGTCTTCTTCAGCCATAGCTTTGTCATCTTCAAATTTATTCTTTTGTTCCACTACTTCACATAGTCTTACAGTTTGTGCTTCTTGTTCTCTCTTCAAGTTTCTAACTTCTTCACACAATGTATTGTTCCTTTCCAGTAGATCTGAGATTTCTACATTTCTCTCGGTAGAGTTTCCATTCTAAAATATATTTACAGTGTCTTCTTCCTGATAATGAGTGTCATTCATTTGTTTGGCCAAATCTTTCCTCGATATCAAGGACTTCCTCATTTCTTGTCTTGCTATCTCAAGCTGATGTAATGCTAGCTGAATTTCAATCTTTTGATTCTCATTGACTTTTCCCAATTTGTAAATCTCCATCTCCAGATTTGTACTCTCAAGCCGATTAAACCTTTTGTAGGAGAACTGAGCTCTGATGCCAATTGTCAGAAATACAATATTGGGAAAGTGAGATGCTAAGAGGGGGTTGAGTTAGATCTTCAACTTTTAAAACTTAAAACAAACTAATTCACAACCATACATAACTGTAATTGATCTCTCATCTAGTAGCATCCATGACAGTAAATAAATAACACAATACACAGAATTTGGTAACCTAGAAACCCAATAAGGTAAAACTAGGGTGGGGATGACACCCACAAAAATCTTCACTACTGTAGCAATAAATTGTACCTGTTAGGGCTACAAAGTTTTGATTACAATATGTAATCTACCTAGTTAAAGGTCTGCCCAGTTAAGAGCTACAGATCATTACAATCTACCTTCTAAAAGGATTTAAACTTACAAAAAAGTAAGCACTTGACTAAGAGGTTTTAGAAAGGTCTGTTAGAACCACTCTATTAAGATATTTCACCTAATACACCTGTTAGAATGTCTCAAGATCTGATCCTTTGATATGCACTCTGATGCTGATAACAGATCTCCTCTTTTGAATACCTTCTCTGATCTAATAATCTGATATATATTTACTCTACTGCTCACTTCACTTTCACTATGCTAGATCTATTCTTCTTCTCTCAGAACAACCCTTCACACATCTCTCATGTACACATAAACCTTCTCTATCTATGTGTACTCACCTAATTAGGGTAAGAAGCAATCTTCATATACTTTACAGATCTAGCAATTAGATCTAGATCAACAATCAGGATCAAATGCTTATGCCACTTAGGCAATCCAGTTTTCTGATTGCTTACATGCCACATAGTGGGATCAAATAATTAAATGCATGATTATCCTGTTGAAAATATTAAATTCTTAGATAAGTCAGCCCAAAATAGTTTACCTCAAAATTAGCATCAATCCTGACATACATAACAAAACTCTCTTACTCGGCACAAAAAGACTCTGGCGCTCAACATGAACTTAACTTGGTAACTATTTGACTCGGAAACTATTATCTACTTGGAAATGACTGTGCCGGATAGCTTAGGAACAACTATGCCAGATAGCTTGGCCTATACTAGATAGCTTGGCAATAGTAATGACCGGCTAAACTGCCTAGACAAATGACTAAGTGTAGGACACTAATGATAAAAAAAACTTAGAGATCAACATACAAATTTTTCATACTATAATCACATAACTCATTTTCATACTTTTCTTTCTCTTCATTTTCTTTTATATCTAAAGCAACAATGCAAAAATCAGGATTGTGTGGTGCCTGAGAGGCCTCACACCAAAAGTCATCATTACACATGTGAATATTATTTTTATGTAGGGGATTAGTAGTCCTATTATCAGGTTTGTCTTTCCTTGGTGGATAAATAGGCTTACTGTCCTTGAATTGGGTACCATAGGGGTAGTTTTGCATCCTATTTTGTGGGTTATAGTTGTTATTATAAGATGGTCTGTTATTCTGTGCAGCCTTGTACTCTCTGTATTCAGGTTCCTTTGGATTACTCCTAGTAAACTATGAATCATCTCTTTTACCCAACTTTCATGATATCCTCCAATTCATCTCTATATTCACACCTATTTTGTAGGCTTCTGTTAAAGCTCTTAGATTCTTATCTCTAAGTGCATAGCCCATTTTTGAATCAAAAGCATTAAGATAGGTAGCAGGACATACCTTTTGATCCAACTTCATTTTTTGAAACAACTTATGCATGGCTAATTGGAATCTAGTATTGAACTCAGTTACTTCTTCATTTGAATTCTTCCATATATTGTTGAATTCATTGAGAAAAAAACCCTCATTAGTCTTATCACCATATTGATCCTTGAATAGATGAATAAGTTCATCCATTGTTCCTACAAAACCATGAGATAGACTCCTAAACCATTCCCTATCGTCTTCTACAGGAGATTGTACAAATAATTTCATAAGGACATCCTCATGATTGATATTTAAATCATCTATAACATCTAAAAAATTTCTTAAATGCTCTTCACAAGTTACAACATTATTTCCTAAAAATTTTGGAAGTTTTTCTTCCATATCTTCTTGTATTGCATTATGATAACCTGGAATTCCAAAGAAAGAAAATTGTTTCTACCTTTCTGCAGGAAGTGGTCTCCTTTGAAATTTGTTAGTATCTTTAGGAGAAAAGAATTTTCTATGGTCTTTGAAATAAGAAGCCTTTTTCTTCATGTTGTATCATTCTCTGTATTAGAAAAAGAGATTGTAGTAGACTGCGAGAAATCAATTTTTTTCTTCATCTCTATAGTAGCATATTCTACACTAAATTTCTCCAGCATCTTAGCCATAGTTTCTCTTTCTTGTTTAATCTTTTCAAGGTCAATATCTAGCTTAGACATTTGCTCAGTCAGGTTCTTGTGAGTTTTTGGCTCCTCAACTTTGGTTTTTGTAACTTTATTTTTCCCTTTATCTCTGAATTTTTGAGGACCTAAACCTTTGTTGGTATTTGGGGTATCCTGGTCTTTGTGAGACTTCTCAATGTTTTTTTTAGCTTGATGTCTCAAAGATATTCTCCTAAACTTGTCAGCATCCTTCTGCTCATGTTTTTTTTTATGCTCCTTTTTCCTTTTCATTTGCTGAATAAGGGCTAGTTGTCTTATAAGGATTCTTTCTTCCTCTGCAAGCTCATCAGTAGGAACTTCGGAGTTTGTTCTAATTGTGTCAGTTCCTTCTCTCTCACTAGAATTAGTATTAACTGCATAGGTTTCTAGTCCAAGGTCTGGGGCACTTTCATATTCTAAGGTATTCCCCTCATGACTAGACTGATTGGTATCTTTCCATCTAGTATTGTCTTCTTCATTTCTTGGAGCAGAGTTACTAATATTTTCTTTGTTCCTTTTCTCTCTCTAAGACAACTTAGCTTTTGAAGTAGTGGGGATTCCACTATCCAACCCAATTTCTAGATTTTCTCTCATTCTTGACCTAGTATTCATATTTGTAAAAATGTTTCACTTATCCACTGGTTTCAGAGATTTTATTTTAGAGTCACCACCCAACCACAAGTTTGGGAAATATGAATACTACTAGAATGACCTAAACTGGAAAAACTCAACTGTAACTTAATTTTAACTTTTGAACACTAGAGATATTCTCAATATAAATTTTAGTTCCCCAAAAGAGTCGCCACTTTGTTAGTGTGACTCGGATGGGTAAACTTAATCTATGGTCTTCAAAATTGAATCTTCTTCAACTAGAGTCTGAGATAATTCTTTTATTCCCCAGTAGAGGTGCCACTTTGTTAGTGTGACTCGGATGGGAAAACCTAATCTATGGTCTTCAAAATTGAACCTTCTTCAACTAGAGTTTGAGATAATTCTTTTATTCCCCAACAGATTTGCCACTTTGTTAGTGTGACTCAAATGGGAAAACCTAATCTATGGTCTTCAAAATTGAATCTTCTTCAACCAGAGTCTGAGATAATTGTTTTATTACCCAGCAGAGTCACCACTTTGTTAGGGATTTTTCTTGCAAGCATCTTTTAAAACTAGTATGAATTATTTCTCTTGTATATTTCCAATATTCTATATGCAAGAAAATCCCATTTGATGAGGATAGGATATGATCCTCCTTCTTATTTGAGATCCACTGACTTAGGAAGGTATTACCTTTAAATGATTACTAATTTTACAGTACTTTATAGTGGACTATGTCTTCTTACTAACTTGATGAATGTCTTTACTATATTAATAAATAGATAACTATGCAAATGATAATGAATAATCTGATATCAAAGCTTAATAAGACAAACTAATATTTTGACAATAGCAAATAGTAATGCAATAAGGATTCTCATCCTTCTTCCTTTAATAGCTCTTATGATCTCAGGAGGGGAAACCTATTTGATTCTCTCTTGAAGGAATCAACAAACTTGAATTGTATATTTTGTGAGTACAATTGCTTATGAATGTATGTTTTCTTATAAATGTAATGTAATTTAATGATTATTCTTAAATATTTGGATGACTTACAATTACTTGCAAAACTATAAACCAGTGCCTGATCCTATGGGGTATAGAGTCAATCTTGAATGCAAATCTACAATTAGGTGACTAATGAAAATAATTGCAACCTAGATAGCATTCAACTTACAAACTACCCACTCACTCCTATATCTTTCTTTATCAGATCTTAAACATCAATATTCAGCTTCTTGGAATCATATGAAAGAATTATTCCTTCCTTGAAGAACATCACAAATGATTGTAGAACTGCCTTACAGTTGATGTATTTAGATGCCTTACAAATAAACACATAAAAGCTTGAAAAAAAATAAAAGAGACAACACAAGATATAAAATAGAGATTGCAATGTATTTTATTAATGTCTAACTACAACAAAATACATACAATAGAAAAAAAGTACAGAGGCTCAGAAATAATTGTAGTAGTCTGTCTTGTAATTAAATTCCATCATCTTTTAAAATGTTACAATAAGCTCTATTTATAGGTTTAAAACATCTTGGAATCCTTAAGAAGTAAGGATGCAACAAGCTTAAGATGGTTTTAAGACCTAACCCTAAAATATAGAAAGGGCAAAAAATAGGAAAGAACCAAGCAGTGGATGGACAAAAATGAAGAATAAGATCTGATTTGTTCTTTGTCTTCTTATGATCTTTGACACCTTTGTCTATATATGTTCAGGATAGCATCTGATATTTGCAATGAGACCTAGTGACCGCCATTATAGGATAATTTACACTATTCTTTATGATAGCTAACCTCCCTATGCTCTAAGAGAAGGTGCCAAGTGTCCTCCTATTCTTCATCCATTATTTCCAAGTCAACAGTGATAGGCCTTTTCTTCTTGGGTTTAATTAAGACATCCCATGCTATGACATCTTCCTCCTTTGGCCATTCAAAGCTCTATATGGTTTCCAATTGGGTCTTCTGCCTCTCCCACCTAGCATTATTAATGCTCTTGACATCTATGATGAATTTGTTGAAATCTGTTTTTTCTTTAAATTCTTCATCTAAAATCTTATTATATATTTCCATATCTAGTTCTCCTTTGTCAAAAACATATACCTCTTTACTAGGTAGCACAGTGTCAGATTCTGAGAACCATACCCTTAGTGGCTTGATCTGATTATCCTCTGATCTGATTGGAGGCACAAATCTATTCTAACTAGGCCCAAACATATTTAGCCTTGCCTCAATCTGATTAGCCTTGCCTTTGAAAAAGGATAAGGTGGCTCCTATCTTCTCTATCTCAACCCCAACCTGGGTTACCACCTCTGGTAGGTCTGATCTATGTGGTTGCAAAGATGCCAACCTCTCAAACAATCCTATTCTCCTGACCATGTTGCATAGTATGGGTTCAAAATTGAGACAAAATTGTTGACTTCTACTTTCAAGCCTAGTAATTTTCCATAGGCTCCATAAACAATATCAATTTTATCCCTTATTATATTAATCCTATGCCGAAAATTTTTAATTAGTGCACCCAAAAAAACATTATTGTGCTCACCAGTCCCCTGCCTTGTTTCTACTGTAGCATGCTCTATTTCCTCTATGTGGATCTCTGCATCTCTTCCCTCTTTGGGCTCTGCAGGGGAAACTTCAAGCATATCAAGCATTTTTTTATGTTAATTATGCAATCAACTTCTCTTGTGCCTTAATCTTTATTAGACCCAATTCCCCGTCCTTGACTATGTCACTAGTTTCACTAGTTAGTTTCTTAAATCTTTCAGACATTTGGGAAGCCTTGGCTTCATTTAACTATGCAAAATGGGTGAGCACTTGGGAAATTTCCAAGTCTCCTGTATTTTGGACAGACCAAATGATCTTGTCCCCTTCCATTTTCTCTTGTATGTTTAGTAATGAAGGCTTCTAATCTTTTGGAGCTAGGCTCCACATTGCTAAGGCCTGGGACTTTTGATTATATCCAAATCCTCTTATCATCTCTCCAACCTATATTTCTGATGACAACTTTACATCAAGTTGTTTTCTTATTTGGTCTATTATGAAGGTAGAGGCTAAGTCCCATCCTTCTACCAATAACATCCAGCTAGATTTTACCAGTTGCCTTTCTTCCTCTGGTGTAATCTGCTCTGATTCAGGATCATATTCCTACAATACTTGCAAATCCTCATTGGTTACTAGAACTCCACCTGCCAATTGCAATTGTGCACCTACTTTCTTTTTCTTGTTCCAGATGAGAAACTCTTTGAACTCTTTGGTCTTGATAAAAATATCATCTTTTAAGAATTTCTCCTGATGCAAAAATCTCTCATCAGTGCATGTCCTAAGAGGTAATTCTATCTCCTCTTCATCATCTTTATTTAGCTTCTTTCCTACTCTTATCCGCTTCCTAAGCTAATGATCATAGGCTCTATCACCAGTGATAAGAGCACCAATTCTATCTTTTTTCTTCTCCTTTTTATGTGATGGCTCCCCTATTTCTACTCTTTGTTTCTTTGGGGGGGACTCATTAGTGACCTCAGTCTCTGGGACCTCTGTTAGGTCAATTATATTTTCTCCCTCAGCCGCCTGTTCTTCAACAAATGGCTGATTTACTAGAGGGGAGCTAGGGACTGAATATTCCTCATCACTGTCCTCATCATACTTTGATGATGAATGCCCTTTATGTACTTTTTCCATTACTAAAAGTACATCTTCAAGTTGATTACACAACAAACTATAGGACTCGACCATGACATCAAGTCTTTTCAAATATGGAAAATCTGGGAAGAAACCCCCAAAATAAATGCCTTTTCTCTTTACTTGCCTCTCCAAGTCCATCAATTAAGTAAATGTGTCAGCCCTTTGATTAACCTCCTCATCCTCCAGTATATTCCTATTGAGTTCTTCCTCCATACATTCCTCATGATCCTTTGTATATGGAATTAAGGGTGTCAAGAGCTTCTTGGAACTCAGTATAAAGCCTTCCATGTCAATGTATCTATAGAGGGCTACACTCATTCTATAGTGGCTGATCCAATTATTTATTGGATCTATTTCCCTTTTACCAATCGTAAATTGTAAATTTTGAACTATCTGGGGGTGAATTTTCCCTTCCTATGAGGATCTAGGTGCTCCCCGTCTATCAAAATCAACTATCTAATAAATTACATTGCTACAATCCTAGGAGGCACATGGAATGGTAGAACATGGGGTGGGTGACTACAACCATACACCCTGATTAAAGTGAAATTATTCTCGTAATAGAAATCACCCCAGTTGTGGTCTCCTAGCCACTTATCAACATATTGGCATGGCCTAAGTAGTTGAAGTACCTTCACTGGAAACCTAGTATTGTCTACACCTAGACGCTTGAGTATTGGATATACTATCCAATTTTCAAAAGCACAAAATTCTTGTTCCCTTGAGGTATAGTCCCACACTCTGAACCAAAATTATATGGGGTTGGCTTGATTATGATAAAACCTCTGAGGCCTCAAATACTTTTAATTCATGAGAGGAAAGTTGTAGTACAAAATCAAATGCATTAAAATGGAATAATGCATGAATTTGGGGTTTTTTTTCTTGTTCTAGATATCAATTAACCCCTGATGCATTTTATCGATTATATAATAAATATAATCATGGTTTGTGCTTGTATGAGGGCTCTGCATATCTAGAACCATCATAAGGATATTTAAGGTTATTCTCTTAGGCCTTCCATCATTTCCCAACACTTTGCACAATGCATATGAAATGTCTTTCATGTAAAAATTTCGGTCTTTGTAGCAGTAGGGTGTGGTTCCTGGGATAGGTGCTATGTAATTATTCATTCTCCTCGGAACATGATACTCCTAGATGAGTTTTGATGCAATGCCAGACTCTATTGTATACCTATTATCTAAACTCTTCAAATTTATCTCTGTAGCCATTAGATGATATACATTGAATGACTTCATGAATGAGTTCCTATCTAGGGTAACTAGGGCTTTCCCATCATCCATTTTTATGGTTTTTATTAGGGCATCATACCCACTGGCCATTTCTAAAATGTAATAAGCATCTATAAAGATGTCAGGGACTATTAATTTGTCTAGTCCATAGGTACATGGGTTCAAAATTGGCACAAATTCATCACTATTATTATAAAAGTAATTGAAAAGGAAATAACCAGAAGAGCCTGGAGTCTTGGTATCCCTAATGTATTGTAAATCATCTACAAGATTATCAGCATTTACCTTTCTTTTTTGACTGGATCCTGGCAACAAAGTGATGAATTCATATGAGTAGTTATGCTTCCCTTTCATGTCATCTTCTGCATCACCACTTCTTCCATTGGTAGAAAATACTCTCATTTCCTGACTCGTCTTTCCTACAATTTTGTTCCAAGTTATCTTACTGATATTGAGATGAATCTATCTCTACATCGCTCACTTCCAACCATGAATCACTCAATTTGTTTTGTAGCACATGAAAACCATTCAAATTCCTCAAATTCTAGGCTGAAAATTGCCTTGTTTCACTCTGCAAATTCAAGAATCTCTATTTTATGCATACATTGATAACTTAGCAAACTTCCGCTCTGAAAAAAAAAAAAACCCTTGGTAAGGAAAAATGATTAATGGTAACCCCTATTTATCTCTGAATCATCAATGCATAATTCACATAATTTCAATTCCATCACCTATGTCTTCAATTCTTCATGCTGTGAAATCAATTTCTGTTCTAGCAGTATCCTCTCAAAGTGACATGAAATCAAATATGAATGAGTGTTTTTTGATAAAAAAACCTATATTATATTCAAACAGGATCCAAATTTGATTTGATTGGCTATTTCTCATACAACTCAGCTATATTTTGACACACTTGTAATAAATATCTGAAATTCCATTGGCTGGCAACTGTACATCCTGGCGGCAAAGAAAAGTCTCTGTTTCAAACTCTGGCTCAGCTCCTTGCGACCTCTCGACTGTGTAATCTCCTTTTCGCCAAATTTTTTTGATTGCCACATGATCAATCTCCTAATAAATGGTTAACTACTTGTCACTAGATGAAATCTCTTAACCCATATACTTTTGAAGACTTGATGACTGAGCCTCTACTAACTCATTTTTTTACCTTGGTTTCCTTCCGGAGACTTGGCGACTATGTAATATCTTTGTCTCCAAGTAAACCTTTTAAATCATAATTTATTTTGAGACAACGAAAAAAAATCTTTGTCTCTTAATCACTAAATACAATTTCATTTATCACTTTCATCTAGAGATAACCCGACTACCATTGATTTTGTTTTATCTGCATCTGACGGTCTGCGCTAAGTCTCTAGATTTTAAAAGAAAACCCTAATTTTTCATGACACTACGCAACTGCTATCTCCAAGTCTCAAGGTGTACTCTTCATTTTAAACTTTTATCAGAGACTATGCAACTGATAAACATGTGTCTCAATTATCCTTTTGTCTCCTAATCGCCAGATCACTTTTGAATTTTCAAACTTTTACAGCAACCTAGCGACTGTCGTTGGATCTTCCTTCATCTAATGGCTATTGCCAAGTCTCATGACTCTTAACTTAACTCTTGATTTCTTGTGCGACCCAGTGACAACACTAATACTGAAATTGACATTTAACTCTGGTTTGTTCAGGAGACTTCACTACTTTGGAAACTCAGTGTCTAAATGATTTTCAAACTATAGAGTTTATCACGAGACATCCCGAGCACCGTTGGATTTGACTTAAAATGGACGGTTTGCGCTAAGTCTCCATATCCTCTAAGCTATATTATTTTCATTAGGAGATAGCACGACAAAGGATTTTTGCTAAGTCTCTAAACATAATGGAAAATTCTCTTCACTTTATGAGACTACGTGACTAACTTTAAAAGCACATGATATTATTAAAGACCTTAAGTTATGAAAAAGTAACTTGAAAATAGAAACATGACTGAGAATTTAGGGATTGTAGCCATTTTTGAACATAAGTAAACCTAGAACTTGGGGTTTTAAACATTTTTCACTAGGTTTATGGATAAAATCATTATTTTTAGAGATATTTAGACAATTTCAGATAGGGTTTTCAACTCTTGAGCATACAAATGACTGGGAATTTCAAAATTTTACCTGGCAGACTACAAACTAGAAATACAACCAACAGGGTCAATGCACAAAAAAGGAATATGATTTATCTATAGCAATGAAGGTTTTCAATAATCATTCAAGTACTAACAAGTTCCAAATTGTAAAATAAAGTTGAATTAATTGAGGTAAAGGGCCATGCTGGTAAGTCGAAGGGTTCTTAGAACTATGTTTACTACCAACATAGTTAGCAAAAGAAGAAAATATGCCGACAATAAAGAAATGAATCAAAGACTTCAAATAAAGTTATATTGGTAAAATTAAAAGTTTATAAAACTATCATATTTACAAACGAAGTTTGAAATATCAGATAATTTTTTTATAAAGTAAATAAAAAAGGAGAAATCACTGACAAAAGAAATCTATATTCAAGAAAATATAATCAATGAGAGTGATAAAAGAAGAAAAGATGTGTATCAATAAGATAAGATGTTCTTGAAACTACTAAATTTGCCAATAGTGGAAGAAAAAAAAAAAGCATACAGAAAAAAGAAAAGTTCAATGGAGTTAAGAGAAATTTTTAAAACCTACAAAATCAGCAACAAGCTCATGGACAAGGCAATATTATAAAGAAAAAGTTTGTAAGCTAAAGAAAATAAAAAGATAGGTGGCTAATTTTAGAAGTTCTAAAAACCTTAAGAAGATTTCCAACAATAGAAAAGGTAAATGAAAGAAAAAGATGAGAGTAAAGGAAAACAAAAAGGAAATGGAAAAGTAGTAAATTCCTAGGTTTATAAAACCCAGTAACACCAATCATGTAGAAATAGTTCTAGTATTGAAGACATGCAGAGAATTGAAGGATCAACTTGCAAACTCTCAACCTCCTTGACTTGTTAAGATAACTCTGGCCCCACCAAATCTTCATTTATTGGATCTATTCTAATAATTTGTTAAATAATTTAATTTTTCAAGTTTTTTAAAAGATGAAATTTTAAGGTTTTATTATTTAAAAGTCATTGTAATTGTTAGAATTATAATCTTTCCTTGGTATTTTATAAACCAAGGTCTTGTCTCATATTTGTAATTCATTTAATAAGAAAATTATATATTCCTCCTTATGAGGATTCTCACACGTGGCACACACCTAATGTGAATGTGGCACTCATAAAGTATGGGAGTGACATGCAAACTCCTCCACTCATCTCTACTTAAGAGATGGTTCTTACACACTACTTAAGGTTCTAAGAGGTCTCTCTCTCTCTCTCTCTCTCTCTCTCTCTCTCTCTCTCTCTCTCTCTCTCTCTCTCTCACACACACACACACACACATTATACACAAGGGGTTTTTTCTTTCTTTTTCCCCTTTCAAAATCCTTGAGTTCTTGTGTTGGTCTTGGAGCATTTTGGTGAATTTGGTGTTTGATCTATTGAAGCAATATCTCTCTCTCTTTTTGTATTCGGTAAAATTCTTACTCTTTCTCACTCTCTTGGATTCTTTCCTATGTTCATTTCCATTTTTTAATATTTCTAAAATGGTATCAGAGCCACTACTAATCCTTGTTTGAGTGGTTGCAGGTTTTTCTTGATCTAACATTTTTTGTTGTTTTGATATCTCTATTGTTTTTCTAGCTTTGTCTCCATTATCTAGTTCTAGTTCTCTTTTTACCCTCTGTCAGGTAACCGCAAGGTATTTATAGTTTTCACCTTCTCTTTAAATTGATATCAAAATTTATTTCAAACATTATATTTCCAGCTCTAACATTTTGGTAGGATTCAAAATTAAATTTATCTCTATTGCGGGTTTATTTATCATTCGTTTATTGCAGGTTCTCAGCATATCTATTTTTTTATCTATCTCTAACATCTATTGCAGGCTTAATATTATCTCTTTTTGCATAAAGGAATCTCTGTTTGGAGTCTCTATTTTTGTTGCAGTCAAGCACGCTATTTTTCCAGGGCTAATATTGTTTTTTGCAGGGTTAATATTGTTGTTGACTAGCCAACACTTCATACACTTCTCTAGCACAGCTTCCAATTTAGTCCATAGCATATCCCTTTACATTCTTATTCATTTTTCCCATCTAGCTATTCTTTCCATAGCACAACATATTCTTTCTCCCATCAGAACTCACGCAACAGACTTTCTTTTTATCTCAGCACCCACCTCCCCTCCTTGCATTGTTTTTCCTCCCATTGCGCAACTTCCTTCAGCCTTGCACAACATTTCACTAGCCCATTAAACCTTTTTAAACTTCCTTACTTAGAGGTGCATCTCTTTTTAAACTTTTAACACTTCCTTCTATTCTTTGCACAACATTTTGGGGATTTGGATATCTATTTTAATCTCTTCATTCCCTTGCAGAGCCCTATCTTTTCTAACGCAACATATCCCTCCCTTCTGCAAGCCTTGTAAAATGCAGATCCAGTTTTCACTTTCAGATCCATATTTCAAAATGCATATTTTGAGGTTTAAAGCTCACCAATACAAGTTCTAGAGCTCAAATGCTTAGAATTCAAAATTCAAAGACATTGAAGCCCACAAGTATAAATGGCTGTGAGTTTGGGTAGCCCCGTGCTTTCCTAAGAGAAAATTCACTCATTATGTTCCAATTTGCATGATCTATCAGAATGCAGGATGAGAGTATGAGTAGAACATACTTGAAAGTTTTCCTAATGTATGGTTCAGACTAAGGGCTTTTTGGCTGTAAGAAATCTCTGAAACAAAGCCTTGATCCTATGTCTTACATATGAATTGCCTTCTATAAAAGGGTGCATAGGTCCACAAATTCAAATCGGGGTTAAATATTTAGTGGTCTCGTAGTTCAGGCACGAATATTGGAAAATACCAGGGCATGCTCATTTCAAATCATTTAAGTGAGTACTGATGTCTCGAGAAGATTTCAGTGAAATACTTCTTCCTAAAGTCAGATTTTGGCTTCTCAAAGATATCATAGTTCATGGCATATAAAGGCCTCAGGTAGTTGGAGCCATGGTCACCTGAGCATAAAACTTCAAGTCACTAGTGCATTTGGGCAGTTTGAAAAAATACCTGAGCTCGATAAAGATTTGGTCTCTTCTCTAGGGCTAGATTTCATCATTGGGCCGCACCTGCTCGATGGATTGGTAAAAAAAAATTCAAGTCAATTGGGATTTCAGTCAAGGAAAAATGTGGATTTTTATACTGTGTAACCCGCGGGGTTTATTGGCTTAAAATCATTGCGATTGAAAACCAATATATGAAGCACCACCCCTTTTGGTTGCGGCTCAAGTCTCAAGTTGAACCCTAATTTTCAAATCACAGAAGCATTTGAACATAATGGAGGTTGGGTGTATCCTCTGTAAACATATGACATAGAGACCGGCTACTAAATGTTTGACAAAATGCTACCCATGAGTTTGACATGAATGCGATTTAGCTATCTCTAGTTTTCAATTACTTCGCTAGCTCGTGCCAACAAACAAATGTGTGTGTTGTCGCCATTAGCATCTCGTATTTTTGTTGTTTTGAGAACCAAATTAGAGGATACCAAAAATCTCCAAAGGAAGATACTGATAGAGCACCATGAATGAAAAGGGCAGAGCTTGAAGGGTGTTTACAATCCAATGAAAACACAGTCGAGTTTGAAATATCATATTGTGTGGGGCTTTGAAGGTTACAGCAACATGAATCAAGATGGTGGAGATAGACTATGAAGTCTTTGACCAAATGTCAATGCAACTTATGTTCCTGTGTGATGATTGCTTTCAACAAGAAAATGTTATTTAGCGGCACAGTAAAAAAGGACAGCCGCTTATGGTTGTAAATTCACCAGTCCACATAATCTCATCAAATATTGCATTACAACATTCCATAGGCAATTTGAATTGTTAATTTTATGAACTGTCAGTTCAAAGATGTTTGATGGGTCGAACCAGATATTGACTGCCCTCTTCATGATCATCGGCACATCAACCTCTCACAGTAGAATCCTTACACTTCTCTATGGAGATAATCAAATTGTTTGAAGGAATATATTAAAATGGGTTCATTATAATGGTACTCTTCCAATCATAGCATTGACTTAGTGACTTTTGAGACAAAGATCGTGCTTCTATGTCGAAAGGAGACACTCCTTGGAGCTATAGGAAACACAGAGAAGCCATTTGGAGAGATACATTAGTGTGCATAAGCTTTGAAGGAACTATTCGACCTAAAACTGCAGTGCATGAGAAATTGCCAATGTGGCATTTGGAAATTTTGATAAATTACATGGGTTAGTGGTAATAGAATTGGTTTGAAATAAAATATGGGCCAGATGGATTGGTGGTGAAGAAAGTGTAATGGAAAGACATATCTCAACATATTAAAAGAAAGACACATCCTATCTATGTTGCTTAGTCACCAATAGAAAGACTGACATCTCTTTTTGATACAAGGTCATACTTCTAATGTTTTAGTGAGCACTTTTGTAAAAGGGTTAATATTAAAATAAAATCCATGGTAATTAGTCAATAGTCAAAGAATCATATGATCCCAAGATTCAGTTATGAAAGCTGAATGGTGTCCGTCCATGCCTATTAATTGTGAAAGGCTCGACTAGGAAAGGGTTCCAGATTCCGCTTACCCTAGAGACTTTGAGCTACAGGGGGGTGTTAGTTTTTCTTTTTGTTTGGTAGTGGCAGGGAGGGGCATGTTTTTCTTTCGCCGATTTGTGAATGCAAAAATAGAGGATCTGTAGTATCTTTTTGTAAATTCAAAGGAATAAATTTTTTGTGTACTGGATCTTTGAGTCCAGATGCTTGCTTTGTTGTTGATATTAATTTGTGAATTAATTCAAATTTCTTTGAAAGTTATTCTATTTCACTTAATCAAGAATGTATTTATCATTTGGACTTTGAGCCAAAGATATTTATGTATTTGGAAGAGTTGATGCATATTTTTCTTTCTTCATTTCTTGTAGTGTTAGGGTCAGATAAATGGTCTTTGTACCATTTATTCTCTGTTTTCATTTGTTTAGTCTCTTCACATCTATTTTGTGTTTATGGATAGATGTTTGTAAACCTTTATTGCTTTCAGGTTAAAAGCATTACTGATTATACTTTAATTAATTCATTGTAAATCTTATATGGGGAGCTGTACCTAGATAATTCAGAGGGCGCTTACGCTTTTCAATAGCGAACTGACCCAACTATTGTGTTGCAATTTGTCTTTCAGCCTTGGGTGTTTAGGAGTCATTTTGTGCAGGTGTTTTGAGAAGACAAATCTATTTACCAATAGATTTTTGGCGATTCTATTGGGGAAGGAATCGAAGTCTCAGTACTTTCTTTTCTCAGAAATTTGAAGGGTCCTCCCCGAGGATGGAAGTTGGCAGCTCTATTGAAGACGAATATCATGAGGTATCTCAGAGGTATCCAGAAATCTTGGAATATTGTGTTCCAGCAATAAGTGAAGATACCACAGATATCTTTCTCTTTATTCCACCGTTTACAAATAATCCAATCAAAGAAGTTACAAAAGATGTGGCAAAGCAGGTGAGATGGTTGAAATCTTTTTATGGTGCCATCCTCATCAAGAAAAAATCTATCATGCAAAATCCCTCAGCAAGCAAGGAGCAAAGCGATGCTGGAGAAATTATAAATTTGAAT
Organism: Thuja plicata; assembly: GCA_018584345.1. NCBI lineage: Eukaryota > Viridiplantae > Streptophyta > Pinopsida > Cupressales > Cupressaceae > Thuja > Thuja plicata. The sequence continues at coordinate 41,059 of MU223962.1, read as the reverse complement.
AGAAAGAGTGTGCCACAACAATTCTTCACCCTAGATATGGAATCTCTAAATTTCAAAGAAAGTTCCAAGTTTAAAAATGATGATGGCCATCTTTCTTTGGAGTATTCTGTCAATGAAAAATTTCAGAATGATGTGCAACCATAAGTTGAAACCTTGGTATCTGTTGAAAAGATAACTGAAGGTGATTCTTTGTGTTTAGAAATCTGCAACCAGCCCATAGAATAATCAGGCTTCACTATAAATGGAGTTCATGTTGATAATGAAGTAAGACAACATGTTGACAAGATTTCTTCTCATGATGCAACCTTGATTAAAGAAGGGAATCAAAAAGTTAGTTTCCAGCTTGTGGATGACTCGGCTGAGGTGTTGAATGATCCTCTCCTTGATGGAGAGAAAGAGATGATGTGCAGTTTTATGTCATCTCTCAGACAAAAAGATTTCTCTTTGCATGGTCCAAAATCTTATTTGGAGAATAATTTGGAAAGGATTGTGGAGGATACAGAGTTTTACAATGAAAGATGGCTCTTAAGGTTTGATTTTGTGTTCATGTGGTTCTTGCACATAATCATTCCACTACCTTTCCATAAGGAGTTTCCTAAATGGAGGCTGCATCAACAAATTCTGTTAAGGCACATCCCACTACTCAGGAAAGGCTCATTCTTATCTACACTAGTAAATGGCCATGTGTGAGTTTCTCCTATCTTTTCTTCTTCAGGTAGGATCTTCCTACCTGTGTAAATTTTGTAAATGTGTTTTTCTTGTGCGTAGTGTTAGTTTAAATAATGTGCAAGCTTCTAGCTTGTTGGTAGTTTAGGTGTTTGGCTGGTTAGTTTTTCCCTGCTCCCCTCCGCCCTTATGCAAGTAACTCCCAGTTTTCCTCTTTTTACTGACTCTATTCACCCAATGGATAAGGAACTTGTCTTTTCCCAGAGATTGCTGGAGTTCTCTATTTTTGTGTCAAAAACAGCCCCATAGTTAGAGCCCATGTTGGTACCCATATAGACCTCGGTAATAAAATTTTTAGTTTAAGTTCTTGAACTTCTTTGAACAATGGTTCATGGTGGTTCAAAATGGTTCATCTTACAGGTCCCAAGTTTGGTTTTTGGTTTCAGTTCCACCAGTTCAAAAAATGAAGATGAATGTTCATAGTTTAGAGTTTGATGTATAGATCCAGAAACCTGAGATTTAGCTTTGGATTGAAGGGCTGGTGTAAAATTCCAAATGTAGATCCAGTTTTCACTATCAGATCCATATTTCAAAATACATATTTTGAGGTTTAAAGCTTACCAATACAAGTTCTAGAGCTCAAATTCTTAGAATTCAAAATTCAGAGATCATGAAGGCCACAAGTATAAATGGCTATGAGTTTGGGTAGCCCCATGCTTTCCTAAGAGAAAATTCACTCATTATGTTCCAATTTGCATGATCTATCAGAATGCAGGAAGAGAGTATGAGTAGAACATACTTGAAATTTTTCCTAATGTATGGTTCAGACTAAGGGCTTTCTGAAACAAAGCCTTGATCCTATGTCTTACATATGAATTGCCTTCTATAAAAGGGTGCATAGGTCCACAAATTCAAATCAGGGTTAAATATTTAGTGGTCTCGTAGTTCAGGCATGAACATCGGCAAATACCAGGGCATGCTCATTTCAAATCATTTAAGTGAGTACTGATGTCTTGAGAAGATTTCAGTGAAATACTCCTTCCTAAAGTCAGATTTCTGCTTCTCAAAGATATCATAGTTTGTATCATATAAAGTCCTCGGGTAGTTGGAACCATGGTCACCCGTTCATAAAACTTCAAGTCACCAGTGCATTCAGGCAGTTTGACAAAATACCTGAGCTCGATAAAGATTTGGTCTCTTCTCTAGGGCTGGAATTCATCATTGGGCCACACCTACTTGATGGATTGGTAAAAAAAAAATTCAACTCAAATGGGATTTCAGTCAAGGGAAAATGTGGATTTTTATACCGTGTAACCCGCAGGGTTTATTGGCTTAAAATCATTGTGATTGAAAACCAATATATGAAGCACCACCCCTTTTGGTTACGGCTCAAGTCTCAAGTTGAACCCTGATTTACAAATCATAGAAGAATTCGAACATAATGGAGGTCGGGTGTATCCCCTATAAACATATGACATAGATACCAGCTACTAAATGTTTGACAAAATGCTTGCCATGAGTTCAACAGGAATGCGATTCAGCTAGCTTCAGTTTTCAATTACTTCGCTAGCTCGTGCCAACAAACAAATGTATGTTTTTTCACCATTAGCATCTCGTATTTCTATTATTTTGAGAACCAAATTAGAGGATACCAACAATCTCCAAAGGAAGATACTGACAGAGCACCATGAATGAAAAGGGCAGAGCTTGAAGGGTGCTTACAAGCCAATGACAACACAGTCAAGTTTGAAATATCATATTGTGTGGGGCTTTGAAGGTTACAGCAACACGAATCAAGATGGTGGAGATAGACTATGAAGTCTTTGACCAAATGTCAATGCAACTTCTATGCCTGTGTGATGATTTCTTTCAACAAGATAATGTTATTTAGCGGCACAGTAAAAAAGGACAGATGCTTATGGTTGTAAATTCACCAGTCCACATAATCTCATCAAATATTGCATTACAACATTCCATAGGCAATTAAAATTGTTAATTTTATGAATTGTCAGTTTGAAGATGTTTGCTGGGCTGCACCAGATATTGACTGCCCTCTTCATGATCATCGGCGCATCATCCTCTCATAGTAGCCACCTTACATTTCTCTATGGAGATAATCAAATTGTTTGAAGGAATATATTAAAATGGGTTCATTATAATGGTACTCTTCCAATCACAGCATTGACTTAGTGATTTTTGAGACAAAGATCATGCTTCTATGGTGAAAGGCGACACTCCTTAGAGCTATAGGAAACACAAAGAAGCCATTTGGAGAGATACATTGGTGTGCATAAGCTTTGAAGGAACTATTTGACCCGACACTGCAGCGCACAAGAAATTTGCAATGTGGCATTTGGAAGTTTTGATAAATTACATGGGTTAGCGGTAATAGAATTGGTTTGAAATCAAATAAGGGCCAGATGGATTGGCGGTGAAGAAAGTGCAATGGAAAGACATATATCAACATATTAAAAGAAAGACACATCCTATCTATGCTGCTTAGTCACCAATAGAAAGACTGACGTCTCTTTTTGATTCAAGGTCATACTTCTAATGTTTTAGTGAGCACTTTTGTAAAAGGGTTAATATTAAAATAAAAGCCATGGTAATTAGTCAATAGTCGAAGAATCATATGATCCCAAGATTCAGTTATGAAAACTGAATGACGTCCGTCCATGCCTATTAATTGTGAAAGGCTCGACTAGGAAAGGGTTCCAGATTCCGCTTACCCTGGAGACTTTATGCTATAGGGGGGTGTTAGTTTTTCTTTTCATTTGGTAGTGGCAGGGAGGGGCATGTTTTTCTTTCGATGATTTGTGAATGCAGAAACAGAGGATCTGTAGCATCTTTTTGTAAATTCAGAGGAATAAAGTTTTTGTGTACTGGATCTTTGAGTCTAGATGCTTGCTTTGTTGTTGATATTAATTTGTGAATTAATTCAACTTCCTTTGAATGTTATTCTATTTCACTTAATCAAGAATGTATTTATCATTTAGACTTTGAGCCAAAGATATTTATGTATTTGGAAGAGTTGATGCATCTTTTTCTTTCTACATTTCTTGTAGTGTTAGGGTTAGATAAATGGTTTTTGTACCATTTATTCTCTGTTTTCATTTGTTTAGTCTCTTCGCATCTATCTCGTGTTTACAGATAGATGTTTGTAAACATTTATTGCTTTCAGGTTAAAAGCATTACCGATTATAGTTTAGTTAATTCATTGTAAATATTATACGGGGAGCTGTACCCGGATAATTCAGAGGGTGATTACACTTTTCAATAGCGAAGTGACCCAACTGTTGTGTTGCAATTTTTCTTTCAGCCTTGGGTGTTCAGGAGTCATTTTGTGCAGGTGTTTTGAGAAGACAAATCTATTTACCAACACATCTAATCATTTTTTTTTGTATCCAGGCTCATTATTTTCTTGCAGCTTTATTATAACATTTTTTTTCTGTAGGCTAATTATTATTCTTACATTTTCTTATTTCTGCAGGGTTATTGAAAGATCTTCCTTCATCTAATCATTAGATTCTTGCTCTATTTCTTTAAATCTGTTTACACTTAGAAAATTTTTAACTTTAACAAAATTTATTTTAAATTATTTTTAACAAAAAGTTTAAACAAATTTCAATTTATTTATCGTTCATATTATTTAAAATCATTTTAAACCCATTTCCATTTTATCATTACAAACTTAATTCAATTTAATATTCATTATTTAAGTGTAATTAAAAATTGGTTTCATCATTTAACAAAAAAAATTCATAATTATAATTTATCTTGCTCATTGTTGATCTACATTTGTGTTAAATTTATTTTTATTGCTCCTTAGCTTAATATCTTCAATGTATTTCACTTCTTTGGGTTTAATCTTATCATTTAATTATGTCACCTTTAATTATGTCTAATTCTCACTCTGATGATATTTTTGAACAAGAAGAGGAAATTATCTCTAACTTTCTTAATGTTACTTTACCTTTTTTTATTATCCTATTAAAGATATGTGCATTACTCAAGATGAAATTCATGATGATGGTACTAAAGCTATGCTTGTTGTGGAGGTTAATTATAATGATGATGATGCTTATAATATCTCTCCTCTTAATTTTTCATATAATGATGGATACATTACAATTTTTGTTTCTGAAACTAATGATTGCATCACAGATTATGTGACTGACTTATTTTATGATTCGCAATTTGATTTTTCTTTACAAAATGTTACAGATTTGTTTTATGCAACTAAAGATTGCATTCCTGATTATATGTTTGATGATTTGCAATATGATTTTGTTTTCCAAAGTGTTACTTATTTAGCACTAGGATACCCCAATGATGGGAGTTCTACTAGGTTAGTGGTTATTGCCTTTTTACAGGCTTGAGTTTTATTCCTTGGAAACATGAATATGATCACTTGTTGTCTCTATTTTCTATTGAAAATGAATATTCAGGATGTACAAATTCATCTCAAGAATCTCAATGGTTATTTGAATATTTGGGCCCCCCTCACCAAGCAACTACACCTTTGGTTTATCAAAGTGCTATTTACTTAGCAAAAAGACTTATGTACCATTCAAGCTCCACAGTACAAGTTAAATAAATGCATGATGATCAACCTGCATACATCCTTATGAAGACTATCTCAAAAGAGAGATCTCAAAGTCATTGTAAACATTTGTGTGTGATACCTATTAGTCTCATATACCCAAGTAAAGATTAAAGGGGGATTTTATAATTATAATCTGTCCTTGGTATTTTATAAACCAAGGTCTTCTCTCATATTTATAATTATTTTAATAAGAAAATTAGATATTCCTCCTTATGAGTAACCTCACACATGGCACACACCAAATGTGAATGTGGTACTCATAGAGTATGGGAGTTAAATGCAAACTCCTCCACTCATCTCTACTTAAAAGATGGTTCTCACACACTTCTTAAGGTTCTAAGAGGGTTCTCATAGGGGTTCTAAGTTGGCTCTCTCTCTCTCTCTCTCTCTCTCTCTCTCTCTCATATTATACACAAGGGGTTTTTTTCTTGTTTTTCCCCCTTTCAAAATCCTTGAGTTCCTGTGTTGGTCTTGGAGAATTTTTGTTAATTTGGTGTTTGATCTATTGAAGCAATATCTCTCTCTCTTTGTGTATTTGGTAAAATTCTTACTCTATCACTTTCTTGGATTCTTTCCTAAGTTCATTTCCATTTTTTTAATTTTTGTAACATTAATAATTTTTGAATTTATCAATTTAGAGGGAGATATATTAGGTTTGATAATGTCTTTTATAGAAAATTTTCCTTTCTATGGCCTCTTTTAAACTAGTATTGTTGTGCCCAATCATTGTAAGGGTATTCATAGTGCAGGACATATGATATTATTTTTTTTGGTTTGCATCTTTGAATTGTTGCCTTGAAATGATTTGGAAGGAATTTTTCGGCATCCCTATTACCCTCAGTAATTTATGTAGAAACTGATAAATACAGCTTCAACTTCCAAGACCAGTCTGCATGCAAAATACCTGTTACAAAGAATGAATCTAAAGACAGAAAAATTAGAAACCCTTCTGTGCTCAAAAAGTGAGATCTCAAATGTATTCAGAGAGTATGCAAAAATAAAATACAAGCATTCAACCTTAAAGGTGAATGAAACCCTAAAAAAAGGAAAAATGCTAACCTAAGAGAAAGCTTAAGTGAAAAATAGAGTACGAATAACTTAATAATTAATATCAAAATGATATAATTAATAAGTGAGGAAAACTATGTACTCTAACACACCCCCTTAAGCAAAGATCAGGAGGTAAGCTAACCTAGCACAGCTATGAAAGAAAGAAATGGGTCCCGACAACAAGGCCTGATCAGGTACCCAATACAAGGAAATCTCTATGAACCGGAGACAAAGGAGAAAACCCAGTGGGAAAAAATCCTCTCCAAAAAGAGATAAAAAAGCAAGCAAAAGACAAAGAATGACTTCAAGAGACTCTCTCAAAGCCATGAGTACAATGCGTGCTGCCAACCCCCCCGGGAGAGAGGGTCAAGGCTCCAAAGCCCCCCCAGAATGAAAGAACCCCTTGATCAATGAACAAACCACTGTGACTCCAATGCAAAGGAGTGAAATACAGGGAGTACTGAAGAGGTAATATGGAAAGATGAGGTGTCACTGGAAGGCCAAGCTGATGCTCAAAGGAGTAGACACAAAGATCCTAAAATGGAATCCCCAATGTAAGTGGTATGACAGGTGTGTTGACACTATCATGAGAGAGGAGATGAGTGTCCTCTGTAGAATCCTCAACAACTACACCTGGTGGCTCGATGAATGGATCTGGAGGGTCTGGCAGTACTAAAGAAGAGTCCTACTGAAGAGAAAAAACCTCAACAAGATGTGGTGTGGCAGTCACAGCAGTGGTCTCAAGAACAACACAGAGGTTCAAGTGACCTGACTGCACTACATGATGCTCTCGCAGAAGAGGAGAGCTATGCTCTGATGATGGAGATGGTGGAACAAAGTGAGAAAAGGTGTAGAGATGGGTGGAATGATCAACTTTCCCTGTAGCAACAATGCCACCTGTCACACTATCCCAAATGAAGACTGAATCTGGCATGAACTCAACTGTCTTCCCTAATCCACTGTGTAATCTGGTAAATCGAGAGAAGGTTTGCAGACAGAGATGGAACGTATAATACATCATTGAATGTGTCATCCTGAATGTGTACAGAACCTTTCCCACAAACTGGCATAACAGTGTTATTCCCCATGAGAATGTGGGGAATAGAAGAAGCTTTAATAGAAGAGAAGATCTCCAGAGAAGATGCCATATGGTGAGAAGCACCTGAATCTAGTATCCAAGGGACCTATGAAGGGGATGAAATGGAATCCCATAATGTATGACCCTATCCAAAATCCTATCTAGATGTCGAAGATGAGGCAGAAGACTAAAAAGAAGACCCCTGTAAGGTGGAAGAGGATGGAGAGGAAATAGTGCTCTTCTAAAGGAGAGCTTGCAAATCTGCAATTTGTTTCTCATAGCCATCAAATCTCTTATGAAAACACTGTGACTCATCATGGGGCCCCTTCTGACAATAGGAAGAAGTAGGGTTCTGAGTCTTATGTTTCTCCTTCTTAGAAGAAGATGGTGGGCCACTAGAATGCTAAGAAGAGGAATCAGATATCAGCTTCAGCTTCAGCTTTTGTGTATCCTGAGATGACTTGGCAAGCAATGCCTGTGACTATGAACTTGTAAGAGAATCCATTTGACTAAGCTTGGACTGCTCATGAGTTAACCTGTCATAGAAGATCTCAAAAGAGGGCATAACATGTCGTGCACCCAATGCATCCATAGTGGAGTAGAAGGTAGAAGTGAAAATATGATAAGGGCCACAAAGCTTTTAGACTATCAGAAAGATACACTCATCATCTGACTTCATCTTTCTAGCAACCTGTAAAATAGATTGAAGGGATTTAAACTTCATCAGGAAGTCCTCAAAGCTGGTGAATGATTTAGGTGCCAAGGAGGTGAACTTTGCATATATCTGGAGAATCTTGAACTGATTCATGGTGCCAAACAAGGTGGAAAACTTGTCCCACATATCCGTGGGTGTGGTCAGACCATCCAGGTGGAACAAAAACCCATCTAAAATATTCATGGCAATGAGGCCCATTGCCTCATCCATCCTATTTCTATGCATAAGAGCCTCATAAGGTCTCTGTAGAACTGGCTGAGCCACATCTAGGCAGGACCATAAACCTCATGACATGAGGAGTCTGGTCATTTGTGGCTTCCATGTGTGGTAGTTATGTGGAGTCAGAATGATAATGGATGTGTCTAACATTGAGAGAATAAGATGAAAGTATAAGGGTCTCTCTGAATTGAAAATGCAAAAAGAAATATGCACCCCCCTACAAACTATCAAAATAACTCCCGTACACCTCAAAATGAAGCAAAAAATACAAAGAACTAGAGAAAAACCTGAGTTTTCGAAGCAGAACAGGAGCACAACAAAAGGTGCATCTTTGACTGCAAAATCTGGCAAGCAAATGGCAAAATCATCAAATGAGACTTGGATGAGAGTGACGGTCTCAGAAAGAGATTTCCGACAACATATGGAAGTTGAAAATTTGAGTCCATATGAGCCCTATAGAGCCAAAAAGGCACAGGTACCCCCCAAATGACAAGGTCCCTGGAAAAACATAGTCCTGACAAATAATTTGACAGTCATATGGGCATCATGGGACATCCAGCCAGGCAGGGTGGCCAATCGGCGGCGGCACAGGTGAAGGTGGCGACCGAGCAGGGTGGCGCGGCGGCGACGGCGGGTCCCGATGGTGTGCGGGTCGGGGGCGGCGTGCGGGCAGTTCAGCGGTGGCACCGGGGTGGCGCGGTGGCGGCACGCTCTGGCAGCCCCAAATTTTATAAAAAATTGTGAATTTTTTTAAATTTTATTTTATTTTTGCCTCATTTTTTGTGTTGTATGGCCCTAATAGGCCAAAAAAATTCTCCAGAGGTCACTGTGACCAAATATGTCAAACTTTATATGTATTTCAACTCTCCTGGGCCTTTTGAGCGCAATGGTGGAGTTTGTTTTGGCTCAAATAACTCCAAAAAATAGTGCCTCCTTAGAAATGATAAAAAAACCCTAGAGAGGGTGTGGCTGTCATCTTTGAATCGTGGCTTCAAAAACTTTCAAACCAAGCAACAGCAGTGTGGCTATGATACCATGTAGAAACTGATAAATACAGCTTTGACTTCCAAGACCAGTCTGCATGCAAAATACCTGTTACAAAGAATGAAGCCAAAGACAGAAAAAGTAGAAACCCTTCTGTGCTCAAAAAGTGAGAGCTCAAATGTATTCAGAGAGTATGCAAAAACAAAATACAAGCATTCGACCTTAAAGGTGAATGAAACCCTAAAAAAAGGAAAATGCTAATCTAAGACAAAGTTTAAGTGAAAAATAGAGTACAACTAACTTAATAATCAATATCAACATGATATAATTAATAAGTGAGGAAAACTATGTACTCTAACAATTTATATTTATGGATCTCATTTGTTGCTTTGATTATTTTTTGTCTGTTCAAGATACCTGCTCGGGTTTGTTTCAGATGGTCTTTGATGGTACAATGTTCTTTGGTCGACTTTATGGTTCAAGATCTTTTCCTCCATGGAAGCATTTTGGGCTTAGCTCTCTGAATATAATGAGATTACTTTTGATCATATGAACCTTGTTCTCTTTTTGTAATTTAATATAATTATCTTAAATACTATAGTAGGTTTTTTGGTGGGTCAATTTTTTTTAGGGTTGGGCATTTATCTTCGATTGGATCCTTGGTTTGTTGGAGCTCCTTTGTAATGGGATTAGGTTTTCAAACATAGGATTGGGATCTATAACACCAATGATGTATGTTATTTTATGTTAATAGACACTTTCATTGGATGCATGTTTTCTCTCTCTGCATTTATTTTTGTTTCAGGCAATGACCAAAGTTTTTCTTTACTAGTTCTTTTCTCTGCGGGCCCTTTTTGAACCACTTTTTTATTAATTTAAATATAAATTTTCATCAAAAAAAAGTGGGATGTTGGGTATTCCAAAAGATTGATCTTTAAAAAATGATTGTTTTTAAAGACTCAATTACTAGAAGGACAATATTTGTAATTTAAGGTCTATAAATATATGTATGATAAGGACTGTGGTAGGGTCCTCATTTTTAATCCCCCTTACACTTTGACATATGAGTGAGACATGATTAGATCTGGGCATAAATGAAATTTTGTTGAACTTGAGCCTCTTTCTTTGTGCATTGGAGTTAGGATATTACATGCACTTGTTATCAATCTCAGTTTATGCAATTTGTGTGTGATCTTCCTTGAAGCATTGACATTCATTAGTGATTATTCAATTCCTTTAAAATCTAGTTAGTATTCTAATTAAATCAACTTTCCTTGTTCGTGTATATGTTATCAATCTTTGAGTTGGTGCTTGTACCTAAATATTTTATGCATATTATGATAAATTGTGAGTTGTAAGTTGTTATCCTAAATTTAATTTGATTGCTATTTTTTTATCGCATTTGTTCATGGTGATGAAAAAATATTAGAAGCCTATGTTACTAATAACTAGGGGGGGGGGGTGAATCAATGGCCTCAAAACTTTATCCTTTAATCACTAACCACCAATCAAATAAACCTCAGATTATTAAGTCCCTACAAGATGCATGCCATGAAATACTTATAATGATTAACTTTCTGTCAGTTTTTCTTATCTGTCCTTATTCTCTTTGATTACCGATATGCAGTATAACTATTTACTGAAAAATAGTAAATAAGCAGAGTATACCGATATATCCAAAAATGCATATGTGAAATGTAAAACAGTAAAGTAATAAACCATACACACATAACACTTGGATTTTTAACGTGGAAACCCTGTTGAGGGAAAAAACCACTGTGACCGGTACCCCAAATTTTCACTCTTCTAAAGTGAGCCATATTAAGAGCCAACCCTTTTAAAGGTTACAAAACACACTATTAGGTGTGACCTTGTTAGAGGATTTTATACATACAGGTTGTCACTTAGTATCGGGAAACTCAGTTTGCTACCATCCTTGAATAAACCTCTTTCTTAGCCTGTCAATAGGCTTTAGGCAAATCTAGTGCTAGTTTCATGAATCAACCTTGTTGGCACTCCTTGGGATGTACCCTCAATATATAGAAGATTGTTAAGTCTTTCTCTGTTAAGAGACTTGATGCTTTAATGGTTAAATTAAAACAAAATGACCTGTTTCTAATGCAACTAGAATTGCAGATTTTTAGATCTATTTAAGTACATTACCTCTCTGATCAATATATCAATTCAATTCTTTGTGCTCCACACTTTCTACTTTGTGATGTTGTGCTCACTGTTTGTCATTTTCTGTAGAATTCTTTAGCTCTCCCTTAGCTTGATTGATCAGGACTATATGAAGTTATCCTTCATCAGTTTCTCTTTAGCATCTTATTTTCACTCACTCCCCTTAATCCCTTTTTCATGAATGTCATTGGAAATGAATTAATCTTGTCTCTTATATAGACATGATATTCACCATTTCTTGATTCTTGATTCTTGACGTGAAAAACATTCTAGCCAATCTGATTTAAAGCATAAATCTTGGTTTATCTCATAGTTATCTTCTTGCCAACTGTACAAATCTTCTTTAAATCAATCACTTAACTCTGGTCGAATAAAAAAATGAAAACAACCAGTTAATTCTATCTTTAGCTCTTACTAGCTAGATATTTTGTCATTTTCTGAACTCTTTGTTCCATCGGTCAACTCTTCAGTTAGTCATCGATTACAACTGCTAGTTCTGTCGGTGTGACTTCAGTCAGCTTCAGGATCTCTGTCCGTCAGGCATCATGTGATTTTGCTTCATCAGGTAACACTGTCTTCTACTCATCGGGTATCACTATGACTTTTCTTCTTGGGCTTTACCGATGGTGTGCACTCCGTCAGTGTTGTCTATCACTTAGTGAATACTTGACTTTTATGCATTGTTGGAAGCATAAGCTTTGTTCCATTGATTCTCTGAAGTCTTTTTCATTATGTACATGACCATACAGACTATATCAAGTTGACATCAATGATAATACAAAGCATTAAATGATTTAATGTCTTACATTATCTTCAACTTAATATTATCAAACATTCAATCAGTTATATGTCATCAATCTCTCCCTTTGGCATTGATGGAAACAAAACTTATATTATCACACTATACTATTTCTAATACAATATGAAATACAATTGTTGAGATTTATCAAGTACCAATCTTTGTTTTGATAACTGATAAATGTCTGAACTTTGGTAAGCTCCGTTTTAACTTAGATTTGATTCTTACAGCTTTCTGTTTTCTAATGTGTTGAATCTCCTTTGGTGTCAATTTCTCTCTTTTGACTATTTTTCTATTTTGATGTATTTTTCTCTTTTCAGCAACTTTCTCTCCCTTAGGATATAATCTCTCCCTACTGGAATGATCTGATAATGGATAATCTCTCTTCCTTTTCTCAGAAGAATACGATAATATGGATAATCTCTCTCCCTTCAACAACAATGCCAATCAAATTTTGAAATAGTGTCTATTGCCAATTATTTTAAATATCTGACATTCATGTCAAGTAATCATTCTCCTCTTATCCATAATATATTCCTTGAATTTCTCTTATCCATCAGCAATACAACATTATGCTCTTGTGCTTGGTTCTGATATATACATTTCTATATATAGATGTAGCTTTGAAGTTCTTCTCTTTCCTTGCATCAACATTTCTGATATTCTGATAATATATAGGCTGATGTAGCATTTAGTATTTTACTGACTGGTAGACAAGAGTTTGACCCCTAGTCTCTTTCTCAGGTACTCAAATGTATCTTTGGGTAGTGGCTTGGTGAAGATATCAGCCAAATGTTCTTTTGATTGCACATACTCAAGTGTCACTTCTTTTTCTTGAACTTGTTCTCTCAAATAATGATACTTTATTGCAATGTTTTTAGTCTTTGCATGCATGACTAGATTCTTGGAAATGTTTATTGCACTGGTGTTATCATAATAGATAACCACTGGTTCTAATATTTTCATATGCATGCCTTCCAGCAGTTGTTTGATCCATGCAATATTTGAGCAATTTGCAGTAGCAGCAACATACTCTACTTCTGTAGTAGACTCAGAGATGCATCCTTGCTTCTTACTGATCCATGTGACAAGTCTGTCACCCATAAAGAATGCTCCTCCAGTTGTGCTTTTTCAGTCATCAAGATTTCCAGCCCAGTCAACATTGGTAAACACCTTTAGTTCAAATTTTCCTTCTCTTCTATACCATAAGCTGAATTCCTTAGTATTCTTCAAATATCTTAGGATTGTTTTCACATTAGTCATATGTGATTCCCTGGGGTTAGCAGAAAATCTAGCAAAAATTCCTACTGCATGTGCAATATTTGGTCTAGTGTGTACAACATACGTGAGTTTTCCAATCATTGATTTGTACAAAGTCTAATTTACCTCTGTTGGCTTATCCTCCTTTGTCAACTTACTTCCAGTAGCCATTGGTGTTCCAACTGGTTTGGATTCTTCCATCTTAAATATTTTCAGGACCTCTTTGATGTACTTGGACTGTGTAATGAAAATACCTTCACTTTGTTGAATGATCTGTAGACCAAGAAAGAACTTGATCTCTCCAAACATAGACATCTCAAATTCTTTGCTCGTCTCATTAGAAAATTATTTGCATAGCATATCATTGCCTCCAAATATGATGTCATCAACAAATATTTCAGCAATCAAAGTGTTAGCATCAGTATCTTTTTTTAAATAAAGATTGTTGTTTTCACTAGTCCTTATGAATCCAATACTTATTAGATAGGAATGAAGTCATTCACACTAGGCTCTAAGAGCTTGTTTTAATCCATACAAGGATTTGTGAAGTATACATACCATGTTCCTCTTGTCTGGATCTACAAACCCTTCTGGTTGCTCAATGTATATCTCTTCTTCAAGTATTCCATTTAGGAATGTTGACTTGACATCCATTTGATATACTTTTAATCCTTTGTATGCAGCACAAGCAAGTAGTATTCTCACTCCTTCTAGCCTAGCAACAGGTGCAAAGGTCTCTCCATAGTCTATACCTTCCTCTTGTGCATACCCTTTGCATACTAGTCTTTCTATGCTCCTTGTGACTTTTCCATTCTCATTTAGCTTATTCTTGAATATTCATTTTGTACAAATGACATTCTTATCATCTGGTCTTAGCACAAATGACCATGTTTTTTTCTTCTCAATCTGCTCAATCTCATCATTCATAGCACTTATCCATTCCTCATTATCTAGTGCAACATTGATAGATTTTGGCTCAAACTCACAAATTAAACAACTTGAGTTTAAAGACTTACTTCTTATTATTGTACCAGCCTTCTTATCTCCTATGAGCTAGACCTCTAGATGGTTCTTCCTTAAATATATTTCAAGTACAGGTATATTCCTTTGTCTATTAGCTTGATCATTATTTTGATCTCCATTATGTTCTTCATCACCTTGCACATTTTCCTTATCATTATCCTGATCGTCGGTATTTGTAGCCTAATGTTCTGGAGTAGTGAATTACAGATCAGGTGCTCTATATTGTTGGTAGGGTAGAGTGTCAGGTTCTTCATTGTAAGTAAACTTATTGTAGTCCTCTGGCTCTTTAGTGCTTTCTTGTTCATTCTTCTCTGCAAATTCATCTATCTTTACTTTTGCACTTTCAATAAATTTGTTAGAGGCTTTGTTTAGACATTTGTAAGCCTTGCTCTTGGTAGAATACCCTAGAAAATTTCCTTCATCACTCTTGGAGTCAATTTTTCCATTTCTATCATTTTTTAAGATATAACATTGACTGCCAAAAATGTTGAAATAACTCACATTGGGTGTGTATCCATACCATAGCTCATAAGGTGTCTTCTTGGTGTCTTTCTTCAGTTGTACTCTGTTTAGGGTGTAAATAGCAGTGCTGACAGCTTCTCTCTAGAATATTTGGGTGATTCCTTTTTCTATCATCAGTGTTATATCACAGTCAACTATTGATCTGTTCCTTCTTTCAACTATTGATTTGTTCCTTCTTTCAGCAATCCCATTTTGTTGTGGTGTTCTTGGTGCAGAAACCTATCTTTTTATACCATGTTCATTACAATAGTTAGTGAATTCATCTGATATAAAATCACCTCCTCTATCTGATCTTAAACATTTTAGATCCTTACCACTTTGTTTCTCTACCAAAGCCTTATACCATTTAAACATCTTGAATGCTTTAGGTTTATCTTTTAGAAACATGACTGTCATCATTCTAGAGTAATCATCAACAAAGAGAATAAAATATCTATCTCCATAATAACTCTTTGTCCTCATAGGTCCACATAAATCAGTATGGACTAATTCTAGAATTGCATCAAATGTATGATTTTTGCTTTTGAAACTAGACTTTGTCATTTTACCTTTTTGACAGTTTTTACACATGATGTTGTCGGGATTGGTCATTGTTGGTAAGCCTCTAAGATTTCTCTTTTGCTAATTTTAATCATGTTGTCAAAATTCACATAACACAATATTTTGTGCCACAACCATATGTCCTCGCTCGTAGCAATCAAACAAGTGGAGTCAATATCATTCAAATAGAATAAGTTACCTTTTGTCTGCTCATCAGTACCAATCAGATTTCTAGATTTACTGAAGATCTTTGCCTTCTTATTTTCAAATATACTTTCTGACCTGAATTATTCAACTGAGAGACACTTAATAGATTATAATTCAATCTATTTACCCAATAAACATTCTCACATTTTATCTGGTTATTCAACATTATTATTCCTCTACCTTCAACTGGACAAGGTGTGTCATTTCCCATTCTTACTGATCCTCCTTTGTAGTATTCAAAAGTCTCAAACTTTTTCTTATC
>MU223962.1:13714-24889 GCA_018584345.1 Thuja plicata | reverse complement strand
CATACCTTTCTTCATCATCATCTGAATCATCCTTTACAACCACAAACACCATCTCAATATCTTCATCAGATTCGGTGTCAGTATCATCATCCTTGCATTTTGCTAGGTAGCTGACCTTCTTTCCTTTTTCCTTGTAGTCTCGTGTATCTGTTCTTTCTAATTGTCAGTAGCTTTTATAATCACCTCTGTCAGAATTTTTCTCAAAAGAAATGTCATTACTTATGTCATCTTTTCTTTTGTTAGTACATCTTGCAACAAAGTGTCCAATCTCTTTGCAATTAAAACAAACAAGTGGTAATTTACCTTTGTACTTACCTTAGCCTCTCTGCATTCTTCTGGCCATAAGTGCTTCAATTTCATCAAGATCATCTTCTTCATTTTTGCTATCACTATCTTTTCTTATAGTGTCTATGTGACTTGATTTACTTATTCTCATAGAAGTTTTGAATGCAGACTCTATGTTTGGTAAGACACTATTATCGAAGTTATTCATTTCAAATGAAATCAGTCTTCCAATTAAATTTCCTAGAGTAACATTGATATTTTCTACAGGTCTCATTTCTTGAATGGAAGATACTCTAATAGCATAGGTAGGAAGTAAGGTTCTTAGAATTTTACTTACCACTGTATCTTCCTCTAGTACACATCCAACTCCACAAATAGCATTGATAACCTCTTTAATTATTGTGTTGTACTAAGTATTTTTACTCCTTTCATTTTGAGATCTTCAAACTTTTGTCTAAGGCTTTTTGCCTTGGCTCTCAAAACATTTTTGTCACCACCATGTACAAGCTTCAATTTGTCCCACATCTTCTTTACAGGTTTGCATTCTTTGACATCTTAAAATTCAGCATCGGAGAGTGAGGAAGCAAGCTCTATCATCATGTCGTCATGCTCATGCTTCTCTCTCATTTTTTCAATTATTGGTGCTCCTGTGGGCAACACATATTCAGTTTCAAGGAATTGAGTAACATCATTACCAATACCTGATAGGTGGAGTCTTATTCTACTTTTCCATGAAGCAAAATTATCTTTGTTCAACTTGGGCACATCTCGTCTATTCATCTTGTGATCTTTGACTTAGGTCTTCAAACCTTCCTTCTAAGAACACAAGCTCTGATCCCAATTGTTAGTAATAACTGAGAGGGGGGGTGAATCAGTGGCCTCAAAAATTTATCCTTTAATCACTAACCACCAATAAAATAAACCTCAGATTATTAAGTCCCTACAAGATGCGTGACATGAAAGACTTATCATGATTAACTATCTGTCGATTTTCCTTGTCTGTCCTTATTCTCTTTGATTACCGATATACAGTATAACTATTTACCGAAATACAATAAATAAGTAGAGTATACCGATATATCCAAAAATGCATATGTGAAATGTAAAACAGTAAAGTGATAAACCATACATACATAACACTTATATTTTTAACGTGGAAACCCTGTTGAGGCAAAAAACCACTAGAACTAGTACCCCAAATTTTCACTCTTCTAAAGTGAGCCCTGTTAAGAGCCAACCCTGTTAAATATTACAAAACACACTGGTAGGTGTGACCTTGTTAGAGGATTTTATACATATAGGTTGTCACTTAGTATCGGGAAACTCAGTTTTCTACCATCCTTGAAATAGCCTCTTTCTTAGACTGTCAATAGGCTTTAGGAAAATCTAGTGCTACTTTCATGAATCAACCTTTTTGGAACTCCTTGGGATGTACCTCAATATATAGAAGACTATTAAGTCTTTCTCTATTAAGAGACTTGATGCTTCAATGGTTAAACTGAAACAAAATGACCTGTTTCTAATGCAACTAGAATTGCAGATTTTTAGATCTATTTAAGTACATTACCTCTCTGATCAATATATCAATTCAATTCTTTGTGCTCCACACTTTTTGCTCTGTGATTCTGTGCTCACTATTTGTCATTGTCTGCAGAATTCTTTAGCTCTCCCTTAGCTTGATTGATCAGTACTGTATGAAGTTATCCTTCATCAGTTTCTCTTTAGCATCTTCTTTTCATTCACTCCCCTTAATCCCTTTTTCATGAATGTCATTGGAAATGAATTAAGCTTGTCTCTTATATAGACATGATATTCACCATTTCTTGATTCTTGATTCTTGGCGTGAAAAACAATCCAGCCAATCTGATTTAAAGCATAAATCTTGATTTATCTCATAGTTATCTTCTTGACAACTGTACAAATCTTCTTTAAATCAATCACTTAACTCTGGTCGAATAAAATAATGAAAACAACCAGTTAAGTATATCTTTAGCTCTTGCCAGCTAGATATTTTGTCATTTTATGAACTCTCTGTTCCGTTGGTCAACTCTTCTGTTAGTCGTCTGTTACAACTGCCAGTTCTATCAATGTGACTTCAGTTAGCTTTGGGATCTCCGTCCATCGGGCATCATGTGATTTTTCTTCGTCGGGCAGCATTGTCTTCTGCTCGTCGGGTATCACTATGACTTTTCTTCTTGGGCTTTACCGATGGTGTGCACTCCATCGGTGTTGTATGTCACTTAGTGATTACTTGACTTTTATGCATTGCTGGAAGCATAACCTTTGTTCCATTGATTCTCTCAAGTCTTTGGCATTATGTACATGACCATACAGACTATATCAAGTTTACATCAATGACAATACAAACCATTAACTGATTTAATGCCTTGCATTATCTTCAACTTAATATTATCAAACATTCAATCAGTTATATGTCATCAGCCTATCCACATTTTTGGTTAAAACTATAGCCAAGGTCGTAAATTTAAAATAAAATCTAAGAAAACAATTTCTTACAAAGGGGTTTGTACCTTTCCAAAATTTAGAGGGTAGTTACTCTCTAGTTCACCCAACTAATGATTCATAGATTAGTCTCAATTTGGGAAAAAAAATATGTTTTCATTGCTTGTTGGCGAGACAAACCCATTAACAAATAGGGATTATAAAGAGGTTCTAGACTCAATTTGAAGATAGAGATGCATAGTTTGAATAAAGATAGAGGTAAGTAGACAAAATTTGGTACAAAGGACAGGAGAAAGGTGCCTAGCAACATAAGCACCCTGGACTAGAGTGTCTCATGTCATAGTCTGTGTGATTTCACCTTATGTTTGACCAAAAGACATTTTGGAAGCTATTGAGACAAATTTGAATTATTAGGAGTATAGTGTCCGGCCACAATATCTTTCCATTTTGAGCACAAATTTTATACATAGGTTCCTCTATGTGTCCCTTTTCAAGTTTTATAGATCTCATTTGATTCTTATTTTTCTATTTTTCTCTTTATGTTGGTTATTGTCAATTTTGCATCATTTAACCTAGTTCTTTCAATTTAAATCTCTAATCATATTCAATCATTCTAATAAAAAGATGAAAATCAACCATGAAGTACCAAGTTCTCCCAAGGGTTTGAAGTTGGGCCTAGTTGTTTCTCCTTAATGTAATGGTGTTTCGAAATGGTATATAGTTTTTATTCTAAAGGCTAGATGATCCATTTTCATACATTACCCTATTATATAATTTTTATTCTTGGAAGGGGCACTCTCAAAATAGGCTAGTAAAATAGTTTTTATTGATAAATGAAACTTCATATTAATTTTCATTGGAAATTTTTCTACATTATTCTCACTCTCATTCTTGTCATTGATAATACACTCTCCTTTTTTTCCATTAGCACCTTGTAACCTCCTTGGACTAGGAATCCAATGCGTAGGAGGTTTTTATTTTCACTAGGGATAAATAAATATTTTTAATCTCATTTTTGTTAGTATGATCACTGCGGATTATAACATACCCCTTCCCACAACTAGAGTCATTTTATTGTTTACCTTTATAACTAAGGCTTGATATTTTTCCAACAAATATAGATAAATTCTCATTTTTACTAGTGTGGTTGCTACATCGACTATCCAAATACCAAACTTTAACACCACAGTCCTAACCAAAGATGAAAATAGTAACAACCTTTGATTAATCACCTTATGCTACATGTTTATCAACCATAATGTGCACTTTTTAAAATTGGTGATGCTAGTTTTTTAAGAATTCACTTGCATAATGATCATATTTTTAGTAATAATAATAATAATAATAATAATAATACACATTAAATAGCTCCAAGTTGAATTACTAATATTTTTGTTTGCTCCGAAGTGGACTAAGAGTTTCTTACTCCCTCTAAGAGTTTTATACATTAGAGCTATCCATTCCAAAGTTACTTCTTTTATCTCTGGAGCTTAATTTAGAGTTCTTTTTTCCTCTCTCTTTCTCTCTCCACTTTTTGTATTTTCTTGGGATTTGAAAGCTTACATGTTTGGGAAGATTATATGGACTTGATCAGCACAAATTTATGGTCTCAAAGAGAACCTATCAAGTCATCCATTATCATAGATGGGAGGTCCCTTTCCACTTCTATTTAAATAACTATTAGGTAACAATTTAAGGGTATAATCCTAAGGATTGTTTTATGCACAATCATTTTCTTTTCCGTAGTTTTCATATTAATTCTTAACTAATTGTCAAGGTAGAAACTCTTATATGACGTTTAAAAATGTAATAACCACATTTTATATAAAGAGATTCAAGATCCCCCTAGAGCATCTAGAGCTTAACCAATTTGGATTTATAAATGACCAAGTACATAAATTTTTTGGATGAATTCTTATGCCTCCTTTACATATTAAGCTACTACTATTTTGAGTATAAATATTTCCTTAGTTAAGGTGGTGTCTATCAAACTAAGGGTTTTTTACTTCTTATCTCCTTCAATTATGTCTTCTCCTTATTTGTAAGGGATACGTATGTTGATTGGTCATTAAAATTTGTGAGAACAATTACCACTAGCTCCCATAAGTCATTTTAAAACATGATCTTTACCCACCCATCATAATTTTTCCCATCCAATGATGGTGGTTTTTTCAAACACTTTCTATTTTATCTACCATATAATTTGAAACTCAACAAAATATTCAACACCCAAAACACTATAGACCAACACAATCTAAAAATAAATATCTGATATGTGTGTCTTATCAAAATACAATCTAAATAAAACACACTCATATATACTGCATGTTTTTATAAAACAAAATAAACTACGTGGACTAATGGAAGAGATTTAAGACTCGTAAAAAATACCAAAAACATTTCTTATTTTAACTTAAATAATATTTATAAAATAATCACTTTCATATTTAAAACTCTTACAAATCACTACTAAATTTGAGCCCTTTTTTCGATGGCTAGGTGTCACAATTCTGACACTACCCTGTCGAGCAAGCGACACAGACTGGTATTGCAACTTTGGTGTTGGAATCACCGATGGCTGGTATGTCCATTGTTATTGTGACGGTATTGACCATCGCAATATGCACCATCTATGATGGTTAAAATTCCATCATTACACATTATGAGTGTCGCAATTATGACATCTATGTGATAGATATGCTGTATAGGTGATGTCCAGCTTTCAGATTATTATGACATCTAGACGTCAATGTAGTGCTTTGGCATTGGCATGCTTTCTGCTATTGTGCACCATATTTTTTTTATACACTGTTTATTTTAGTGAGACCGTGAGCTTGGCATTTGTAATGTATTTTTTGTTATTGGATCAATGTTGCCATGTTGTTGAGGTTGTAGATGCATTGAATCACCACTATCATTCTATTTTGATATCATGCTAGCTTGAATATCTTGTGAGGCGCAATATGTGAAATTAATACATTTGACATTGAACATAGTTCCTTAGCATAATAAACTATGCTAAGGAACTATGTTATAAAATTTCAAGGTATGAAATTTTATAATTATACATATTTTTTTGAGTATAAATGTACAATAGAAGAACACCCACATGCCTTGGTTGTGATTGGTCTATGAAAGGTTTTGGTTTTCCTTTCCCAATTGAGATGTCATCCTAAGATTCAAAAAGAACAAGGTAATAATTATTATTTAACATAAATGCATGATTGTGGATCCTCAAGTAGGAGTTGTAATGCAAATGAAGAACACTTATATGGGTTTACCCACATAAGGACAATGGTTTCATTCATCTTTCTTTAAAGTCCTCTTGGGTACTTTCCTTGGCCTCTAGGCTTGGGTATCCTATAGGGGTTGAACCAAAATTATGAAGGCAATAAGGAAACATAAAATAGTAGGTTTCGGGACTTTCAGACTTATGTTCAATCCTTAGTAATGGTTCTTGTTACAATATTTTTCATGCCCATTCCAATTTGGTAACCTAATTACTAGATGAGTGACTGCAGTACCCTAGTTTGCATTATTATATGATCTTGTTTAATTTGTGTTAATTTCATGAAAAGATACATCTAAAGGAAAATAAATTTCTACATCTAAAGATTACATGTATATATATGCCAAATAACTTGTATATACTATACAAGGAAAGGAACTAAAAGATTAAATCATCTGGGATCACACAGGCCGTGAGCATATCCAACTTTTAGAAGAATATGCAAGAGTACAGACATACATAAGAGGATGAACATAAATAATAAGGGTACCATACATTGCCAGAAGTGATGAATTTTTGACCCAGGTATAAATCCAGTGAGCTCATGTGTGATCCAAAACCTATAAAGAAAAGAGAGATAAGGGTTAGATCAAAAAGATATAAGCAATGAATGGCATCCTATTACTGATCCTCATCTACAATTATGCATGTTCATAGTCAATCCATACACTTCTGAAAGAAAAACCATGCTACAGGACATGTGCACTTAGAAGAATGCTGTAGAAAGGAAAGAATATACTATTTTTTTCCTCATGAAATGATCATAAATCAGGAGTACCACATACTGAATATCAAAAAATAAATAAATAAAGAGAGATCAAACACTTCACATAATTCCTTGAATGTAATAGCAATGATTCCCTAGCTGTCAAAGCTAGCGGGTCATCAAGCATTCCAAATGCAAAGATGTAAATAATGCTACTATTAAACACTGAGCTCATAAACAATGCATGATGCCCTATCTTGCAGCCCATGAGCCATCATGACATTTCCTCATTAAATGATCATAAACGGGGAGTACCACATAGTGAATATCAACAACAAAACAAATAAAAAGAGATCAAACACTTCACACAATGACTTGATGGTAATCACAATGATGCTCTAGCTCTCAAAGCTCGTGGGTCATCAAGAATTCCAAATGCAAAGATGTAAAAAATACCAGTATTAACATTCATATTGTGCCATTAAATCAACAAAGTCCATAAAAATAAAATTGAGTTAATGTGAAGACAAATATCGAATGCCTACCTCAAGTCATGGCTGCCATATGATTGGTCAATGCTCTGTTTGTTATATACATATACATATATACATACACACACACACACACACACACACACATATATGATGTTATTGTTGTCATTGCATGCTTGTTTCTGTTGTGCACCATATATTGTTTTATACACTATTTATTTCATTGAGACCGTGAGCTTGGCATTGGTAATATATTTTATGCTATTGAATCAATGTTGCCATGTATTTGAGGTTGTAGATGCATTGAATGACCACTGCATTTCTATTTTGATAACATGCTAGCTTGAATATCTTGTGAGGTTCGAGATGTAAAACATTGTTCCTTGATAACACATTTGACATTGAACATAGTTCCTTAGCATAGTAAACTATGCTAAGGAACTATGTTATAAAATTTCAAGGAATGAAATTTTGTAACTGTACATATATTTTATTAGTATAACTGTACAACAGAAGAACACACACAGGCCTTGGTTGTGATTGGTCTATGAAAGGTTTTGGTTTGCCTTTCCCAATTGAGATGTCATCCTAAGATTAAAAAACCAAGGTAATAATAAGTCTTGAACATAAATGCATGATTTTGGATCCTCAAGTAGGAGTCGTGTTGCAAAGGAAGAACACTTATATGGGTTTACCCTTATACAGAAAATGGTTTCATTCATCTTTCTTTCAAGTTCTCATGGGTACTGTGCTTGGCCTCTAGGCTTGGCCATCCTATAGGGGTTGAACCAAAATTATGAAGGCAATAAGGACACATAGAACAATAGGTTTGGGGACTTTTAGACTTATGCTCAATCCTTAGTAATGGTTATTGTTACCATATTTTTCATGCCCATTCCAATTTGGTAACCTAATTACTAGATGAGTGAATACAGTACCCTAGTTTGCATTATTAGATGATCTTTCTTAATTTGTATTCATTTCATGAAAATATACATGTAAAGGAAAATAAATTTTTGCATTTAAAGATTACATGTATATATATGCCAAATAACTTGTATATGCTATACAAGTAAAGGAACTGAAAAATAAAATCATTTGGGCTCACACAGGCCGTGAGCATAGCCAACTCTCAGAATAATATGTAAGAGTACATGCATACATAAGAGGATGAACATAAATAATAAGGGTACCAGATATTGCCTGAAGTGATGAATTTTTGACCCGGGTATGAATCCAGTGTGCTCCTGTGTGATTCAGAACTTTCAAAGAAAATAGAGATGGGAAGTGAATGTATCAAAATCTCATTTATTTAAATGATAATGCATACTTGACCTTTCTTCTTGGTGATTTTTTTCCCGGTAGGTTTTCTCCATGTAAATCTTGTACTATATGATGCTCTTATGTTGCTGATTTGTGTCTCTTTGCTACTATCTTATTATGATGTTATGCTTTAATTATTTCTGTCATAAGCTCTCTAAGGTAGTGTTGTTAAGCATAATATGATGATTAATTTTTAGCATCACCACAAAATATGGATCCAATCATAGTGATTCCATATCAAGGAAACTTAATTTCAAATTCACACATAAGTTGTAGACTTCATATTGTAGTACTCCAAGCCTTGTATCTCATCTATCGAAGTCTTAACTTTATTATTTGGAGAGATATTGCAATTTCTCAACCAGAGTATAAATTTCTTGGCACAATCATGTAAAAAATGCTAAATTTACTCTATTGTTTACTATGAATTGAATAGCCTAAGTTTTGAAGTTTTTCCTAAACTAATGTCCATTTATGATTCATGAACTATGGTGTAGCTATCAATTGTTTATGTATACTTCTCTTTTTAAATTTGAACTGTACATACCCAAGTGATGATTTTAGAAATTAGTACAAGCATATCAATAATAACACATCAAAGAAATATTAGATTCGAATAATTGAACAATGAGTCTCATCCAGTAAAATTGATGTTGGAATTATTTCAAATGATGGCTTCGAAATAAATTAGTGTTCAAATACCTTTTACCAAAAAGAGAAAATATGAAAGTGCCTCAAGCATATGAAAGTTTGTAGGGCACACAATAAGTTATTTTGATGATATTTGTAGAAATGGGGTGAGGCCTACCAATGGGAATATCAAGTTGATGTATTAGAGGTATAGGAGGATGTACAAGCTTGAGCCAGAAACAAGTCAGTAACCAGATTCATGCTATCAGAGGTTGGGGTAATGGTGCAAGCCCTATTTTATGATCAAATAATTGAAAAGTTTCTACCATATTAGAACAATTTAGAAGCATTGAAGCACACAACGCCTCACCAAACTTTAGCTCTATTAAATTTGATTTATACGATCAATCATTTCCCACCATGTTTTTAGGGAATGAAATTTTGAGTATGGAGGAACATACCCTAAGAACAAGTAGAGAAAAAAGATAATTTCAATGGATGGCTATAATCACAATCTACTATTCCTAGAACTTGACAAGAGCATAACAGTGAAAGATGACAATTAGGCATCCTCTCATATCTTGGATTATGGTGATGTGTTGTTTAGTAACTTGGTTTTGGATCTTCTCCTATAGGAAAAGTGGACAAGCCTAGGTAAGCCTCTCTTCAATGTTTTAACTTTTACCCTCCACTTCTTTTATAGCTCAAGGAGGGTTTTTGTTTGAATTTAGATGAAAAAATAGGATTCAAGTGTGAAAGTCTGGATGTTCAGATGGTGGAGACGGACTTGTATGGTTCTTATGATGGGAGAAGGGGCTTTGGGGATCATTTCTCCTTTACTAATGTGTTAAAGGAACTAAATTTGATAGTTGGATGAGATTTGAACCTTTCTTTGAACCGAGTGGAGGTCTAGGGCTCAATGGCCCAAGTAGGTCTTCTACATAGGGAAATGATCATAAATGGGGAGTACCACATAGTGAATATCAACAGAAAATAAATAAAGAGAGATCAAAAACTTCACACAATGCCTTGACTGTAATAGAAACGATGCCATAGCTCTCAAATCTCATGGGTCATCAAGCATTCCAAATGCAAAGATGTAAATAATATTAGTATTAAATAGTGAGATCATAAACAATGCATGATGCCCTAGCTTGCAACCCGCGAGTCATTAAGACATTTCCTCATGAAATGATCATAAACGGTGAGTACCACATAGTCAATATCAACAACAAAAGAATTAAAGAGAGATCAAACACTTCACACAATGCCTTGGGGTAAAAGTATGAAACTGTGTCACACGGGGACCATTTAACATGTTTTGGCCATACACAGTTCGGTCGGACCCCTTTCGGCCAAACCCCTTTTAGCTAGACATACATGGCGCACACATGGCACCATGTGGTGTCGATGTGGCAGAGGGGTTCTGGCCGAAACATTTTCGGCCTGAACCCATAAAAACTATATAAACACCAAAATTTGGTTGAGTGGCTCATTTGCACTGAGCGCCTTCCAGGATTTGAGGAGCGGAATAGGAGTACTTCAGCCGAAAATAGGTAGCAATTTTTTTTTGGTTTTTTTTAAATGTTTTTTTAATGATTTTCAATTTTGTTATGTTAAATTAATGTAGTTTTGCTATTATTTGATGTTTTTTTGTTTTAATTTTGTTATTTTTAATTTTAGAAAATATAAAATATTGTTTAATGTAGATTTAAATTTATTTTTTAGTTAGAATCATATGTTAGTTAGTTAGTTAATTAATTTAGTTTTATTACATGTTTCAAAACATTAGAAAAATGTTACAAAACATTAGGAAACTATTACAAAACATTAGGAAAGTGTTATTTAGTTTTAATTAATCTAGTTTTATTGCATATGTTTCAAAACATTAAGAAAATGTTACAAAATAGTACAGGAAACTCTAACAAATGAACCCTAACATGAAACTGAAACATAAATCAACATAAACTCTAACATTAACCCTAACA
>MU223961.1:1462773-1481144 GCA_018584345.1 Thuja plicata | reverse complement strand
AAAAGAAACTATTATTGGCCCAAGATGACAAATGATATTCAGAAATTTGTTCAAGCTTGCACAATTTGCCAACAAGCAAAGGGGACATCAACTAACCAAGGTTTGTATCAGCCTCTACCTATTCCTAATAAGCCTTGGGAGTCTATTTCCATGGATTTTGTTATGGGATTGCCTAGAACCAAGCAAGGGTATGATAGCATATTTGTCATAGTTGATAGATTCAGCAAAATGGCACATTTTGTACCTTGCAAAAGCACCAATGATGCTTCACACATTGCATATTTATTCTTCAAAGAAGTGGTTACAATTCATGGATTACCCAAGACAATAGTTTTAGATAGGGATGTCAAGTTTCAAGGTCATTTTTGGAGAACTTTACACAAGAAGCTTGGTACAAACCTCACCTATAGTTCAGCCTATCATCCACAAACAGATGGCCAATCTGAAGTAGTCAATAGGTCACTTGGGAACCTATTAAGATGTCTTACAAAGCAATATAACCAGACTTGGGATGTCATCCTTCCACAAGCTGAATTTGCATTCAATGACTCCATTAACCGATCTACTGGCAAAACCACTTTCCAAGTAGTTTATGGCATGCATCCAAGAGGACCTTTAGACTTGGTTGATTTGTCTCAAGACCCCAAAGTAAGTGCCCAAGGACAAGAACTTGCAGATCTAATAGCAAAAGTGAAAGAAGATATCAAGGAGAACCTTCAAAAATCCACATTAAAATACAAAGAGCAGGCTGATAGAAAAAAGGAAAGAGGTACACTTCAAAGTTGGGGACAAAGTATGGGCCTACTTGAGGAAAGGAAGGCTACCAAAAGGAAGGTATTCCAAACTACAGATGAAGAAGGTGGGACCTTGCACAATCATTTAAAAAATGGGTGAAAATGCTTATGAGATCACTCTTCCTCCCACTCTTCAAATTTCCCCAATATTTAATGTTGCAAACCTCACACCTTTCAGAGGTACCATAGGTGAAGACATACAGGGAAATGAAGACTACAATGTTAAAGATTATGTCATTAATCTTCCCCCTAGCAAGTAAGTACAACTTGAGAGCATATTGGCCACC
Source organism: Thuja plicata (assembly GCA_018584345.1). Classification (NCBI taxonomy): domain Eukaryota; kingdom Viridiplantae; phylum Streptophyta; class Pinopsida; order Cupressales; family Cupressaceae; genus Thuja; species Thuja plicata. The sequence goes on along the minus strand of MU223961.1, from coordinate 1,480,063 downwards.
AAACTTCTCAAACAAACAAGAAAGAGGAAGTACTTTCAGTACCTTGTCAAATAGAAGGGTCTTCCTGAGATTGATGCAACATGGATGACTGAAGAACAGATCAAAAACCATGGCTCAACAATTCAACAATTAACCCAAAGTAGGGACTTGGGTTTTTATTCTCCTAGGGAGTATGGTGCAGGAGCACCTTCATCAACACATGATCATCAGGAGGACTCCTTAAGCACTCAAGGGACTTCACCAAAGTCCAAATAGGTCTAAGGTTACCTAGGAATAAGAGTTGCCTGATGAATCCCATTGTAAGACCCAGTACCAGGATTAGGCATGGTATAAGCCCCTGGTCAACTGTGGGTCAAAGGGCAAGGCAAACTGATAAATTTCATTGTTTTGTTAGTTTTACATGTTTTTAGGTCTCTTTGATCCATTTTGGATCATTTGATTGCATGTTGTCATGAATTTGCACCATATTGCAAAATGTTGCAAAAAGTTGCAAAAGTTGTCAAAGTTGTCAATGCAACTTTGACAACTTTGCACTAAAAAGTTGTAAATGAACCCCTCAATGACTAAATGGTTCAAAAATTTGTTGTAACCATTGGGGGAGGCCTTCATAAACCCTCACAGGTGGGTCGAAGGCACACTGATGTATTTGGCATTTTGAAATCAATAAAACTCTCTTTTTCCTATAAATTTTATGGTTTTCTACAGTGTATAGACTAGTACGGAACTCTGGAGGGTTAAAACCAATTGCTCCTAATAGCCTGATGTCTTAGCCTTCTTTTTCACTTGGCTTTAGATATTAACTCCCAATCGATCAAAAGTTATAGTGGTTTTTCTATTACAGCTCGTGAATTGGCTTCCTAACTAGGGCTTGATACAAATTTGCTCATTCTGGAAGATTCCACCATGGGAGTTTAAAACCCTTTGGTGGAATGCTTGTGCTAACAATGTACTTTGATTTCCTTTTTGTTTGAGATGGAAAGATGCAGGGTGGAGAGATAAAGTTGATGCCCGAGGGGCACATCTTCATGTGTGACCCCCAGATTTTAGAGGACAACAATAATCTGACTGCCTAAAATGTTGATCCCAGACTCCAAATCGTGGATCTAAGCATTTTGGCATGCTTCCCAGCCAATGGAAGTGGTTTGGAATCCCTGTGAAAAGTTTAGATGGTAGTTCCTTTGTTAAAGTGGCCTAATTTGGAGCTTTCACCAAATTGACTTTGTTGTAGTTTGGTAAGGGTTTTTGATTTGCAGACTCCTGAACTTTGGGTACTTATATAGTGTCCAAAAGGGGATAGGAAACCATTGATATTTTGGGCTCTTCAATGAGAAACTTCAAAGTTAACCCCTCAAAACCTCTCAGCCAGTGCTACTAGCAAAACAAGCATTTAATGAAGCAAGTACTAGATGCCCATATGATAGAACCATGAAACCAATGGGAACATCTCGGTATTGATCCAAATAAACAAAATCCATGCTTTGTTTCATTCCTCAGTCTCATTTTCTAAATTTGGTACACTAGAACCAAAATTGCTCTTTGGGTGTCCCTAGGAATAACTAGTGAATAGTTGATTCTTTGTTGCTTGGGATTTTAGTGATTAAGACCTAGTAAGTTCGGGGGTTGAAAAACCTATTAGACACCTTGGACATTAGTGATTGATGGTCCCTTAGGGCATTTGTCTGGATCCTTGTAGTGATTGTAGGGAAGAAGGTTTTGAAGGACAAATTCCTTCATTTTGGGTGTACCCACCTGCCTCCATTGCATCACTCTCTCTCCAATTCAAAAAATGAAGCTTGCTTCATTTGCACAAGCCAAGGGAAGGGAACAAATTTTGAAAACACACATTGAGGATAATGAGCTATTGAGATTTGCATAAGGTGTCTTAGAGAAGACCATGCCAACCTATGTTAGAGATCCATCAGATACTCCATCTGTTCAATTGAAGGGCCTTATATATTTAGTAAGTACTCATTTTGAATCTCTTGAGATGTTTTCCATGATAAAGGTTAAGGATGAATTTGATGATAAAATATTTAATTCGTTGAGTGCAATGATTGCAAAAGATAGAATAGTGTTGGGAGTTAGTATGAAAAACAATAAAGATCCTTTATCTAAAGGTGGTAATATTTATAAGGCATGTCTATCTTTTCCAAAATGTGTTGAGGATATTGAGAAGTTGGTTAAGAAAAATGAAAAGAAGTTATCAGATTTGTATAGTTCATTTGATCCTTTAACAACTTTTGTATCTGGTCACAAGGGACAACTCATAACTTTGATTGATAAAATAAAGAGTTTGATGAATGAGGCAGACAAAGTCATTGGAAGGATAAGTGAAGTTAGAAGCATAATTGCTCCTAAGTTGGGAACGTTGATGATATATTCAAGTTGATGTGAGTAAGTAAGACTCTTATACATAAGTGACATATATATACGTAAAATTTTGGTTTTGGTGATAAGAGAAGATTGATGGAGTTTGTGTTTGCAAATTTGTAATAGTGATAAAAGTATAACACTATTGTTATTTTTATAGATGTCATTTAGAGTTGTATGTTGTCATGATTATAATTGTTTTTTTCAAATGAGAGGGACAAGGTTAATATTGGGCTTGCAATGTTGATAGCAGTGTTTTCTAGTGTCTTGTTTATCATTCTTGATAAATGACATTGTATGGCGAATTGTATAGAAAATGAGTAACCCTCGGAATTAATATTGTTTAGATAGTTTGTAAGGGGTTGGTGGTCCTTCAAGTTAGTGCTCGTAAATTTGTATGGTGTTGATGCAACTAGAGTTGGTGCCCTGAATGTAGTCAATGAGGCTTGTTTTTCCAGCCAGACATTGATTGGAGTTGGCACTCCTAAGTTTTAGCCAATGAGTTTTCTAGTGAGGCTTAATCAAGTTTATTTTTAAAGTGGGTTTTTATCCTTTAAGGGTTTCCATTCAAATATTTGTGCTTTATGATTTGCAGATGTTGGTCTACTTTCTTGTAGTTTTGTTTATGCTTTTATGTTGTTAATCTTTCTACTATAAACATAGATATAGTATGGCTCATTAATTGTTGAGGTTTTAATTTCTGATTTTATAAACCATTGATTCACCTCCACCCCATCGTCTCTTAGTGCTCTAGGTATTCAAACAATTAGTATCAAAGCAATAGTTTCCTATCAGATGTGTAATCAACTTATGTTGGTCTTGGAAAAGGAATATGATGGGCAAGAAATATGGAAATAAAAAAAAATAAAAAAATAAAAAAAGATGAAAGGTCTATCTAAAATGAAAGAGTTGTCTAATACAAAAGATGACGAGTTTTCTAATGACCTTGTTGTCAATGAATGTCAAGTTCATATTAAAAAATGAAGGGAAAGAATTATTATTCTTGAAGCATAACTTGTTGCAGCCTCAGCTGAAATTTAAAATTGTAGACGGGAGAATAAGCATCTTAAGGTTCATCTTCAAGAAAACATTAAGATCACTAAAGGGATAGTACAAAATCTTAATGAATTTGAAAAGATAATTGAATTTCTTAATGTTCAAGTATCAAAAACAAAAAAGGAGCGTAGAGAAGAATTCTTTGTGAAAAGATAGATTTAAAGATTCAAATAATTTTATTATTAGTTTGGAAACATAGATTGAGGAGAACAAAAGGATAGTAGATATGACAATATGATTTGGAAGTCAAAATAATTGAATGTGAAAAAATTCAAGGAGAAATAGTCATTGTAAGAAAAGATCTTTAAGGTGTCAAGATTAGTTATAAAAGAGTAAAAAGTGTGGAAAAAGCACCAACATGTTAAATGAGGTAAAGCACAGATTGAGGAGAACAAAAGAATAGGAGATATGACACAATTTGATTTGGAAATCAAAACAATTGAATGCCAAAAACATGAGGGAGAAACATTCATTGTAAGAAAAGATCTCTAAAGTGTCAAGATTATGTTAGAAAAGAATCAGAAATGTGAACATGTTAAATGAGATGTTAAGTATGTAAAGACGTTCCAAAGTTCCTACTGGTTTAGGATATGAGGTAGGGTAAAGCTCCATGGTTGGAGATGTGTTAAAACATGATATTGTTTTGTATCAACAAAGATAGATGGAGAAAGATAGAGTTTTAAAGTTAGAGACTCAAAGAAAGAATATAGATCTGAATTATCATGTTACTACTCCTAAGACATATGACGAGGAAATCAGAGGATGATGTTATTGTTAGTAGGCAATCAAAATTCATCAACAAAGGAAGAAGTGCCAATAGGTCCACCTGATCTCCACCTACTTTGCATGAGTAAACAAGGTACAATTACTCTTTTTCAGGTTATTGTTGTTTGTGTGATGGTTATGGTCACAAGGATGCAACTTTTAGATTTGTTGATAGGAGATGGTTGAAATTTGTAAGAAGAAACTCTTTGGTCTAGACCAAAATGTAAATCAAATGTGTTACTATTGTCACAATTTTGGTCGTAAGGTTAGAAATTGAAGAGTACTCATTAGAAGGTGTAAAACTCCTTTAGAGAAAGTATGTCTTTGAGGATCATGAATTTAAGGTGTTATAAGTTTAATCATCTTGGACATACATCATATTCTTGCAGTAGTGGTTTTCGAGAACCACCTAGAAATCACAACAAGAAGATGGATATTCAATTCAAGCAAAAGAAAATGTTTATGAAAGTTTGAAGAAGAACACAAGTGGAAGAGAAGAAAGAGTCAAACTTTGTGCATAATGCATAAGAGGTATCAATAACAAATTAAAGAATGACATTCAATAAGGGGGAATATAAAGCATTTATCTTTCATGCTTCAATTGAGACGAAAAGAGCATATCATCATAATATTTTTTAGCCTCTTGAAGATATAAACAAGATTTAATGAAAAAGACAACAGATTGGTAAATAATAATTGTTGCGAAGGTATTGTGGGTATACAAACAATTTATTATTCATCCCTGAATTGAGACAGGGAGAGTAGATTAGAACAATATTTTTTTAGCCTCTTGAAGATAGAAATAATATTTGATGAAAAAAGATAACAAATTGGTAAGTAACAACTATTGCGAAGGTATTGTGATAACTGTTATAATGAAAATAACATTGAATTACATGGAGACAAATGTAGTCAAAGCAATGAGCTTAAAGGATAGATATTGTTGCAGGTGAAGAACATTAGATATATTGAATGGAACAACGAGTTTTCATAAAAGGGACCATGTATTGAAAAGAAGAAATAACAGCAGACATAAAGAAGCTAGTTATACCATTGTTTATAATAATGCATTATTTATGTGTATCCTTTGTGTTCCAAAAATGAAAGAACTGGAGATGAAATTTGTGTAAAGATCAGTGATCAGTTAATAAGAAAAGAAATGAAGAAATAATGGTGTCTAGCAGTGATGAAGATCAGCCACTCTTATGACTATAATAATACAATGATTATACAATATCATATCACAATAAGGCACTGTCAAGGACAACAAATGTTATAATGTTAAATCTTCTCATGTTAGAGAGCCATTGTTAATACATTAAAAGACATGCTAAGACAATAAAAGATGTGTAAAATGCTCGTAGGCACCATGAGACCAAGTAACAACTGGGTAAGAAGCATGAAAGCATCTAGAGTTCACGATGAAAAACTTTAAGCAAGTGTCCACACATTTAGAAAGGTCAAGTGTGTGAACATGTTCATGACAACCATGAGTGAATGGAAACAAAAGGACACTTAATAAACATAGTGATAGTTCTCAAAGTATTAACAACATTATGATGAATGATGACCAAAGATGTTGATTATATTAGCCTTTGTGGTATTTGATATTATGGGTAAAGAGTCACAATGAAGACATGATATAAAACAAGTTGCAAAGAAAATGAGTGTAACAAAGAACAATGAGAATAGTAACAAACTTTGTCAGAGATGCATGTCAAAATCAGTGATATGAGAAGACGAAAACAATGTAGTAAGATACCATGACTATTATGTATGAAAACATCCTCAATGAAACTGTAGAACGGTTCAACAAGGATCCAGTGCAATACTTTGTTGCCTTCAAACAAAGAGTTTGTTACAACAAGCATTGAAATAGTGAATAAGAGAAAACAATTGCATGGACAAGACATTGTTTTTGTAAAGAGAAAAGTGACTATTTTGGAGACCAGAGATAAATGCAATAAATGATAATGAAGGGTGAAGAACCACATTATAACGATTGTTGTGAATGTTAGGTCTGGAATGACAGAGGTATAAATGTTTCAGAAGAGGAAGTACTTGAAATTGTCTTGAATTGAATAAAATTGTGTTGTACCCAATTCAAAGGTCTTAATAGATGAGGGTAGTAATCACATCAAAAGGTTAAGAAAGGAATATTTGACAATGAAGAAGAGTTTTGAAAGGTACAATATTGAAAACACTTTGTCATTGACAATGTATAAGGTTGTAGATATTGTTAAGATCTTGATATTGTTGAGAGGTTAATTATGTCGAGCCTCATAAAAGAGATACATTGCAAGAGGACAAGAATGGACATCTCAAAACAAAGAAGTAGAGAACCAATTATTGCAGTGTATGGGTCTGTTTTCTCCGCTTTGAGAGACTTTCATACATACATGGGTACCTAATCAGGTCCTTTTGTTGTCGAGACCCATTCATACACTTGATTCTTATAGCTCGTTTGTCTCCCCAAGTTTGACTTAAGGGGGGGTGTTGGAGTACACATATTTGTTGCAATAGACATGTTTGCATATGTTGCATAATTAATTGTGCACATGCTCGAGATATTCTCATGCATATTATTATGGAAAAGTGAGCACTTTTTTGCTCATTCATGCTCTATCTCAAGTTCACTTAATAAGCCTTAATTTGGAAAAGTTTGTCTATTTGAGCTCCAATTTGCACATTGTGCATATTGTGCACTTGTAGTTTGGTCATCTTGCACTATTTTGCTATTTTTAGTTTGCGTTAGCTTTTGCATATTTTTAGGACCATTGCTTTAAATAAAAGCAATTGTTATCTTCATTGTAATTATACTGTAGTGTTTTACACTGGAGTAATATAACAATTATTTCTTGTTACCCTTTCTTGTGGAAGGTGTTTTCATTTGTTGTTTGATCCTTAGGTTCTTTTATTGCAAACTTCAACTCTCTCTTTGGAATTTGTTGCATTGATGATCTTGGTTTTAGAGGTCGCAAGATCTGACACTAATTGAGTTTGATAAGTTTCGGGTTGCTTTTGAACCTCTAATTGAGTTTGAAAGAAAAGTTTGTGGTTGAGTTTGGTGTTGGTGTGTTTGATAGTTATTGTTGATATGATTTTATGTTAATATGATATGCATCATTTTCTATAATAAATGATTGTATAAATTACCATCTATCATTATGTGATACTATGTTGAGATTATTTTATGCCGATTTGAGAGATTGTTGTGGCAATGATATTCACTAGTGTGTTTTGATATTTACTTTATGCTTGGTTAGATTATTAAGAGTTAGATTTGGATATAAACATTTTTTTAATAATTAATTAAATTTGTTAATGTTATTAGTGTGATTATTGAGGTGTGTTTTGAATATATAGTTTATGCTTGGTTAGATAATTGAGATTTAGATTTGAATATGAACATTGTTATGAATAATCATTTGGATTTGTTCTCTAACACAAATGCTATTAAGTTGTGTTTGAGTTTATTATGTTTCAGGCTGGTAGGTAGAATTAGATTTGCTAGAGGAAGTCGATAAACTCTTGATCCTACATATGAAGCAATGTTTGTTGTTTATGGAATTAATAATACAAAGTAGAATAATAATGTTATATAAGTTGCAAAAATATGTAAATCAATTAAATTTGAATAAGAGAAATGAAGTTTGTGTTAGATTTTTATAGAATCCTATTAAAGCAATCAAATCTTAAAAATCATCCATGATCCTAACTTAAACATCATGCTTCTTATTGCTTGATTTTGAAAAAAGTACTTTTGAGCTCGTAAAACCAGTGATGCTAACCTTAGGATTTTATCTAAAAATATGTATAATGTAGGTTTAGGTGTTGATCTAAATTTCCATCAAGAAGAATTTTTATATTTTGCAATAATTTAGGAGGCTATAAATCTCCATTATTTATTATAATAATTTAGGTCATACATGTGGCCAATAAATACTTCTCATTGTTCAAACACATTACAACAGGGCATAGTAAAATTTAGGTCTTACATATGGCCAATGAATAAATTTAGGTCTTAAAATTGTTTACACGAGTTACAATTGTTTTGTGCAAGCATCTGTTACAAAATTTGATGGAAAATGAGTATTTGCAAGGCTTCTTGTGATGTGTAGTGTTATGTTTCTTTTCTTAGTAACCATTTGTATCTTTATATTTATGTTTTATTGGGCATTGTTGAATGTTTTGAAGTATTGTATGTTTACTTGTAATTGGCAAGTTGTTTATATTGATTTATATCAAGGTATGTTTTTCAGTTAATATATTATGGATTTTATATGTACTTCAGTTTTAGTTCATGTAAGTGACATTTTATTACTAAGGAATGATTTTTAGTTTAAATACTAGAGTTGTGCTTAATTATTTGGATAAGTTTTTTAAATTTTAAAAGATTTGGGTTTTCATTTTGTGAGTTGTTACCTTCATGTTCAATAGGACAATTGAGCCACAAAAATGCATGAACAAATTTTGTTTCAATTTGACAGGTTTTGAACAATAAAAATGTTAAAAATTGATATTGTAGTGAGAAAACGTGAATTTAATGTGAATGCACTTTGTGAATATATGTATAATGTTGCTTTATTTTAGAAAATATGCCAATCTAGTATTTTTGGACCACTATCATAGTATCATTTGAGTTTAATATTATGTATCGAAGAATATGGGTAAGTATAATATAATAATCAACAACTGACACTAATATTATCGTTGTCGTTCTTAAATGTGGGGATATAGTTGACATATTTCTTAAATTGGTGGATGTTATTAATTTAATATTTTTGTGATTTGCATATATTATGATTTTATCTCAAGTTAATTGTATTGTTGGTACATGACAATGATGTATGGATTTATTTATTGTTGTATATGATTTGAAAAGGAAATACTTGAGTTTGTATCTTGTTGAATATTATTAATCATATTGCTTTATGTATTTGAAAAGAACAAAAATATTTTTTGGGTTAGCATATAGGTAGTTATATTAAACATGTAATTCTACAATTGAAAATAAACATGAAAGTGTAAAGACAATATATAAGCAAAAGGCAATTTAGTGACAATAGAATTGGTAAAATCTTAGAAAATCATATTTGAGTGAACAAAACAAGGTTTAAGGTAAATTAGGTTGATATTATATAGAAAATTTGAAGTAAAATTAATGTTGATAATCTAAAAGAAATCAAGATAAGGCTATTGTATACATAAATTGAGTAGCTCAAACATGATGTCCAAATAAGAACATCCACACAGAGACAAATAATTAGTTCACACCAAAAGGATTGTATCCCTTAATGAAAAGTGAAGAATGTAACCAAAGACAATCTCTTAACCCTCCTATTTAATAATTGGAAATCTCATTAAATCAAGCTAAATTTCAGTATCATAAGGTGATATGCTTCCAATGCCATTAGAAAGGTATGCCATTCAATGGTTTTCAACATCTAGAAAACTAATAAATAAAAAGCATCCTATCATTATATATTGCAACCATTGTATCCTAGACCATAGTAATGAACATTATGACTTTTTTTGTTTTGTTTGGCATTAGGTTAGAATGAAACACATCTAAAGAACCTTTTAGTACATTGAAGAGTATTTGAATGTGTGTGATATTGCAATCATTAATTCATATAAGTGTTTGAATATTTATTAGCATGATATTTTATAATTTTGGCATTGTTTTGTGATTACGTAGCAGGGAAATAGTTGATAGATTATTTGTTTTTGTGCATATAATCCATTGAATCTATTATTATTTATTTTGATGTAGTGACATTGTTGTAATGTTAATGGATTTGTTTATTGTATGCATCTATAATATAAATACATTAATTTATACTTATTTTGTATTGGCTATTGCAATACATGACTATGTACCTATTTTAGAAAATTAGGTTTGGTTTAATTTTTATTTTATAAGAATAAACAAACATAAGTGTATTAAATTGTAATAAAGATGAATTCATATCATATGAATATTTTAGGCTAAACAACCTTTAAATGTGTATGATGCTAAAAGAAATAATTGACGGTAATAGTTAAACTAACAACATTATTTGTACGAGTATAAAAGATAATGAGTATAAAAGATTTATGAGAGCAAGCCCTTGAGATTGCAATTGAAACTAATGAACTTCACAAGTTATCAAGGATTGATCTAGGTGCGTTAATATTGAATGATTAGTTTTTATAGCATTGTAATTATAAATAACAAATACAAACATATTATTGGTTGCTAAAACAACATGCAAGAAGAATAAAAATATAGTAATGCTAGAGGGAGACCCTTTATTGAAAGGGTGGGGTTTTTTGTTTGTAGTGTTGACAAATAGGGTTCAAAGCTCATTGGATCACCTTTTATCATATTAATAGTGGAGATATCTTACTTAGGTGTTAAGACACCAAAAAGTTTTAAAGGCAAGTTATACATTTGTAGTAGTGGGCCTTAGTACAAGTCTTAAGTGGTAGACTATTTCCAAGGGTTGCCAAAGTCCTCAATTTTAGGAAAAGTAAGGTTAAAATATTGTGGATGCTAATGTTGTCGGGAAACCTATTACGAGGTGCTCACCTTGAAAATGATTTGTTTAGGGAGGAATATAGAAAGAGAGCTGGAGATTGGGACTAAGTTTAGATAGATCACTTCATCAAGGAAGATGATAATGATGATAAAAAAGACAACTTAGAGACTTCCAGTGCTATCTTAGCTAAGTTTGAAAATAGAGTGAGGAGGTAGAGAGAAAAAACAAATTTAAGAAATATTCCAAGGAGTGTAAGGAAAAATAAAGAGAGATATATTGGTTTGTTAGTAGTTATGAAGAAAGAATTAAGATGGATAGTGGTGTACAAAGGTTTGTTTTAGTTACAAATGTGATAATGAGGAAGATCATGATATGTACTATTTTTGACAATTATTAAATTAAAAGAAAATTAACCTAGGAAACATCAAAGATACTAAAGATGTTAGAGATGAAGACAAAGCACAGTTAGGAGAACACAAATTGGGAGAAAAATTGGAGACCTTGAGTGAGGATTGGAAATTCATAAGTTAAGATGTTATTTTCTCATCACTGTTGTTCTTTGTTTTGGTTTGATATTTTTATTTTGTTTCTTTAGTTTTTCAACTAGGGTTGTTATGTAGGTCATGGTTCTTGCTTTACACTTTAGTTTTTTCTATTATGTTGTAATCTCTCTTTGTATTGAAAGCTTCGAATTAGAGCCCTTTCCCTTCTAATCTATTCAAAATAAAGCAGAAGAAATTTGACATCAATACTTTGGTTAATGCTTAAGTAGTAGAAAAAGAAGGGTATGTTGTAGGATGGGAAATACTAGTGGCACAAGTTTCTTTTGTGGAATAGAAACATTTATTTTAAGGTGCATTATTGTGAACATGTATCACAAGTTTAAAATTAAGCAAATGCACATTTTTATAGAATGTGATAAGGAAAAGTATTAAATGAGTGGCAAACTTAATGAATCTTTATGATAATGCATGAGAAATATATCTTGTGAATTAAGTTTACCAAAACTATTAATAAATTAATATACTCCAATATTAAAGTGATTCCAATAGTAAAAATTTAATATTTCAATATGTAGGTTGTGATTTTAGACAAATATAATTGGTGAAACTTTCCTTTAATGTTGATGGGATAAGATTTAACCATGATGAGAAAATAATTTTCTGTCAACAAAGAAATTCATTACATTTTTTTATAATTTTACTTCAAGATGGCTATAAAGCACATTATAGTACAACCAATAACCCACATGATTAGTTTCACAAACATAATATTGAAAGAAAATAGGGAAATACAATACAAATGGGTTTAAAATAGTTTAGGAACATTTCATTCCACATAATAGGAAAGTTTAAAGTTCACATTATGAATGAAAATTTTGATTTCAATGTTGTGATCTAGGAGAATCTAAGGTGTAAAACAAAATTTTTATTACTGAAAGTGGTTAATTATTTTTGAATAAGGGTTGAAAGATGGAAGGGTTAATATTTTTTAGTGAAGTTGGTATTTGTGCGCTTATAAACTTGAAAACATATCCCAAGGAGTTTATTAACACACATTTATATTGTGAGGTGTGGCAAATCAATGTAATTAATAATTTACCAATTTGAAATTTATTGATCACAATATCATTTATACAACATCAATAAACGTGCACATGAAATGAAAACAAAAACACATGATATTTATGTGGAAACCCTTATACGAGAAAACCATGTAAAATTAATTATTTTATATTAATTCTTCATTTTATGAAGTTTGTAGGCACCAACCTACTAGAGGTAGAAATGCCTCATTTGATTTGTGAGTACAAACATACTAAAGGCACAAATGTCATTTAAGTTGTGAACACCAACTAACTAGAAGCACCAACTCCCACAATTAAATACATAGGCACTAACACATAAGAGAAGCACCAATATCTTCCTTGGGAAACAAAAACTTCCAAAGAAAAGTACCATTGTTTGTCTTGCTCCTTCAATTGATGATGGAGATTATGATTCCTTACCAAATATGTATTTTACTATTCTTTTCTGAACTTTATAAATTCTTATTGAAAAATCTGATATAAATATGATTATAAATTCCCTAAAACATCTCTTCACAAGCATATTATAAATATGCTTTCAAATCTCCTTCAAATTGGACACTTGTGCAAGAAGAGGGCTTGTGCAAAAATGGTATACTACAATGTCAAACACACACGTCTTGATGCACTAGTATTCTAATAAGAAGATCATGACCTTGATTGCCTTGTTGTTTGGTCTTGCTTGTTCCACAATGTTTCCACGTGTTTAGGGGGTTAGTTTGATGAAGACAAAGGTGTTTATGTTTCTAGTAGTGTCGGGGAAACCTTTATGTCATCGGGCTTTATTTTTTGAGCAAGTTTGAAGGGCGATAATAGTGATTCAAATGGAAACTAACGCTCTTCTGATCCAACGATATCATTTAGGACCTAATAGAGGGTCTTATTTGTTGAGTAAATCTATTTCCTTGGAAGGTTATGGTGTGACTCTAATCACTTGTTGACATTTCCTCAAGTGTTTGGAGGGCCTTCTCCATGCTTGGTTGGTATTAAGTACTTTAATTCTCCCATTGTCCAGTTATGTATGCCATTGTAACGTTGTGTTCTTTAGATTTGTCCATTGGAACTTATTTAAGGTGTGTGTGATTTAGAAAAAGATTATTTCATATTTTTTATTAAGGTAAAAATAGGTTTTGAAGAGACCTGAAACCCTTTATAACAATATTATAAAAGATATATCCATAAAGCCCACCTAAACAAAATGGAACAAGCACCAAGGGACAAATCAACAAGCTCACACAACCCTAAACAAGAGTTGAAAGAAAACAACCATCATCAAACCAAAATTTAGTGAGAGGAGCAAAGGAAACCCTAGCCCAACCACAACCCACCAAGAGCCAAAGATTAAATTTTAGAATTGTCCTTGTGGGAATGAAGAGTTATGCCAAAATAGGGTGTGGATGTATTAGGTTTCTTACCCTTGACAGTAATCCATCCCTCTTCCACTTTCGCTGCCTCAACTTGCCAAGCCAATGAGATACACAAAGGACCACCAACAACCTAGGAAAGAGAACCAATAGAGGGGACAACCCCCACCTCTAGAGAAAAATTCCTCCTTGCAAGAAAAACATTAGAATGAGAATTGATAGCCAGCACACTATGACTGGGAGTAGAAGCACAAGCCACATTCCCACCCGAAGAAGCAACAAGAAGAATCAACCCACTTCTCTCAGCATCCCCAACATCCTTAACCAGATCAACTTGAGAAGAAGTTACAAGATACGAAGAATCCTGCCCAACCACCTTGGAAAAAATTATTCCATGTTATTCTAGTTTTTATTAACTATTATTTTTAGGGGTTGCCTTGCATGGAATTACATTTGGTATAATATCTCAGGTTGCATCACTGCGATCTCTGGTTAAGTTGTTTCCCATGAGTTGATGTTGCTAGCGCATTGATGTGCGAGTGTTTGTGTTGTGAGTTAGTAATTAGTTTTTCTTCAGTGCCTTGGGTAGAATTTTTTAGAGTTCAAGAAGAATCGACTCAAGTAGCATGTAGTGGAGGAAGACTACCTCCAAGTTTCTTTTTTACTACTAGGGATTTATAAGTACCCCTGTGCGAGAGCCTCGTGAGAATGCTATAAATTGATTGTTAATGTATTTCTCATTTCTTATGAGTGTTTTGTTGGCCTTCATGTTGTCTGATTAGGTAGATGTTTTGACAATAATGGTTGTGTTTCCTTGTCTCACCTAGTATGATAGTTGATGAGTGAATGTTGTTTATGGTTTGTGTGGACTTCTGTGTATTGAGGAGCTTCCCAAGCATGACACTGCTCGATGTGGATTCTAGCTTATCTTTGATGCTGAGAAACACTTTGAGCTAATTTTTATGTGTTCCTTTTGGGATGACATAACTAGTTATTATCTTTGCAGCGTCTTTAGTGCCTATTGAATGACCCCTGATTAAGCATAATGCATTGTATCATATGAGTGATGCATTGAATGTGAAGGAGATTGAATTGATTCATGTCCATGATATATTGACATTATTGTATTTGTATTGAAATGCATTGTGCATTGGAATTGGTAATAGTGTATTGTAACATGTGTTAGAAGAAGTGTTTATAAGGGAAGAGTGTGGATCGTCTTAATAGAAGAACTTAATTAATGATTTAGATCCCCAATTTTTATTATTTTTACTTTTATATGGCTGCATACGTGATTTATTACATGTAGAATCATGAAAAAGTTATAGAGATCATTTGCGTCACATGTACTTTTCATTGGGATCATGGTGTTTCAATCTCCTCATCTTGTATAGTGATTCAATAAAGTGACCTAAAAGAGTATTCTTTATCATTTACCCATTTTGCCTTGTTGGACATAACGTTGTGCTAACTCTAATCTACATCGTGGTAGCATTGTGTTGATGTGGAAATGTGTCTTTTGGTTGAGTTTTCTTTGTGGAAAATGCATTTATCATTATTTTTAACCTATGATAGTGACTTATGATGTATTTTATGGATGTCCTTCATGTGGGAAGATTGTATGCAGTTAAATATCAATCATTCTTTGTAATTATCAATATGCAGACCTTGTACCCTTGCGATGTTGTCAATATGTACTCTACCTTGGCCTAGGTTTAGAAATCACCCCACGTGAAAAGATTAGAATATATTTTCTAGTGCCCCTATGTTGTTCATGAAGCCTATCTCATGTGGATTTGTCAAAATTCTCCCTTGAATAAGTAATTAGCATAATGAAATGATTACATTACATTATGTAGACGCATAAAACTTTCTATAAATATTTTTGTCGTATATTTCCTCTATTAAATAAATGGACATTATTATCAACAACAATTTTTATTGTGTTTACTCTTAGAAAATGATCCAAAGACTATAGAAGAAGCATGCAATGATAAAAATTGGGTAAAGGCAATGGAAGTAGAGATTGATCAGATAGAGAAGAATCAGACCTGGCAATTTGTGCCCAGGCCGATAAACAAAAATGTAATCGGAACAAAGTGGGCAGTAAAAAAACTAGATAAAAGTATAAAGGTAATAAGAAACAAGGCAAGACTTGTTTGCAAAGGTTACACTCAGATAGAAGATATTGATTTTGAAGAAACATATGCCCCTGTTGCCAGGATGGGAGTAATCAAAATATTCTTAGCTTTTGCATCTTTCAAGTATTTAAAAGTTTATTAGATGGATGTAAAATAAACATTCTTTAATGGAGAATTGAATGAAGAAGTCTATGCAAGAATAATTGAGAGGGGGTGAATCAATGGCCTGAAAAATATTCTAATAAATCGACCCAAAAAACTTATTACCACAATTATAAGCCTCTAGTTATCTTCAGTCCTACAAGACGAATGCCATGAAATAATCTTAACAAATAACTACTGCTCAGAGTTAAGTGTTAAACCTTATTCTTACTGTTTACCGATTAGAAGTCTTTCATTTACTGAAATACAGTAAATTACTTAGTGTATACTGATCAATCCAAATTTATTTATGTGTAATGCAAAACACTAAAGTAATGACTCATAACCACATTGACACTTGGATTTTTAACGTGGAAACTCTATTAAGGGAAAAACCACTTGGGACCGGTAACCCAAAATTTTCACTCTTCTGAAGTGAGCTCAGTGAAGAGCCAACCATGTTAAAGGTTACAAACACACTATTAGGTGTGACCTTGTTAGAGGATTTAAATAGAATAGTTTGTCACTTGATATCTAGCATCTCTATGCTACCTTTATGATCAAACCCAGGGTAGTTTGTCAATTGGTATTTGGAATCTCTATGCTATCTTCATGACCAAACCTTTTGATACTCCTTAGAATGTATCTCAATATATAAAGGATTGTTAATTCTTGCTCGATTAAGAGACTTTCTGATCCAATGGTTAAATTGAAACAGTAAATAATCTGTTCACACATACAACTATACTTTGCAGATTTTCAGATCTATTGTAAGCCCATAATACCTTTCTGATCAATGTATCTTTCCAATACCTTTGCTCCACTTCTTTCTGCTCGGTGATGTTGTGCTTCTCTTTTTCTCAGTGTTCACAGAATTATAGCTCTGTTCTTTAGCTTGATTGATCGGGACTGTATGAAGTTGTTCTTCACCAGTTTAACAAGATATTGATTTGAAATAATTTATGATAATATATCAAAGGAAATTCAATATCTTGTTAATTTGGGGTTCAGGTTAAAATACATTAACATTCATTCATACTCCCTTACATATACCGCGTTTGTTTTCTAAAGTGGTTTGTACCCCATTAAGGCATACCTAGTATGAATTGGTTTAAGTTTTGAAAACCCAAACTACGATGTCTCTGCGAGTTACGTAGGCAAGGCCATCTACGATGAGCCCCCGAGGCATTAGGTCTGTCCCTTAGGTTTTGTTCTGTTGAGTTCTCTTTTATCTCACCACCCCTTACCAATATTTCGCATAAGTTGCATCTCATTACAAAACTAATTTTAAATAGTTATGGATGACTTTGCTATGATATTGGTGTAGTTTATCTTCGATCA
>MU223961.1:1451552-1462681 GCA_018584345.1 Thuja plicata | reverse complement strand
ATTTGAATACTATGAAATGCTAATTCTTAAAGTTGCTCCATTGCCTTCTTGTACTATAGATAAATATTAAAATTAATAGAATCATAAATTGCGGATGTAGTTAAAATGGTATGTTATATTTGTTTTTGTTTTTTTTAAAAATTGTTGCATTTTTTGGCATTATAGTTCTTCACCAGTTTCTCTTCAGCATCCTCTTTTCTCTTCACTCCCCTAATTCATAATGAATTAGCTTGTCTCTTTATAGACATGATTTCACCATTTCTAAGTTCTTGATTTTCTTATTCTTGGTGTGATCCGCAATTCTAGCCAATCTTGCTTTAAAACTTTACTTCAATTTTATCCCATAGATTTCTTTTAGACAACTGGAATAAAACAATTTTAAAACTCTCTCTTATCTCTAGCTTTTAACTTGTCGATGAATACAATATAAAAAACCAGTTAACTCCTTCTTTAGCTCTTGCCAGCTAAGTCTTTTTTCATTTCTAAACTTCAGTTATTTTCGGTGTTTAACTCCTTGTTAGCTCATTCAACACTTCAGTTCTCCTCGGGCATCTCCTTTGGGGTTGTTTGTTCCTTAGGTAACACTGTAATTCTGTCCATCGGTAATGCTTATGATTCTTCTCGTCGATAATGCTTCTTGGGTTTCTTGCTCGAGCATCACTGTGACTTTCCTCTCAGGGTTCTCTCTCCATCGGTGTGCACTATCTGTCAATGTTTGTTGTCACTTTGTGAATAATGAGCTTTTATGCATTACTGATAGCATAACCTTTATCTTTCTGGTTCTCTGAATTCTTTGATACTTTATATATAACCAATTAGATTATATCAAGTTGACATCAATGACAATACAATACATTAACTGATTCAATGTCTTATATTGACTTTCTGCATTTCGGTGATCATCAACTTAACATCTTCAAACATTCAATCAGTTCTAGTTCATCAATCTCTCCCTTTGGCATTTATGGAAACACACTACATTATTACACTATATTATTACTAATATAATATGAAATATATCAGTTGTAGTTCATCAATCTGTCAATCTTATGTTTTATAACCAATACAAATGCCTGGCTCTCGGTAAGCTCATATAGCTTAGATTTGTTTCTTGTAGAGTGCCTTCTTTGATATTCAATCCCTTCACTGGATAGATGTATCAGCTTCTGACTTTGTTCTGTGCTCTCCCTTTGACTATTCCTCTCCTTGATCATCTCTTTTTCTTTTGACAACAATCTCTCCCTTAAGTCGTCTCTCCCTTAGGTCATCTCTCCCTTAAGATAATCATGTTGGATATTTCATATGTAATTTGTCTCCCTTACAGGTTACATCTTTTTACATCTCTCCCATCTGGATATAATCTCTCCCTTAAAGTTACATCTCCCCTTTGACAATAATGCCAAAATCATTCCTCTTTTCTCTTAATATATTCCTTGAATTTCCCTTCCATCAGCAATATAGCTCTGTTTTAGCCATAAATATTTTTGGTGTTCGGTGCATATTTGTACCTTGTTTTGTACAGATGTATCTTTGCAGTCCATTTCCTTACTTGCATCAACGTGAATGATGTTATAATTTGTGTATAGGCTGATACAATCCCCTAGTCATCTTACTGACCAATAGATAAGGGTCAAACCCCTAGTCTCTGTCTTAGGTACTCAAATGTATGTTTAGGCAATGGCTTGGTGAATATGTCTGCTAATTATTCCTTTAATTGAACGTATTCTAGTATCACTTATTTTTCTTGCACTTGTTCTCTTAAGTAATATGCTTAGTCTTAGCATGCATGAATGGGTTATTTGATATGTTAATTGCACTGGTATTATCACAAAAGATAATCACTGGTTCAAGAATATTCATATTCATACCTTCCAGTATTTGTTTGATCCATGCAATATTTTAGCAGTTTGCAGCAGCAACCACATATTCTTCTTCTACAGTAGATTGTGAGATGCATCCTTGCTTCTTGATGATCCATGTGACAATTCTGTCACCCATGAAGAATGCTCCTTCAGTTGTGCTCTTTCTATCATCTAAATTTCCAGCCCAATCAGCATCTGTATAGACTTGAAGCTCAAATTTTCCCTTTTTGTTATACCATAAGCCATAGTCCTCGGTGTTCTTTAGATATCTCAAAATTCTCTTAACAGCAGTCATATGTGATTCTTTGGGATTAGCAGAGAATCTTGCAACTATTCCAACTGCATGTGCTATATCTGGTCTGGTATGAACAACGTACATTAGTTTTCCAATCATTGATCTATATAAGGTCTGATTTACCTCATTTGATTTGTCTTCTTTTGTCAGCTTACATCCGATTTCCATAGGTGTTCCAACTGGCTTGGAATCTTCGATCTTGAATATCTTCAACACTTCCTTGGTGTATTTGGATTGTGTGATATATATGTCTGCATCTTGTTGAAGAATCTGTAGACCAAGAAAGAATTTGATCTCCCCAAACATCGTCATCTCAAACTCTTTGCTCATTTTATTAGCAAAAGATTTACATAACATATCATTACCCCCAAATATGATATCATCAACAAATATTTCAGCAATCAGAATATATTCATCATAATCTTCTTTTAAGTACATATTGTTATTTTCACTTGTTCTTACAAATCTAATGTTTATGAGATAGGAGTGAAGTCTTTTATACCAAGCTCTAGGTGCTTGTTTCAATCCATATAAGGCTTTATGTAGTCTACATACCATGTTTCTCTTGTCAGTATCAATAAACCCTTCTGGTTGCTCAATGTATACCTCTTCTTCCAGTATTCCATTTAGGAATGCAGATTTGACATCCATTTGATATACCTTGAATCCTTTGAATGTAGAATAAGCAAGCAGTATTATGACTCCTTCTAGTCTAGCAACAGGTGCAAAGGTTTCTCCATAATCAATACCTTCCTCATGTGCATACCCCTTGTATACTAATCTTGATTTATTCCTTGTGACTTCTCCATTCTCATTCAGCTTGTTTCTGAATATCCATTTGGTACCGATGACATTCTTGTCATCTGGTCTCGGTACTAGTGTCCATGTCTCATTCTTTTCAATCTGTTCTATCTCTTAGTTCATAGCACTGACCCATTCTTTATTTTCAAGTGCACTATTAATAGATTTAGGCTCAAAATCACAAATTAAACATCTAGTGTTTAGTGACTTACTTCTTGTTCTCATTTTAGCCTTCTTGTCTCATATGATCTGGTTATGTGGGTGATGTCTTCTAATATAATTGGCAAGTTTCAGTTCAACTCTTTGTTCATCATTTTGATCATCATCTTGACCTTCATTCTGATCTCCATCACTCAGGACATCATTTTGAGTATTTTCCTAATTTTTGGTAATTGCAGACTGATACTCGAGTGCAATGTTTTGTTGTTTGGGAGCGATACACTATTGCTCAGGTAGAGTTCCAGGTTCTTTAGTGTAAACAAACTTATTGTAGTCTTCTGGTTCTTTTCTGCTTTCCTCATCATTTTTCTCTACATATTCATCTATTTTGACATTTACAATTTCAATGATCTTGTTAGAGGACTTGTTAAAATATTTATAAGCCTTGCTCTTGGTGGAATACCCTAGGAAGATACCTTCTTCACTTTTGGAGTCAAGCTTCCATTTCTATCATCTTTCAAAATATAACAATGACTACCAAAATTTTTGAAGTAACTTACATTGGGTGTGTAATCATACCATAGCTCATAGGGTGTCTTCTTGATGTGTTTCTTCAATTGTACTTTGTTTAATGTATAGACAGTAGTACTGACAACTTCCCTCCAAAATATTTGAGTGACGCTTTTCTCTATCATCAGTGTTCTGATAAACATAAAAAATTTCCAGTAGTATGCAATGATAAAACAAGTTGTTTAAACCATCGAGTACACTACACCGAAAGTCAAGTTTTCAGTTCAAACCAAAAATGCTAAGCAAGGAGAAAACTGACGACATAATTTTGCACTGTAAACCAAAAATGCAACCCGAAGATGATAAAGAGGAACTCGACAGGAGAAAACTGACAGTGGAACCCGATGAGTAGAACATAGTGCAAACCAAGAGAACACACAAGGAGGAACCCGATAGATAGATCAACCAAGGAACACCGAAAGATAGTCAAAGTAATTTCAGAGAAAATTGAGCATCAGACACTGAAAGTCAGTTACATCCCAGAAAAAGTGGATCTGACTTCCACATCAGATAAAATAGATATATTCTATTTATAGAGTCTTGATTTGTTTCAAAACCATTAATTAAGGGACAAACAACATTATTATAATTGTTTTAATTGGTCTTACCGAGTAAAAACATGCAGATTAGGAGATCAATGTCAATTTATAAACCTTTGATCATAGAGTTAAAGTTGTAATACGTGAAACTTAATTAGGTCAACATATCTTATAAATAGATGTTGTAATCATTCAATTATGATGGATGAGAGGATGAATGTATCCAATGAGAACATTTATGGATCAGACTGAAAGTTTCAAGAAGAAGAACAGTAAAAGATGAAATTGGTTATCAAGAACCAAGAACATAGACTACCAAGCAACAAAGGTATTAATCAATCACATTAGGTGATACAATTATACATGTGATTTGTAATGGATCTACAATCAGAAATAGTTAGATTGCATACACTTAGGTCAATGAGTATTTTTGTCTGCATTCTAACAATGTAGAAAATAGAAGAAATCCTTTCAAGGAAGGTGGATTTAACAATCCTTTTATAAATCTCTTAGTCGAGTGCACACTAAATAGTGTTGCTAAAGCTCTTAACATAGTAGAACTTAACAAGTCTCCATAGATACTCCTAACAGGGTAGATCATCAGAAGTGATCAAAATTTTAAGCCTTAACTAGCCCCTTCCAATCTGCAGATAGTGAAAATTTTTGTGGGTGTCATCCCCGCCGCAGTTTTTACCTTCTAACAGGGTTTTTCTGTGTTACCATATCTTGTATTATGAGTCAATTACTTTCATGAATTTTTACTTGTTTGTTAAAGTTAAATAATTGATATATCTTACACAAAGATAGTATAGAACAGATGGTTGGTTATGCAATTGATTACACAATGGATAAAGGTTAAAAGAGATAAAAGTTTTAGAAGTGTTGATTCACCCCTCCCCTCTCAGTACACACTTCCCATTATTTCCAACGTGTTCTTGCACAATCAACAATGGATTTGTTTCTCCTTACATCAATCCCATTTTGATGTGGTGTTCTTGGTGTAGAAACCTATCTTTTAATTTCGTGCTCATTGCAAAATTTAGTGAATTCATCTGAAATAAATTTGCCTCCTCTATCTGATCTTAAGCATTTCAATTCCTTACCACTTTGTTTTTCTACCATAGCTTTATACCATTTAAACATCTTGAATGCTTTTGATTTTTCTTTTAAGAACATAACTGCCATCATTCTAGAATAATCATCTATAAAGAGAATGAAATATCTATCTTCATAGTAAAACTTTGTTCTCATGGGTCCACATAGATCAGTATGGACTAATTCTAGAATTTCATTAGATGTATGGGCTTTGCTCTTGAAACTAGACTTTGTCATCTTACCTTTTTATGATTCTTACACATGATATGCTCAGGCTTTGTCATGCTCGGTAAGCCTCTTACTTTCCTTTTATTGCTTATATTTATCATGTTGTCAAAATTCACATGACACAATCTCTTATGTCATAACCATATGTCTTCATTTCTAGCCATTAAACAAGTGGTGTTAATATCATCAAAATAGAAAAGGTTACCTTTTGTTTGCTCACTTGTTCCGATCAACCTTCCTGATTCATTGGAGATTTTCGCCTTCTTATTCTCAAATGCTACTCGGTGACCTGTGTTATTCAGTTGTGAAACACTCAATAGATTATAATTAAGTCCTTTTAGCCAGTAAGAATTTTCACATTTGATTAGGTTATTCAAAATTATGGTTCCTTTACCTTCGACTGGACAAGGTGTGTCATTACCCATTCTTACTGATCAACCATTATAATACTCAAAACTTTCAAACTTTTGTTTATCACTGGTCATGTGGTGAGTGCAGCCACTATCTATGATCCAGACATCATTCTTACTAACCTTAGATATGAGTGCAGTTTCTACATACCTTTCTTCTTCATCTGAATCATCTTTCATGGCCACAAATACCATCTCAATGTCTTCATCAGATTCGGTGTCAGTGTCTCCATCTCTATTCTCATCCAGGTAACAAGCTTTCTTCCCTTTGTCCTTGTAGTCTCATGTATCTCTTCTATCATATTATCGGTTGCTTCAATAATCTTTGTCATCACCTCTATCAAACTTCTTTTCATATGTTCTATCATTAATTCTATCATATTTTCTTCTATTAGGACATCTAGCAGCAAAGTGTCCAATCTCTTTACAATTAAAACATACAAGTGGTAATTTACCTTTGTATCTTCCTTTGCCTCTTTGCAATCTTCTTGCCATTGATGACATGTAACTGATTGAATGTTTGAAGATGTTAAGTTGATCACCGAAATGCAGAAGGATAATGCAAGACATTAAATCAATTAATGGATTGTATTGTCATTGATGTCAACTTCATATAATCTAATCAGTTATAATCAAAGTGTCAAAGACTTCAGAGAATCAGAGAGATAAATATTATGCTTTTTGTAATGCATAAAAGACAAGTATTCATAAAGTGACTACAAAGACCGACGGTCAGTGGAACCCAACGGATAGAGATCACCGACAGTCAAGTCATAGTGATGCCCGAGCAAGAAAATCGACGATCTTTACCGACGAGCAGAATCACAAGAAAACCTGACGGCCAGAAACATAGTGTAAACCGATGGAGAAGCCCAAGGAGAACTGGAGTGTTGACCGACGCTATCAGAGAGTTAAACCAAAATTAACTGAAGTTCAAAAATGAAAAAATATCTAGCTGGTAGAGCTAAATATAGAGTTAACTAGTAGTTATCATTGTTTTCATTGACAAGATAAGCCAGAGATAAGTAATTGATTTCGAGCTATTTTGTCCAGTTGGCAAGAAGATCTTAGCAAGATAAAACATGAGTTTTTCTTTAAATATGATTGGCAAGAATTATAAATCATGCCAAGATCAAGAAGATCAAGAACCTAACAACGGTGATATCATGTCTATAAAGAGACAACTCAATTCATTACGAATTGGTGTGGGTGAATGAATGAACAAGAGGATGCTGAAGAGAAATTGATGAAGAGAAACTTCATATAGTGTTGATCAACAAGCTAAGGAAAGAGCTAAAGAATTCTGCGGACATCGAGCAATAGAGCACAGCATCACCAAGAAGAATCAAAGTAGAGCAAAGGTATAAACAGAGTTATATTGATCAGAATAACTTTTTGTGAGATTACAATAGATCTAAAAATCTGCAAGTATAAGTTGTATATGTGAACAGATCATATTGTTTTAGTTTAACCATTGATTCAGAAAGTCTCTTAACTGAGCGGTATTTAAAGATCCTTTCTATATTGAGATACATCCAATGGAGTATCAAAAATTTTAATCATGAAGATAGCATGAGATGCCAGATACCTATTGACTAGACAAGTGAGTGTTTGATCAAGGATGGTAGCATAGAGATGCCCGATATCAAGTGACAAACTAAAATTTTAAATCCTCTAACAAGGTCACACCTAACAGTGTGTTTGTAACCTTTAACAGAGTTGGCTCTTCACCGATCTCACTTCAGAAGAGTAAAAATTTTGGGTCACCGGTCCCAAGTGGTTTTTCCCTTAACATGGTTTCCACGTTAAAAATCCATGTGTCAATGTGTTTATGAGTCATTACTTTAGTGTTTTTCATTACACTTAACTTAATTGGATTGATCAGTATACTTTAGATAATTTATTGTCTTTTGGTAAATTGACAAACTGCTATTCGGTTAATCTGCAGTAGAAGGTTTTACAAAGCATTCTGAGCAGTAGTAATTTGATATAAGTATTTGGAGGCATTCATCTTATACGACTGAAGATAACTATAGGTATAATTCTATGGTATTAAGTTTTAAGGGTTGATTATTGGAATATTTTTTAGGCCACTGATTCACCCCCCCCTTCTCAATTATTACTAACAATTGGTATCAGAGCTTGTGTGTTTAGAAAGGGATTTTAACAGCTCAAGCAAAAGATCACAAGATGAACAAACAAGATGTGCCCAAGTTGTATAAAGACAACTTTGCATCATGGCAAAGCAGAATAAGACTCCACCTATCACTTATTGGAAATGATATTGTTCAATACTTAGATACTGAATATGTGTTGCCTATAGGACCTCATAATCTTGAGCAATTAAGATTCAAGCATGATCATAACTGCATGATGATAGAACTTGCATCATCACCCTCTGATGTTGAGTTTGAAGATGTCAAAACCTGCACCTCTGCAAAGAAAATGTGGGACAAGTTGAAGCTTGTACATGGAGGAGATGCCAATGTACTAAGAGCAAAGGCAGAAAGCCTAAGAGGGAGGTTTGATGACCTAAGGATGAAAGAAGGATAAAACATTACTCAGTATAGTTGTAGAATCAAAGAGGTAGTAAATGCTATCCAAGGAGTTGGAGGTGTACGTGAAGAGGAGACAGTGGTAAGAAAAATCTTAAGAACCTTATTGCATTTTTATGTTATTAGAGTTTCTGCTATTCAAGAAATGGGAGCAATTGCAAATAATACAGTTACTCTAGATAGTCTGATTGGTAGACTAATTTCATTTGAAATGAATAACTTTGACAATAGTGTCTTACCATCCATAGAATTTGCATTCAAATCTTCTCTAAAGATAAGTAACTCAAGTCATAGACATGTTGTTAGAAATGATAGTGACAGTGATAATGAGGATCAAGGACTTGATGAGATTGAAGCACTAATGGCTAGAAGATTACAGAGAGGAAAAGGAAGATACAAAGGTAAATTACCACTTGTATGTTTCAATCAAAAGAAGTTGGACACTTTGCTGCAAGATGTCTAAACCAAAGAAAAGATGACAGAGGAAATGACAGATCATTTGAGAAGAAGTTTGATAAAGGTGAACATAGAGATTACCGAAGCAACCGACAATCTGACAAGAGAGATACCTGAGACTATAAGGACAAAGGGAAGAAAGCTTGTTACCTAGCTGAGAATAGAGCTGATGACACCCACACTAAATTAGAAGAAGACATTGAGATGGTATTTGTAGCCATGAAGGATGATTCAGATGAAGATGAAGAAAGGTATGTAGAAATTGCACTCATATCTAAAGTTAGTGAAAAGGATATCTGGATCATAGATAGTGGCTGCACTCACCATATGACCGGTGATAAACAAAAGTTTGAGACTTTTGAATACTATAATGTTGGTTTAGTGAGAATGGGAAATGATACACCTTGTCCAGTTGAAGGTAAAGGAACCATAATGTTGAATAACCTGATAAAATGTGAAAATGCTTACTGGATTAAAGGACTGAATTACAATTTGTTAAGTGTTTCTCAGTTGAACAATTCAAATCACGGAGTAGCATTTGAAAAGAAGAAGGCAAAGATATACAATGAATCAGGAAGCTTGATTGGTACCGGTGAGCAGACAAAAGGTAACCTTTTCTATCTTGATGAAACTAACACCACTTGTTTGATGGCTAGAAATGAAGACTTATGGTTGTGGCACAAAAGATTCTATCATGTGAACTTTGACAAGATAAGCAAAAAAAGGAATGTCAGAGGCTTACCAACAATGACTAAGCCCGAGCATATCATGTGCAAGAATTGTCAAATAGGTAAAATGACAAAGTCTAGTTTCAAGAGCAAAACCCATACATCTACTACAATTCTAGAATTAGTCCATACATATCTATGTGGACCAATGAGGACAAAGAGCTACTATGGAGGTAAGTATTTTATTCTCTTTGTTGATGATTTCTCTAAAATTATGACAGTCATGTTTGTAAAAGATAAATTAGAAGCATTTAAGATGTTTAAATGGTACAAGGAAATGGTAGAAAAACAAAGTGAAAGGAAATTAAAATGCTTAAGATCATATAGAAAAGGAGAATTTACTTCAGAAGAATTCACTAACTTGCAATAAGCATGGAATTAAAAGACAGGTTTCTGCACCAAGGACACCACAGCAAAATGGAATTGCTAAGAGGATAAACAAATCAATTTTTGATTGTGCAAAAATATTGATGATTGAGAAAAGCATCACTCAAACATTTTGGATGGAAGTTGCCAGTACTGTTGTATATACACTAAATAGGGTACAATTGAAGGACACAAAGAAGACACCATATGAGCTTTGGTATGGTCATACACCCAATGTAAGTTACTTCAAAATCTTTGGTAGTCAATGTTATATATTGAAGGATGATAGAAATGGAAAACTTGATTGCAAAAGTGAAGAAGGTATCTTCCTAGGGTATTAAATAAAAATCAAGGCTTATAAATGTCTTAACAAGTCATCTAACAAAATCATTGAAAGTGAAAATGTCAAAATAGATGAATTTGCAGAAAAGAATGATAAGGAAAGCAATAAGGAACTAAAGGAATACAGTAGGTTTGTTTATACAAAACTTGAAACTCTACCCGAGCAACAGTGTGTCACTCCTGAGCATCTGAACATTGCACCTGAGCATCAGACTGCAATTACCGATGATCAGGATAATACTCAAGATGATGTTCTGAACAATGGAGATGAAAATGAAGGTGAAGATGATGATTAGAATGATGAACACAGAGCTGAACCAAAACTTTCCAAGTATGTCAGAAGACATCATCCAGAAAATCAAATCATAGGAGACAAGAAGGCTAGAACAAGAACAAGAAGTAAGTCACTTAACACCAAATGTTTACTTTGTGATTTTGAGCCTAAATTTGTTTACAATGCACTGGAGAATGAAGAATGGGCCAGTGCTATGAATGAGGAGATAGAACAGATTGAGAAGAATAATACATGGACACTAGTACCAAGACCAGATGACAAGAATGTCATCGGTACCAAATGGATATTTAGAAAAAATCTTAATGAGAATGGAGAAGTCACTAGAAACAAAGCAAGATTAGTATGCAAGGGATATGCACAAGAAGAAGGTATTGATTATGGAGAAACCTTTGCACCCATTTCTAGACTAGAAGGAGTTAGAATCTTAC
>MU223961.1:1411557-1451388 GCA_018584345.1 Thuja plicata | reverse complement strand
ATTTGTTAGAACAAGTGAAAATAGCAATCTATACTTAAAAGAAGATACCGATGGTAATATTCTAATTGCTGAAATTTTTGTTGATGATATCATTTTTGGGGGAAATGAATTGTTATGCAAATCCTTTTCTAATGAAATGAGAAAGGAATTTTAAATGTCTATGTTTGGAGAGATCAAATTCTTTCTTGGTCTACAGATTCTTCAACGAGATGCAGGCATTTACATCACTCAGTCCAAATACATCAAGGAAGTGTTGAAGATATTCAAGATGGAAGATTCCAAACCAGTGGGAACACCTATGGCTACTGGATGCAAGCTGACAAAGGAAGACAAGACAAATGAGGTAAATCAGACCTTATATAAATCAATGATTAGAAAACTAATGTATGTTGTTCACACTAGACCAGATATAGCACATGTAGTGGGGATAGTTGCAAGATTCTCTGCTAAGCCCAAAGAATCACATATGACCATTGTCAAAAGAATTTTGAGATATCTAAAGAACACTGAGGACTATGGTTTATGGTACAAGAGAGAAGGAAAATTTGAGCTACAAGTCTACACAGATGTTGATTGGGTTGGAAACATTGATGACTGAAAGAGCACAACTGGAGGAGAATTCTTCATGGGTGACAAACTTGTCACATGGATAAGCAAGAAGCAAGGATGCATCTCTCAGTCTACTGCAGAAGTAGAATATGTGGTTTCTTCTGTAAAATTGGTCTAATATTGCATGGATCAAATAATTACTAGAAGGTATGCATGTGAAGATCCTTGAACCAGTATCTATTGTGATAATACCAGTGCAATAAAAATTTCTAAGAATCCAGTCATGCATGATAAGACTAAGAATATTGCTATCAAGTATCACTATCTAAGAAAACAAGTGCTAGAAAAAGAAGTGACACTAGAATATGTTCAATCAAAGGAATAGTTAGCTGACATATTCACCAAGCCATTATCAAAGGATACATTTGAGAACCTAAGACAAAGACTAGGGGTTTAACCCTTTTCTGTCGACCAGTAATCTGACTAGGAGATTGCATCAGCCTATACCAAATCTGAAGATCAGTCATGTTGATGCAAATACTAAGATGGACAGCAACAGATACATCTGTACATTGCAAGGTACAAATTTGCACCAAAGACCTGAGACATTGTATTGCTGATGGATAGGGAAATTCAAGGAATATATTATGAAAAG
Organism: Thuja plicata; assembly: GCA_018584345.1. Classification (NCBI taxonomy): domain Eukaryota; kingdom Viridiplantae; phylum Streptophyta; class Pinopsida; order Cupressales; family Cupressaceae; genus Thuja; species Thuja plicata. Next base: position 1,450,184 of record MU223961.1, on the reverse strand, counting down.
AGATGGAACATGATATAGATGATAAATCAAGGAGAAGTATTCTTGTTTGGCATTGTTGTCAAAGGGAGAGAAATATCTAATTATCATACAAAAAGGGAGAGATGTTCTCATTACCATTAGGGAGAGATGAGCTCATTATCAAAAGGAGAGATGTGATAAAAGGAGAGATTATATCATTATCCATGAAGAGAAGTTCCTGAGAATCAGAAAGGAAGATTTAATCAATATTCTAAGGGAGAAAAATTGATTACACATGAAATATCAAAAGGAAAAAGAGATTATCAAGAAGAGGAACAATCAAGGCAAAGCACATATCATAACAGAGATATCAGATGATACATCTATCCAGTGAAGGGATTAAAGATTGAAGATGACCACTCTGCATGAAAAAAATCTAAGCTATTTTTTTAGCTTACCGAGAGCTAGACATTTGTAATAGTTACATTAGGAAAGCTTGATGAAACTGTATATTTCATATTGTATTAGTGATATTATAGTATGATAATGTAGTATGTTGTCATCAATGCCAAATGGAGAGATTGATGACATGTAACTGATTGAATGTTTGAAGATGTTAAGTTGATCACCAAAATGCAGAAGGATAATGCAAGACATTAAATCAGTTAATGGATTGTATTTTCATTGATGTCAAATTGATATAATCTAATCGGTTATAATCAAAGTGTCAAAGACTTCAGAGAATCAGAGAGATAAAGATTATGCTTTCTGTAATGCATAAAAGACAAGTATTCACAAAGTGACTACAAACACCGACGGTCAGTGGAACCCAACGGATAGAGATCACCGACAGTCAAGTCACAATGATGCCTGAGAAAGAAAACCAACGAGCATTACCAACTAGCAGAATCACAAGCAAACCTGATAGCCAGAAACATAGTGTAAACCAACTGAGAAGCCTGAGGATAACTGGAGTGTTGACCGATGCTATCAGAGAGTTAACTTAAAATTAACTGAAGTTCAGAAATGATAAAATATCTAGCTAGTAGAGCTAAATAAAGAGTTAATTGGTATTATCATTGTTTTCATCAACAAGATAAGCCAGAGATAAGTAATTGATTTAAAGTTGTTTTGTCCAGTTGACAAGAAGATCTCAGCGAGATAAAATAGGATTTTTGCTTTAAATCTAATTGGCAAGAATTATGGATCACGCCAAGATCAAGAAGATTGAGAACCTAACAATGGTAATATCATGTCTATAAAGTGACAACTCAATTCATTACGAATTGGTGTGGGTGAAGGAATGAACAAGAGGATGCTGAAGAGAAACTGATGAAGAGCAACTTCATACAGTGCTGATCAACAAGCTAAGGAAAGAGCTAAAGAATTTTGCGGACACCGAGCAACAAAGAACAGCATCATTGAGAAGAATCAAAGTGGAGCAAAGGTATAAATAGATTTATATTGATCAAAATAGTTTTATGAGATTACAATAGATCTGAAAATCTGCAAGTATAAGTTGTATATGTGAACAGATCATACTATTTCAGTTTAACCATTGATTCAAAAGGTCTCTTAACTGAGAAGGATTTAAAGATCCTTTCTATATTGAGATACATCCAATGGAGTATCAAAAAGTTTGATCATGAAGATAGCATGAGATGCCAGATACCTATTGACAAGCCAAGTGAGTGTTTGATCAAGGATGGTAGCATAGAGATGCCCGATATCAAGTGACAAACTAAAATTTTAAATCCTCTAACAAGGTCACACCTAACAGTGTGTTTGTAACCTTTAACAGGGTTGGCTCTGCACCGAGCTCACTTCAGAAGAGTGAAAATTTTGGGTCACCGGTCCCAAGTGATTTTCCCCTTAACAGGGTTTCCACATTAAAAATCCATGTCTCAATGTGTTTATGATTCATTACTTTATTATTTTTCATTACAGTTAACTTAATTGGATTGATTGGTATACTCTAGATAATTTACTATCTTTCGGTAAATTGACATACTGCTATTTGGTAAATCTATAGTAGAAGGTTTTACAAAGCATTTCGAGTAGTAGTAATTTGATATAAGTATTTGGAGGCATTCATCTTATAGGACTGAAGATAACTAGAGGTGTAATTTTATGGAACTAAGTTTTAAGGGTTGATTATTGGAATATTTTTGAGGCCACTGATTCACACCCCGCCCCTCTCAGTTATTACTAACATCCATTAGTGCTTCAATCTCATCAAGTCCTTGGTCATCACTATCACTTTCACTATCATTCATCGTAGTGTGTTTATGACTTGAATTACCTATTTTCAAAGAAGATTTAAATGCAGACTCTATAGATGGTAAGACACTGTTATCAAAGTTATTCATCTCAAATGAAATCAGTCTACCAATCAAACTATCTAGAGTAACATTATTGTTTGCAACTGCTCTCATTTCTTGTATGGAAGATACTCTAATAACATATACAGGTAGTTGTTGGGATTAATGGGAAGTAGTACTGAGAGGGGAGGGGTGAATCAGTACCTCTAAAACTTTTAACACTTTTCACCTTTCATCATTAGTAAACAATCTTTATTGTATTACCGACCATTTCTGATATTCTTTCTTATGCATGTTGTATTAATTCATAAAATTAATTATATGAAACATTCATGAAATTAATAGACACATAACACAAGATATGATATCTTAGAAAACTCCTGTTAGGAAGTAAAAATTGTGGTGGGGATGGCACCCACAAAACTTCACTATCTACAGAATGGAAGGGAGTTGGTAAAGGCTTACAATTGATCACTTCTGATGATCTACCCTGTTAGGAGTATTAAAGTGGAGACCTATTAATATCTACTATGTTAAGAGCTTTTAACAACATTAACGAAGTGTGCACTCGATTAAGAGATTTACAATAGGACTGTTAAGCCCACCTTCCTTGAAAAGATTTCTTAAGTGTACTACACTTGTTAGAATGAGTATAATATGTTTGACCTGACTGTATGCAATCTATAATTTCTGATCACAGATCCATTAAAGCTCACAAAATATGAATATCACCTATAGTGATTGATTAATACCTTTTCCTGCTCGTCGGTAGCCTGTGTTCTGTTCTTGAAAACTGAATTGATCCTTTTCTGTCCTTCTGCATGGATTCTCTTATCTGATCCTTAGATGCTCTCAGTGGCTACAATCATCATTGAACAACATGTTCATAATTGATTGAGCATCTATTTATACAAGTATTTGACCTATTCTAGAATCACACATTATAATGTTATCTCTTGATCCAAGGTATACAACTTGACCTTGATCCTTTAGTTTGCATATTTTAAATCAGTTAATCTAATAAAAAGAATAATAATTACATTGCTTTCTCTGCACATAATGTATTTAAAACAAATCAAGAAGCTAAATATAAAAATTCAGTGATTTATCTGACGTGGAAAGTCAGATCCACTTTTTGCGGGATGCAAGTGACTGTTGGTTCTTGATCGTCGGGTTGAACTGAAAGTCTGTCGGTGTTCCTTCATTGAACTAATTTTCAGGTTCCCTTCATCTGTCGAGTTACACTCTTTGTTGTTTCTTCGGGTTGCACTGATGGTTACTCGTCAGGTTCCCTTGTCCTTTTTGTCATCGGGTAACACTAAATAGTGTTTGTCAAGATGCTTTGTACTTGGCAGTATCGAGTAACCTTGGCATCGGGTAGTGTTGTTTCCTATCTGTCGGTGTAGTGTAAACTGATGGTGTAGATTATGTTTTTCCTTGCATATACTAATGGAAAAATAGAATGTCTTCAATCTCCCCCTTTGACATTAGTATCAAAAACTGATATGTCCATAATACTAAAGTGTTTAGTATGTACACCATGTATATATCCTTGTCATTATATGACTCCCCCTAACTGATGCATCGGTATAGTATAAGTATATATGTACATGTATACTTGCCTTTATACTATACATTCACTATTCTTTGCTCTTTCAAATGATTGACTGTACAAATCATTTCTTCCTTTCATTTCCCCTTTTACTAATTAACTGTACATATCATTTCCCCCTTTATTTGATACTCATGACAAAAATGTACAACTTATAAGTTATCAAAAAATGTGACAAAAATGTGTAACTTACAATGTGTCAAGAATGTGGGAGTGGGTGTTCTTGATATCTTCAAGCATTTTCTCCCATTTTTCTTTTAGGAGTTTTAGTGCCATGTGCTCTAGCTCAATTCTAGCATGCATATCATAAATGTTATCTAGGACAGACATTTCTGGGGTGGCAATTAGTGCTCTTACCTCTATCATATGTTGTTGCACTAATGAGAGTGTCGGTAAGAGTTGAGCTTGGAGCTCATTTACCTCATCTCTGAATTTGGTTTTTGCAATCTGGATGTCTTGTCTCATCTTTTGAGCTTTCTTGAGCTATTCATTATGCAATTTGATTGCCTCTTCACTATTTGTGAGACTTTGTGCACTTTTTTGAAGATCAACATCTGTTTGTGCTATCTTGTTGGTATACTCCCTGGTGAGTTTATCTTTTGCAATGCCACTTCTTGGTTTATCTTCTCAATTCTTTCTGTTCAAGTCTTTCTTCCATGGCCTTCTCAGCATCTATGTTCTGATATGTGATTGCATCTATGAGAACCACTAATTGATCAAGCATTAGGGTTGTTTGATCAACATCTATGTCAGGTACAATTTTTTGAAGTATTGATCTTGAAACTTCAAGTACCTTTTCTTCTTTGGTGGCTTTTCTCAACTTGTCCTGCATTGCTTTTCTTTCACAAAGTCTTCCATACTTTTTCAGTTTAGTTGGATCCAATGTCCTAGGATCACATACTGGAATCTCAAAGATTTCATCCAGAGTAACTGGATGCTTATTCTTGCTTTTCTTCTTCCTTGAGATTTGAGTAGAGGCAGATGTATAACTACCATTACATGTTCATTTGTCTTCTCACAAGTGCTCAGTGAAGGCTTTGTAGATGATGCTTCTTGTGTTTTCTGCTTGGGGTGCACCCGTCGGTTTGGTGAAGATGTCTCTCCATCAACCTTGGGTATTTCTATAGATTTATCTTTTGTCTTCTTCTCCTATTCAACTATCTTTGCCTCTTCACCTTTCTCCTTCTGCTTGTCCTCTATTACTTGTTTATCCTCTTCCTTATTCAGATTAGTAGACTTATCTTTCTGATCATCGGTTGCAGCTTGTTTTGTAGCTGTATCCTTTGGTGCATCGGTTGTGTCCTTTGTCTCTACATCACCCTTGTCCTTGGGTATGCTTTAATCTATTACATTTGACTCTTCATTTCCTTTTGGCAGATTTATAGCCTTCATCAATACTGGCATGTTATTATGTGTGCTTACTTGTGTTGCATCTAGTGTTGTGTCCTGCTCATCAGTTTGATCATGTTGAGCAGTGACATCTTCATCTTTTTTTATTTGATCGAAAGGGTCCAGTCCTGTGATGTCAATAATTGATGTGTCCGGCCATATTTCATTAGCAACATCCACGTCCTTGTTTCCTTAGGTCCAATTGTTGTTGCTTGATTTGATCCTTAAGAGATATAAATATTACATCATCTTCTTTCTGAGGATCTTTATCTAAATCATATTGAGTGATGTCTTGAATGTTAAGATCATCCATTACTTGGTCTAAGTCAATTGGCTCATTATTATCTGCATGATCCAAAGCAATGTGCTTATGAATTGCCTTATCTTTCTCCTCCTCTACATGAGGTGTGTCGGTGAGAAGTAATTAATTCTCACAACTTTTTGAGTCTGCAGGTAGATCTAAGATTTGTCTCCATTTGGTCTTGGTCATGTTGTCCAGCTCTCTAAACTTATCTTCTAGCACTTTGTACTTGCTCTTATCTCTGCTACAAATTTGCTTGAGTTCTTCTTCATTATTTCTTTGATCTCTTCCATCTTTGAATCAGGAAGCATAAGTGTGACAAGTACCCTCTCCCTTGCTTCATTTTCTATATTTAGAGCATATGACCATTGTTGTGAAATTCTATTACCCAGCTCTTTGGGTATTTGGCCTATAAATTATACTGGTACATATCTGAACTTGACCATTTCCCTGATTATTGCATCTTGTATTTTGTTTTGGTCCTCTGGCTCAAGTTTATCCCATTGTCTAATTTTCCTATCTATCATTGTACTAGTAGTAGTAATTGACTTAGCAATTTCATCAATTGTCCTAGTGAGAAAAATTTTCTTACTTACATTAGGCTCATCCTCTTTGGAATCTTCAATGTCAGCTTTGGTCCTGACCATTCTTTTCCTCCTTTCTATAGGTGTTGCCATCACAGTTTGTTTCTCTATCTGTTGCTTCCTCTTATAGTTCCTCACTTGACCTTTCTTCAGAGGTGTAGTATCTTTTGATGTTTGGCTCCTTGTTCTTTGTTTCTTTATAGGAGGTGGAGGTGTATTAGACTCACTTGCCTCATAATCTGATTTCTACTCATGTTGTTCTTTACTAATGGTACCATGTTCATCAATTTCCTCTGTTTGTTCTTTTTCCTCCTCATTAACTGATAGAATCTTTTCTAGATTCTTTACCATTTTGCTCTTCTTGTTGACAGTCTTCTTGATGACTAGGCCTGTTTTTATCTTGGACTTGGCCTCTTCATAAGTTCCAAATCTTGGTTGTTTGTTGTCAAAATTTTCATTAATCAATGCATCAATTGCATTTGTAGCTTGATCTATGTTAATTTCATAGTCCATAGGTGCTAACTAGGGTGTTCTTGGTACAGCCGATTTTATGTGAGTGAAATATGTATCCACCATAAAACATATCTCATCCCTATGTTTTTCAATTAATTGCTTAGGGATCCTCACTCTTTCCATCATCTTTTCCTTGAAGTCAAGGAAGTATGTAGTCATCACTGAATCAAAATTGTCACCTAGTGACTTGATAAGCTCCCCAATTTGCAGTGTGACTGGTTTTGCAGTATCCCATTTCACTTTGCCTACTGAAGGAAATTATTCTTGAAAGTAAAAGAATATACACATGATAACTGAACCAAACTTACATGTGTTTTTCTTTGCAGACCTGATTGTTGTCATGTTCTCATCAAGTTGTTTCAATAGGATCTCACATAGATCCATCTGTATTCCCTTTGTCACTATCTTGCAAGATGTGCTCACTGTCGTTGAAGCTATGTTGTTTAGCCTGCTTGCCTAAAAGATCTTTTAACCTATCACACATGCACCAAACCTCAGTTCCTCATCGGTGATGGTGTTTACCTTGAGACCTCTATTATCCCACATAGCTTTGGTGATTTTTTCAACTTCTGGCCGAGAGGGATGCTTATGTGCCTTAGGTTTGTCGATTATGGGGTAACCAGTTACAGCATGCAACACATCCTTAGTGATTTTCTTAGGTTCATCTAACCACAACTTCTGATCATGCATTCTACTCAAAACTAACCTAATCCAGTCAGTTTTGAAAACCCTCAGGAAATATAGGGCATTAGTTATCCCTTTAACTTGCAGATGCGTGTGTTCTTCTTTTAGGTTTCCTTCTGCATCACACAGCTTCTTGTAAGCTTGGTCTATCTCCAAATAACCTATTTTAGTGATCTTGCAGTGAATGTAGGACCTTACATCCTCTATCAACAAAACCCTAGGTGGAATTTTTGAAAATGCGTCAGAACCATCGGGTTGCAATGCAATCTCTGAGCATATCTTATACTTGGGCTCCACACAAGTGTTGTTCTTTATCAGCTTAACCACATTCTTCTTATCATTCTTAATCTTTACGGTTCTTGAAGTGGTTTCCATCGTATATCAAATTTAGGGCTTTCTTAAAAGTAAAAATAGAGTTCTTTTTTGCGCTCGGTACTTACTTCAATCCGTGAAACTTGTGAATGATCTATTTTGAGTGTGCTGGATTGATTCGAGGTTGCTCTGTTGAATGCTTTCTTTTTTATCTATTTTGGCTCTGCTCTTTCTTCTCAAATCGCGTGTGAGAAATGAAGTTCTCTCATTGAGTATTTATAGACTTTTTCCCTAATTCTATCATAAATGCTCAACGACTTGTTGGGTCATGAAGATAGAGTACATTGGGAAGACTCTCAGTTAACATTGTCAGTGTTGTCAGGATGCTTAGGATAGCTGTTAAGATTTTTTCTTTCACCAATGGATATCGGTGTTGTGTCAAGACAACTTTATAACTTTGCTTCCTTACCGACGGGTGTCGGGTTACATTAGCAACTTAACCATTTTATGTGTTGACCGACAATTCTCGGTAAGTGTAAACAGTACATCTTTTATATTCACCGATGATTTTTGGTATATGTTTACCGATGGGGTTGTTTTCTCATAATTGTAACAAGTAACATAATATGCATCTTTATTCATGTAGATTTTGACTATCTATCAATTTGTATAATGGAACTGATGCAAAATATGACTCGGTGTAGTCCAGTTCCATACTTACTTGTTCAGCTTAAGTGGGGGTTGTGATGTCATCGGATCCATTGGATGGGGTGTCACTATTTGCATTGCTTGGTCTAGCTTCATCATTGCTTGAAGCTTTTCTCCACATTTTATCTCTAGCCCTTTGGATATCTTCAATGGTGTTTCCATTAGGATATATGCTTATCTCTGTCATTCGGTCTCTGCAGTCTTTCTTGAGATGACCAACTTTATGACAGTGTAATCATGTCATTCTGAGGTTTGTCCATCCTCTAGACCTTTTGGTCCATTCTCTCATGCAGTTTTCAACAATGTGACCATATCTACCACATTCTGTACAATTTGTCCAAGTACCGTAGTCCCATACATATTGATTACCAATTCTCTTTGGTTGATAGAGATTTTCTTGACCTTTAGGCTTCCATGCTTGCCTTTTATTTTTCCAGAATTCAAGACTTGTATGCCCATTCATTTTGCATGTAGGACAGTATTTTTCCATGTAGGTTTCCTTCTTTGGTTGATCCATCTTAGACTTACATTCATATGCTTTATGTCCTTTCTAGTTACATTTATAACAAAATCCTATGAATGAAGATGTGGATTAAGGAATACCTTTCATTTTTCCTCTGCATACATTTGATGTGTGGCCTTGCTTTCCATAGTGTTTTCATGTAAACTTTCTTGGTCTTGGATTTTCATAGACATTCTTTGGATTGGCTTGAATAGATGATTCTCCATTTTTGGTAAAACCTAGACCGTTGTTGTTGTTAACTCTTCGTTGTCATTCAAGAAAATTATCCATTCTTTTATCGCTTTCTTCAGCCTTTCTGATAATTTCATTATGTTGTTGCTGAATTCTAACCTCATGCTTTAGTTTTTCATTCTCTTCTCTTAGTTCACCGATAGCCTGTACTCTTTCAATGAGTTCTATGTTCATTCTACTTGCTTCTTGACTCATAAGAATAATCTGATTTGTAATCTCATGGTGATGCTCAACATGTCTTTGAATTTCTAACTCCTTTTCTTGTAGCTTCTCTGTAATCTTCCTCATGTCATCAATAGCTAGTGTTCTTTCTATTTCATCTTGTCTAGCAGAACTCATCACATCAATCATTCTTACCATCTGGGTCTCTTGACCGATTTGCAACATCTTTATTTGATCTGTCAGATGTTGATTGATCTCCTTTAGATTTTTGATGTTCTCTTCTGATGTATCTGATGCTTTACTTGTATTTGATCCTGAAGACTCAAAGAAATCTGGAATCTCTTCTTCTTGATAATCTTTTTCATTGCTCTGAGTTGCCATACATTTTCTCTCATCCAGCAGCTCTCTCATCTTGATTCTCGCTTCTTTATACTGTTCATAGACCATCTGAATTTCAAGCTTTTTATTCTCAATATTTTTATCAAGTTTATACTTCTCCATTGTATGATCTTTTCTCTTAAGCCTTTAAGCTTTCCAAGAAGAGACTTAGCTCTGATACCAATTGTTGGGATTAATGGGAAGTAGTATTGAGAGGGGAGGGGTGAATCAGTACCTCTTAAACTTTTAACACTTTTCACCTTTCATCATTAGTAAATAATCTTTATTGTATTACCAACCATTTCTAATATTATTTCTTATGCATGTAGTATTAATTCATAAACTAAATTATATGCAGCATTCATAGAAACATTCATGAAATTAATAGACACATAACACAAGATATGATATCACAGAAAACTCCTGTTAGGAAGTAAAAACTACGGTGGGGGTGGCATCCACAAAACTTCACTATCTGCAGATTGGAAGGGAGTCGGTAAAGGCTTACAATTGATCACTTCTGATGATCTACCCTGTTAGGAGTATTAAAGTGGAGACCTGTTAAGATCTACTATGTTAAGATCTTTTAACAACACTAATGAAGTGTGCACTCGGTTAAGAGATTTACAATAGGACTGTTAAGCCCACCTTCCTTGAAAGGATTTCTTAAGTGTACTACACTTGTTAGAATGAGTACAATATGTTTGACCTGACTGTATGCAATCTATAATTTCTTATCACAGATCCATTAAATCTCACAGAATATGAATATCACCTATAGTGATTGATTTATACCTTTTCCTACTCGTTGGTAGCCTGTGTTCTATTCTTGAAAACTGAATTAATCCTTTTCTGCCCTTTTGCATGAATTCTCTTATATGATCCTTAGATTCTCTCAGTGGATGCAATAATCATCAAACAACATATTCAAAATTGATTGAGCATCTATTTATACAAGTATTTGACCTATTCTAGAATCACACATTACAATGTTAACTCTTGATCCAAGGTATACAACTTGACCTTAATCCTTTAGTTTGCATGTTTCAAATTAGTTAATCTGATAAAAAAAATAATAATTACATTGCTTTCTCTGCACATAATGGATTTAAAACAAATCAAGAAGCTAAATATAAAACTTCAGTGATTTATCTGACGTGGAAAGTCAGATCCACTTTTTGCGGGATGTAACTGGCTGTTGGTTCTTGATCGCTGGGTTGAACTAAAAGTCTATCGGTGTTCCTTCATTGAACTGATTGTCGGGTTCCCTTCATTCATCGGGTTGCATTGTTGGTTACTCGTTGGGTTCCCTTGTCCTTTTTTCATCGGGTAACATTGAATAGTGTTTGTTGGGATGCTTTGTACTTGGCAGTATCGGGTAACCTTGGTGTCGGATAGTGTTGTGCCCTGTCTGTCGGTGTAGTGTAAACCGATGGTGTAGATCATATTTTTCCTTGCATATACTAATGGATAAATATAATTTCTTCAGCAGTAAGGTTCTTAGGATTTTACTTACCACTGTCTCTTCTTCAAGTACACCTCCAACTCCTCGGATAGCATTAACTACCTCTTTGATTTTTTAGCTATACTGAGTGATATTCTCTCCTTCTTTCATCCTTAGGTCATCAAACCTCTCTCTTAAGATTTCTTCCTTAGCTCTTAGTACATTAGCATCTCCTCCATGTACCAGTTTCAATTTTCCCCACATTTACTTTGCAGAGGTGCAGGTTTTGACATCTTCAAACTTAGCATCGGAGAGTGAGGAAGCAAGTTCTATCATCATGCAATTATGCTCATGCTTTTCTCTTAATTGCTCAAGTGTGTGAGGTCATGTAGGAAGCACATATTCAGTATCTAAGTATTGAACAACATCATTTCCAATACCTAATAGGTGGAGTCTTATCCTGCTTTACCATGATGCAAAGTTGTCCTTGTTCAACTTGGGCACATCTCGTTTGCTCATCTTGTGATCTTTTGCTTAGGTCTTGAAAGCTTCCTTCTAAGCACACGAGCTTTGATATCAATTGTTAGAATAACTGAGAGGGGGAGTGAATCAATGGCCTCAAAAATATTCTAATAAATCAACCCAAAAAAATTATTACCACAATTATAAGCCTCTAGTTAACTTCAGTCCTACAAGATGAATGCCATAAAATAATCTTAACAAATAACTACTGCTCGGAGTTCACTGTTAAACCTTATTCTTACTGTTTATGAATTAGCACTCTTTCATTTACCGAAATACAGTAAATTACTTAGTGTATACTGATCAATCCAGATTTAGTTATGTGTAATGAAAAACACTAAAGTAATGACTCATAAACACATTGACACTTGAACTTTTAACGTGGAAACCCTATTAAGGGAAAAACCACTTGGGACCGGTAACCCAACATTTTCACTCTTCTGAAGTGAGCTCGGTGAAGAGAAAACCCTGTGAAAGGTTATAAACACATTGTTAGGTGTGACCTTGTTAGAGGATTTAAATAGAATAGTTTGTCACTTGATATCTGGCATCTCTATGCTACCTTTATGACCAAACCCATTATAGTTTGTCAATTGGTATCTGGCATCTCTATGCTATCTTCATGACCAAACCTTTTGATACTCCTTAGGATGTATCTAAATATATAAACGATTGTTAAGTCCTTCTTGGTTAAGAGACTTTCTGATCCAATGGTTAAATTGAAATAGTAAATGATTTGTTCACTTCTTTCTTCTCAGTGATGTTGTGCTTCTTTGTTTCTCTGTGTCCGCAGAATTATAGCTCTGTTCTTTAGCTTGATCGATCAGGACTATATGAAGCTTTTCTTCACCAGTTTCTCTTTAGTATCCTCTTCTCTTTTCACTCCCCTAATTCATAATGAATTAGCTTGTCTCTTTATAGACATGATTTCAACGTTTCTAAGTTTTTGATTTTCTTATTTTGGCGTGATCCGCAATTCTAGCCAATCTTGCTTTAAAACTTTACTTCACTTTTATCTTGTAGATTTATCTTAGACAATTGGAATAAAACAACTTTAAAACTCTCTCTTATCTCTGGATTTTAATGTGTCAATGAAAACAATATTAAAAACTAGTTAACTCCTTCTTTATCTCTTGCCAGCTAAGTCTTTTGTCATTTCTAAACTTCAGTTCTTTTCGGTGTTTAACTCCTTGTTAGCTCGGTCAACACTTCAGTTCTCCTCGGGCATCTCTGTCGGGGTTGTCTGTCCATCGGGTAACACTATAATTTTGTCTGTCGATAATTATTTTGATTCTGCTCTTCGGTAATGCTTCTTGGGTTTCTTGCTCGGGCATCACTGTGAATTTCCTCTCGGGGTTCTCTCTCCATCGGTGTGCACTGCCCATCGGTGTTTGTTATCACTTTGTGAATACTAAACTTTTATGCGTTACTGATAGCATAACCTTTATCTTTCTAGTTCTCTGAAGTCTTTGATACTTTGTATATAACCAATTAGATTATATCAATTTGACATCAATGATAATACAATACATTAACTAATTTAATGTCTTGCATTGACTTTTTGCATTTCATAGATTATCAACTTAACATCTTCAAACATTCAATCAATTATAGTTCATCAGTCTACATTGAGAAACCAGAAGTATTTAAGTTAGAAAATGATTCTGATGTTGTTTTCAGGTTGAAGAAAGCATTGCATGGATTGAAGTACACACCTAGGGCATGGTATGGCAGATTAGACAAGTATCTAATTGGACAAAAAATTCAAAAGAGATCTAGTTATTGTAACTTATACTATAAAGTTAACTCAAATCAAACGTTGATTGTTAAATTATATGTTGATGACATAATTTTTGGAGGAAATGATGATATGTGTAGAAGATTTATAGATCAAATGTAAAAAGAATTTGAAATGTCTATGACTGGTGAGTTAAATTTGTTTCTTGGATTACAAGTAAATCATAATAGCAAAGGGGTTTTTGTTTCTTAGTACAAGTATACCAAATAATTATTGAAGAAGTTTGGATTGAAGAATTCTAAACTGGTTTGTACACCTATTTTCACTAGATGCAAGTTGAAAAAAGATGATTATTTGTCCAAATTTGATGTTAGCATGTATATAATGTCAATGATTGGAGGGTTGTCATACTTAGCTGCTACTAGACTGGATATTATGTATGTTGTTTGTTTAGCGGCCATATTTTAGCAAGAACCAAAAGAATCGCATGTTGTTGTAGTAAAAAAGATCTTTAGATATTTGAAAGGAAAAGAAGAGTTTAGATTTCACTTTGACATCTTATACTAATGTAGATTGGGCCGAATGTGTTGATGATAAGAGGATTACTAGTGGTGGAGGTTATTTCCTTGGCTCTCGGTTGGTTTCATGGTCAAGTAAGAAATAGGATTATGTATAATTATCTACTATTGAAGTTGAATGCATTACATCATGCTCATGTTGGACTCGGGTACTATGGATGAAACAAATATTGCAGGTTATTGGTATATCATTTGATGAATCGATCTCAATTATGTGTAATAATACTAGTACCATAAACATTCCAAAATATACTACAACACTCTAGAATGAAACATATATCCATTAGATATCATTTATTGAGAGAGAAGATATTGGAAAGTGAGGTAAAACTTGAATATGTACCTACAAAAGAGAAGATTGCATACATTTTCACAAAACCATTGTGCAAGGATACTTTTGAGTATCTCCAATAGAAGTTGGGGGTCCTACCCCTTCCTAGTATGAACTAATATGGACCGGGGTGTGCATTGGTCTAGGGTATTATATGCTCATTCTTTTTTGGATAAATGTTTGGCGTCTTCCTCTTAGGGGGAGAGAGTAAGTTTTTCAGGGGGATTTTTGCCCTTTGTCATTATTGTCAAAGGGGGAGAAAAAAGAGAGGATTTGATGTTGATATTTCTTTATTTTATTTGTCATTGATGAATGTTTCCATCAATGAAAAAGGGGGAGATTGTTGGAATGTGATGTTGTGGTTGATGTTATCATTAACAATTGTCATTAGTGTCAACATATTCTAGTTGATTGGATATGGATAAGTTTGATGCTTTGGTAATTTGTAATTAGTGTGCTCCAGATGTTGTGCTACATTAATCTATCTTTGGTTGTGTTTATTCTAGTTTCATTCTTGTTGTAATGTATTTTTCTACAGCCTTTTTGGTTTCGTACTGAATTGGATATTGGCGATCGTGCTTAGGAAACATAGTATGCATTGTAACGTGTGAATTCTATTCTTGGCACCAGATATCATGGTAATGAGTAGCATGTTGTTTTGTGTGAGGAGTTTTCGGTGTAGTCCACATTTCATTGATGTCCATTGCATGTATGTCTTATGGTGACCTATTTCAAATTGTTTTTGGCTGACTTTGAAGATTGAGAATTAATATTGTGCTTCGCCAACATGAATTGATATGGAAGAATGGAATGGTATTTGTAAAGGATGATTCTGTTTGATGTGTGTTTGTGTGTTATATGTGAGAGATGTGAATTTGAGAAGAAGACATTCACACATTATTGTATATGAAAAATCATGCAACCAGAGGCAACATATCGTAGAATTCTTTTGTGTTGCAATTGGTGAAAGTTAGTGTGGTGATGGATTTCTCTCATTATTTATTCTTCTGATAATGATTCATCTTTTAGATGTGATATTTAGTTTTATATTTGGACCATTAGCCCTGCCAGCAGTGATCCTACCTGTAGTGAGCATCTTGGCAGTGAATCTTCATTGTAAAAATCACCTTAATTGGTGTCATCTGAACCGGTGTTTCATATTTGAGAATTGACATTCTTTGTTTTTTTTCCCATCTTGGGTTTTCCATGTAAATATGATGTTCTTTGTGCATGGTGTTCTTTTGTGTTCACATTTATTTTATCTATTTGATTGATTTAAGTTACCGTGGATTAATTAAGTTGAAGAAAAATACTTTAGGATAACTGATTCACCCCNTTCCCCCCCCCCCCCCCCCCCCCCTCTCAGTTATCTAGATTGTTCAACACCTTTTGCAACTGTTTGCATCTTCCTCATCCTGCACTGAAGTCAAGGAATTTTTTTTATTTTGTAACTAATAAATTCAAGAAAAAAGATAATAACATTTAATGAAGTTACCCCACTTTCAACTATTACATACAAACCTAGACCACTTGTTTCTATTTTATTAGCTTAATTAATGAGATACTCATTCAATCAACAAAATTTTAGTTTAATTAAACTATATAATAATTATTTTCTACTAGTGTGCTTACAAAATCATATCGAGATTAGGATTTGAAACACATTTTTTAAAACTAACTATGAAATCTAATTTAAGGCATAATTAAGTCAGACACCCATGACTCATATAAAGATAGTTAGAAATAAAACACATATATAACATGTAATGCACCTAATGATCTACATGGCGCGTGAGCTAGATCCATTCCAACCTACCACTATCGAGAAGCTATACTCCTCTACCTGGGCCATACTCTCACCCGGAGTCCTTCCATCCACTCAAACACTTGAAACCATATCAATATGTTTATATCCCTAAAATCATAATCAAAACATAATATACACCATCTATCATTGCAGTTACATCATATCTTCTACATATGCATTTATGGATCCTTCATTGTATTTAACTGAAAAAGAAGTATGCATAATAAATGAATATAAACAAAAATGAGAGAAGCATTCAATTCCAAAACATGACATCATCATCATAGAATAATTCAAAACATCACAACATAATGACATATCTCATAAACATCTCAGACAAGAAAGTGGAACCACATCAACATATAGTCAAAGGATAGATATGTAATATCGAGTAAAATTCCATGACTAAAAGACCACGTCAAAAAAACTCTAAATAACACTCATGATCTTGATAAGTAGGAGAAGAAAGGTTGATTCATGATAATTGAGGATTTGTCTTCGATTTCTAGATTATGCAAATGCATTGCTAGACATAGCTTTAAACTATGAATGAGAACTTGAAATTGGGCCTGATTATTATTGCATGTGACTAGAAAAAGAGAGGCTTTGAAGAGAGCTTGCTTATACAAATCTTCCAAGATGCAACCCACTCTTGAAGGTCTTAAGTTGTTACAAGAAGCACCATGAACGAATTCTAGATTCAAGAATCAACTCCACTCACACCATTAATGAGGGGTATTATATTAAAATTAATTAAATGTCATATATATTATATTAATATTCTATAAAGTACAATAATATAATATAACTAAAATTATATAATAATGAAAATACAATAATAGAATATAATACTGATATAGTTTACTTATAGCAATAAAAATAATATAATCATTAAAATACAATAATATAAAAACAAAGCCCTCACTCTGTCTAATGTGAAGCTTTATCCTATAACCTTAATCCTTACTATAACCATTATTCTAGTTGTAATTGGACCCTAAATGATCCATAACTCTAGAAGCTTAATCTAATTGAATTCTAACCCTAACTGAATCTTAAACTTAATGATAATTGAAGGCTTTATAAACCATAATCCTTACCTAGCTTTATTTGTAATTCTAAATATCATGATGATTCTAATTTTTATGTACAAATTATTTTTAACTCGCCATAAGACTGAGAGGGGGGGTGAATCACTCTTAAAGAAAACTTTTACTTATTTTGTTACAAACACTTACCTTTATCCTACTAGCCTTCAATGAAAGATATTACAATGAACACACAAACACATGAACACCAAATTTTTACATGGAAAACACAATGTGGGAAATACCATGGTAAGAATCACACTCACTATATGAATAACTAATTACAATGTTTTAGGCCAGAGGTCAAGGAGCTCATTTCTCTTGAAAATGACTTATAGACTAAGGTGCACAACTTTAAGGCAAGATAAAAAGGACTTTCGAGATTGAGACACATGATCCCAAGGAAAGATACAAGACTGTAAATGATACCAAAAGAACTCACTATCTACTAATATGCACATGAAATTGATGAATTGAAAAGATATAGGATCTCCTCATCATATCAAATATTCACTACAACAAAATTTGTCCACAACTAATATTCACACGTGTGCTCTTTCACATTCACATCACTTTGATTTCACATCTAATCCACACTCAATCTATACTCAACTCAAATATTTGGTCGACTATAAATATCAACTTGATCACCAAAAACTTCAACCAGCTTGGTCATAGTAGAGATAAATAATGTTTACACAAAGTCAACCACCGTGAACACTTATACTCAATGTTATCCACTATTGAATATTTAAAGGGGGCCCAAATACACCATAACACTTCCCACAATTGAAATAACCAAAGCGCACACAACAAAACATCCTTAATTAATGGCATCAAACATAACATGTAGTAAAATATTAAAATACGTTAACCAGTAGGCAAAAAACATTCTCCAATGCACATATCATAATGCAGATCCAACTACGATATTGATTGATCCATATCAACCTCTTAACTCTTCCTCTAAAGCATAACCAGATAAAAAGATCATAATTTAAACAAGATAATCCACTGATTCAGCTAGAAACCAATACAAACAATGATTTCGAATACAAAGAAACATATATTCACCTGCAGAGAAAACCAACAAAAGATATTTGAACTAAAACATCATACAAATTTTCTAAACAAGTTCATCAAGCCGCACACCCAAAAGCACTAATACAAAGAAATCTACAAACCGATGTTGATAGCCAGACTTATTGTTAGCAAACTACAACCTCAACCTCTAATTATTGGGGACCTATAAACATGATAGTGAAAAATTCACAGATCATACTCATTACCCTCAAAACCACAAGAAACCAACTTCTTATACAAAGGAAAGAAAATAATTCTCCCATAAGGGCTTCAAATACTCTTTGATGCATATCCCAACTTCCCATACCACCAACTTCCATAAATATCGCATATTGACTTGATATCATCACCAAACATCAAAACAACATCTAAACACGCTCTTCTAAACCTCTATCAACTTCCATACAAGAAGCACATCACTTCATCAGGTTGGCATCAATGCACACAACATTTTGACATCCATGATAACACAAAAATACATATTGCTAACAATCTCCCTCTTTGTCATTGGTGACAACACCAATGAAAAACACAACTTATCTCTTTCTCTTAGTCATAAACACCAACAAGTTTTACATCAATAACAATACAAAAGTAAATCACCAAAAAATCTTGAATCTAATCCTAACTCTAACCTAACCTTACCCCTAGACCTATCTCTAGTTGAACCCTAACATAATTGTAAACCAAAGAAATCAAAACTTTTGTAAATGCAAGCATGGCGAATCTCACTAAGAGTGAGATTAAACAAAAAAAAATTGAAGAGTATTTAGAACATAACAAATAAAAAAAATAAAAATAGAAAAGAGAAAACCAACTAGGGACCAACCAAAAAATTAGCTATTGATAAGGGAATTCAATCCCTTCATTACTTTCTGTTCCTTCTAACCATCGCCAAGTGGTCCTCAAAAGAGACACCTTTCAAACCTAAATCTTTAACAACTATATTAACCTATGTGGGGGAGTTAGGAAAATTAATAAGATATTTTTGTTTTTGATGACCTTAACGAAGGAGGCTACTAGGAGCCATAGGCACTGCTTCCCTACCCATCCTTTTCTTATCCTTATTTTCCTTCATATACTCTAGCTCTTGATGTAAAACTTGAATAGTGAGGGTCATTTTCTCAACCGAGTCTTTGTAGTAGTCCATCAACTCTTTGATGGTGTTCATTATGACATCCAGATCCAGTTTTGTTTTATCACTTTAGCTTCCAATGGGGGATATTTGACCTCTTGCTTAATGATTTTAATTTAATTTTCCATAACCCTCCTTCTTTTGAAAGTATCTACCATTATTCAAGTTTGTTCCCACACCTTGTTATCTATTTCTTCATTAGGTCGTCCCTAGGATTTTTCAAAAGCCACCTTCTCTAGTATCTAAATTTTACATTTAATCTGGTCGATTTGAGCCATTTGACACTAGGAAGGCTCCGTATGGGAGTTGAAATCCCTAAAAATTTCTTCAATTTTTTGTTGTAGTTGTACCATCCTAAATAATAAGCACCCTTATTAGGTGCTAATTTTTAGCCCCATTTTAGTAGCTATGGATTCCCACATTGATTTTACATCCTTCTAGCCCTTTTGCATCCTTCAAATCAACATTATTTGTTCAAATCTTGAGAATGGCTCTAACTTCTATGCATGATTTCCCATTTTCCATCCATTCACATGATTCATCTTTCATCTAGATGTTTTACATACATTTTTGGATCTCGACATTTGCTCTGATTTCTAGCTGGGCTATGGTTTTCAACACCCCCTTTTAGCAAACACTCCTTAGTCCCGGGCTAAATTTGAACAAAAAGTGCCCAAACAAGGCCGACCTAACTAGGGCACTAATTTTTAGTGGGCTCCAGGCCCGATGCAGGGTTATTTCTCCTATGTTCTTAATTGGGGTCATCCTTGTAAAATTTGGGCCCCAAAATGTGTATAAAAGGAGACCTCTTCCTCTCATTTTCACATCTCATATTCATGCAAGTTTTACCAAGTAAGCTATTGTCCATTCAAGAAAGAAAATATCCATTAGTGAAGACATCCATTATCAAGCATTCAAGTGCAAGGAAGCCATCAATAATTTAGAGTCTTCAATCCATTATTTCCATCATGCATTCAAGGCATTCCCTCCCATAGATCTAGTTTCTTTCCCCATTGGATGTCAAGCAAAGGAGTTTGTAATCAAGGGAGGAGATCTAAATTCATCCATCAAGTCGTGTTCTTCTCTTTCTTCCTCAATCCAACATTGTGGAAAATTATAACATCCATCATTCAAGGGTTTGGTTTTATGATTTCCTATTGGGTTTTTTGTGGAGTCCAAGCTATTGCACCAACACTTATGATCATCTCAAAAGAGGCATTGCATCATTGAGGTATAAGGTGATTTGTGTTTCAAATATATATTATATTTCCTTATGCAACTTCAATTTCATTTCAAGGTTAATTCCTATAAAGGGGCTTGACCAAGGCAAGCCCCCTTCCGCAACCTTTTTCCCCTTCTTCTTGTGTGCAGGAACAAGTTTTCAGAGTTTTGGATCTGGAATTTTAGAGATACAGAACCAGTGGTTGATCCTCTAAAGAATTTGTCAAATTTTGAGTCTCCAAGACAAGGTGGAATTTCTTGGACAAGGCTGACTTTAGTCGACATAGTCCTGGGAATCTACAAATTTCACATTTGAAAGATACAGGTGCCAGGGTTCCATATCTATAACATTTTCTGATTCAATAATTCTATGACAGTCATTTCGATATTTGAAGTTTGTTACTCCTCTCCTTGTTTCAAGGTGAGTTCATTCTTATTCTTTTCATCTTTCATTTAGTTTTATGATATCATATCTTGTTAGCAATCATTTCCTTTTTATAGCATAAGTATCTTTCATACTTTTACATATAATAATCAGACTCTATTGATGATGAATACACAAATCCCTCTTTTACCTAGATCTTTTATTAGCACCCCTACATCCTTTTTGTGTTGTGCTAATCAAATTGGTTTAAGGGTGGGTTTGTATTCCAATGCACAATATGATTTGGTGAGTGATCTAAATCCTACTATTTCTGACCATTTTATATTGTATAATAGCTTAATTCAGAGGATACATTGAGTATGAGTTGGTTTAAAAATTGGTGTGTTCTCAGGCTCAGTGTAGTCATCTCTAAGTGGGGAAAGAGGAGAGGGTTGACAAGGGACATCATGGTTAGGGGAACCTATCTTCTTAAAGGAACTAGAGTCGTTACTAGAAGACTCCTCATCATAAACTATCTCTGACACCTTCAAAAAATTATAGGGCTCAACATTATAACTAGAGGGTTCACAAAATTGACCATTTTACCTTTTTGTTTATATTTCAAAGCCTTAATGGTGAGATCAACCATAATTGTCGAGGCAGTGTTGGTAGTCTTGCATGAGGGAATCAATTTTGATTCAAGGGCTGGATTAGGAGATGAGGAAGTGCTCAAGATGGGGAGATTAGGACTTGTATGTTGCATGAGAAGGGAAAGACTAATTATTATGGGTTTAAGGATACTAGCTGGGGTGAGGATAAGATTATTTTGAAACATGCATCTAATTAAGATCCAATGAAGTGGTGTCTTTCCAATCCCATAATATTTTTACGTAGACTCTTTAATAGAAGTATATAATTAGAAAGGAAATTATTATTCCATTTGATGCCAAAAGGAAACAGAAAGGCATGAAACCTTTTGTGCCTACCTTCCAAGGTGACATAACACATTAAGTCCTTTGAAACTATTGGCTAGGACTCTAGGAAATCCTCATGATTGAAACCACTCTACAGAGGGTTAACTTTCTGAACTTTTTTTGAGAAAATTCTTCATAGCCTCCTTATAATCTCCTTTTGTCTTCTTGGGCAGATACACACCCACATTTGGGATGACAATTGCTAGAGAAATTGTCTCATCCATTACTAGGAAAGAAATGTCATTTTCCATGACGAGCCCCTTCTTCTAAGATCATAAAAACTTCATAGATAAAGCTAGTTCATAACCTTGCATTAACATGATATAGGGTGTGAAATTCCTGACCTCAAAAATTTCCTAGACTTCCTGATCATTTTTCACAAACTCATCTTAATTTGGCTCAATTTGAACCAAGTCACCTCTCATATTAGCTTTAATGCAGGCACAAAAGAATCCCTAACTCCAAAACTAGATGAAATTGAAAGAATGTTCTAGAAGCATGGTGAACGAAACAAACTAAATTGGACTTCATTTTGAGTTTGAAGTATGTGACATGCATCAAAGACGACAACTTAAATTGAAGTGCCACTCTTGTCTAGGTATAATCTTTGGGAAATATTTGTTGGTAGTGAGGACATGTCCTCCCAGATTTTGTAATTATTAATTTGAGTTGTTAGGTCGACAAGAAAGTCCTTGGGCTTATTGTCTTCTCTAAAAACACAAAGAATCACGTCATTATGAAATGTCATGATATTAGAGCCCGCTTTATCAATCAAGTATTGCACTTGCTAATTAGATTTGGCTTTATTACTAAGTAGATTGACAACATCCATATAGTCACCCCTGATAAAGATGCTATGCATCCCTTTATTTTTATTAATTTGAATGCCCCTCCAAACAACTACCACCTTAGGAAAGTGAGAGGTTTGCACTCCCAAGTTTAAAGCATAAGCAAATGAGTCTCCCTTCGTGGTCACTTAAGACTCCACCCCCTCTCACCTATGCGAAGTTCCCATGAGAGGAATTGTCAAAATTTAGTTTAAGCCAACCTTGAGAACAGGGACAAAACCTAACCTAATGTTAACCTTAAATAGAGCTATTACTATATTAATATCTATCATATAATATTAACTATATTATAATATTGCTTGCAAATGGGGTTGCAAGCAAAGTGGATTTAACCTTTGAGGAAACTTCATGGTTAAGCATGCTTGAGATGGAATAACATTGGGATGGGTGACCTCCCGAAATTCTTGGTGCTTCACCTCCATGAGCATCACCTAGATGCAATGAGTGCTAAGTGTTCCATTCATTCTCATGAGAGATGAGTTCTTGTGAACCACTACTCGTAAAATATAGTTGGATCCTCAGCAATATTACAACTACATTTTTATACATTAATATTAATTTTTATTATAATATATTATTATTATATTAATAATATAAAATATTATATTATATTACTATTATTACATTATTATTAAATTGAAAATTAGAGTATATCACTACTAAAATCTTAAATAAACACATGTTAAAAGATATATCTAGATGAAATTTATAAGGACTAATTTAAGATAAGGGAGAGGAGCCAGAACGTGCGCTGGGTCTAGAACGTGTGATGTTAGAGGAGCTAATAGGGGCCCACACGTGATCGCTTGGACCCCATTACTTGTCATACAAAGCTTGAAAAAGTCAAATTAAAAAGAATGGTTGCATAATAGATATTAAAACACATTAGATAACGTGAAATATTATTTTTTATATATGCACCAAATAAAATATTAGGTCCCTTTCCTTTCCGATAAGAAACTTGTCCAACCCATTGATAGGTTCTGCAGTGGGTTAAAGTGGGACACTCAGTACAAAAATGAAATTTTTTTTGTCTGGAACACAGAACATGTCAACTTAAATACATGCCATCATTTAACCCTTAACTGAGGCTCGTCACCTCAACCACATTACATGATACAACCAAAACATTCTAACATGGACAAGCATCGACCCAAAACATGTTCATAGTTTCCACCATATTGCAAATACTAAGACATGTGATTCCCATGTAGATGTTACCACCCTGAGCTATTATACAAGACCCTGTCCCATCATTCCAGCCATCGTGTATCTTCATTCCACCGTAAGCGTGCATCTTATGGTCACTTCAACAATGAACTACCTGAATTTTGAAAAACTTGTGTAAGGCCACCAATAACCATTAAAGGGAAATAAAATCTTTAATGAAAGCAACGATCAAATGAATTGTTCCATGTAAGGCTTCAAATTCCAAATTCAAATTTATAAGAGTGCATAAATTAACGATACCACACCAATACAACAAGATTCTAACATACAAGTAGAGACTTGAAACCATCTATTTCATCCCATTCAAAATCGAACGAAGAGCACAAAGAAATCAAAGCATAGTGTAGAAAGAATTGAATCTAATTTTCTAAACAATGAACATGGACACAACTCAGTGTTGATATTAGTAACAAAGATCAAAGCTATCAGACTATGAAGAATTATGAATACCATAGGGACAACTATTTGAAGGCCCATAGAAAATTGAAAAATATAGATCTTATAGCAACCTATCCTCCAAATGACGTAGAAGAAGATATCGTAGCATACATACGTGAAACTTATCCTTTACCCCACGAACCGATTCCCCACACAGAATTCCTAGTGGAGAACCCATGTCCACGAATTTGAGCACAACAAGAATGGCTTGTGATCCATTCTCATCTTATTGATCACTTATTTGTTTCTCTATATCCTTCTGATGATCTCTTGCTACTGACCAAATCTTGTTTCTATTCTAATATAGTCAAGGTCGTTCTACAATCATGGAATACCAACTATGTCAATAGATTTATCTTAGAATGCTATGGTCCACAACTCAGAGAGTGCTCACAAATTATTTCATGGAAACAAATCCTTCAAAGTGTAGTTACAAACCAAATCCCATCTTGTATTTTTACCAAGGTATACATTAAAACTAAAACTGGTTTCTTTCTCACACTTCCTTGTCATGTCTACACTCAAAAAATTATGGGGAAAGAACCCATACCAACTACCCCACCTCATCTAGTTGACCCAGAAGGTTTCAACCACCAGTCACTATTAGTGTAATTGTTAGGTTTTCTCATATCTTATTGTTTCTCCTCCCCATTGTCATCTCTACACAACAGTAATGCATAATTGTCCAAGAAAGTAATAAAACAACATGTCCACGTATTTATCAAACAATAATAAAATCAAACAAGAGAATCTTACCTCCTATGTTCAAGCATCAAGGTCACTTTAAACTAGAGTGTCAGTCAATTTGAAAATGCAGAAAAGATTCTTGTTCAAGCATCTCTAATCATATTCCTTGGCAAAGATCACTCTACAAAATGCCATGGTTAGTGAGTTCCATTTCATAGGGGTACACATTGTGCTACTGCAATTCTAGTATCATGTTGAAAGCACATATTTTTCTTATTGTATCACATATTTTAGTATCACATTGATCAAATTTGTCTTAGTTTGTAGCACATATATTGTTCTTATTGTATGGAAGATGAGGATGTCAACTCACTCCAAGCAGAAGGAGCCTTCTCTACTGAAAAGAACAACAACAAGGCGACCTTCCCATAAAAGAGGTGTTCGCTTCCCTCCAGAGCCCGGACACCACTCTCCTTTGAGATCAATGCAAAACCAATTGAAAGAAATTCATACCTTGTTACACCAACATAACAGGACACTACATCAGTGAGAGCACATAAAGTCACAATGTAATAGAAGTGTGGTCTGCAACCAATATGTAAGGGTATATCAAAGACGTTGAGGCCAACGACATGTTGATAAGTGAAACATCAAATAAATGGGGTATTCAAACAACCACACTCTCACAATGGTCGGGTGGTCTCACAACTAGCTCCAAAAAAGGTCCCCCAACCATCCTCAACCTTGAAGAAGAAGAGCATATCATTCAGTGGTGTGAAGAGATGGTTGTAGTGGGTCATGGGATCAAGTTTGTCAACTTGAAGGTAGCTGTCACTCAAGTAAGTGAGATCAAACCCACCCCTTTGAAGGATGGAATTCTTGGTAAGTCATGGTGGTTGGGGTTTAAGGCCCGCCATCCGAAACTGACATTGCGAACAGTGGAAGGACTTGACAAAGATAGAGCAGTGAATCTGAGACCAGCTATTGTAGCTTATTTCTATGAGACTTTATCAAAAGTATATGTTGCAAATCCTTATGGACCTTCTCACATATGGAAATGTGATGAAACTGGTATGGAGGCGGGAAGAAATGGGGCTATGAGGGTACTTGATAGAAAATGAAGTTGTAATGTCTCATACGCACTTCCGAAGAGTCATGAATGGATTACCATTCTTTGTTGTGTGAATGCTTCTGGGAAAACCATTCCAAGCTTCTACTTGTTCAAAGGCAAGAATAAATTGCAAAATTACATTTCAAAATATGAACCGAGAGCTTGCATGGCAACCCAAAAACATGTGTGGATGACCAAGGAGCTCTTCCTAAATTGGTTACACCACTTTTTGCTATCAGTTCTAGGGGGTGCTTCACCCACCAACAGACACTTGATGATATTTGATGACCACAAAATTCATGTTGCTATGAAAACCATCCAAGAGGCATGAATGCTTGGAATTGACCCGCTGACATTGTCGGCACACACCTCTCACAAAATCTAGCCACTCGATTTGAGTGTTTTATCCCTTCAAATGTTACTTTAAAAAAGAATGAGCCTCGAGGCTGGCAAGGTTCCGCAATGTCAAAATCAGAAGAGCAGAGCTAGCAGAGATTGGCAGCAAATCTATGAAAAGGGAATTGACTATCTCTAACATTATTGTGGGCTTATAAAGGATAGGGATATGGCCCCTCAATCCTGATGCGCTCATGGATGATATGTAATCCAACAAGACATTTGAAATTAATGGTTTCAAAGATGTTTGTGTAGTGTAGAACATGCTAAACCTATATGGAGTTGATGTGGCAGAAAACATAGCTCAACTTCGTCATTCTATTTTAAATTCACAAGTGGAATGTAATCAACTAACAAAGAATGAAACATAGAGCCTTGGAATTCCATCAAAGCGAATAACACCCACATGCTTGGAAGAGTATACTCAGGCAATAGAGAATGAAATAGAAAGCCTTGAAATGCCATCAGAGCAAATAACACCCACATGGGTGGCAGAAAAGGCTGTGAATCTAGGTTTCGACTTGGAAGTTCAAGAACAAGATTCCTCTTTCACTTTCCCTACACCACCAACACTATCATGCTCGAAATTGTGCATTACTATGTTGAATGTATGTAACCAGATATTGATCTAGATACAAATCTTACACAAGAAACATGTGAAGGTGGGAATGAGGAAGATGAAAGCCTACTATCACAAGTAAGTGAGACACTAGGTTCTCAAAAAGAAACTTGTTGATCGAATTCTTAAAGTTTCCCATTAACATCGTCAACCAAAAATAGGGTAGTGTGGTTGATAAAGGGGTCCACTTGAGTCAACAATCCCAACTATTAACATTTGATGAGTACATGGAATTGCTGATGCAGCAAGAGCAAAGGAAGAAAGAACTGTTAGAGTAAAAATGTATTTTCACTTATTAATTTAACCGTTATTGATTTAATTATTAAGACACCTTATTCACTTATTAATTAAATCATTATTGATTTAATTATTAAGTCACCTTTTTATCTCTAGTTTACTTAAGCTAAACTTTAGGCATGTTATAATTAATTATTTTATTAATTATTTATGCAACCTAGGTTTCTCCACCTTTTGGTGTTCTATCTCCTTTATAAGGATTGATATCTTTGTATTTTAAAATTTCATTTCATTATTATTGAATGAATTGAGGATGTGTCCTCTTCCTTAGATCTGTTGTTTCTGGCCTCCATAGCTTTTGCTTCTCTCTTATTGTGACAGGTGTTTGCATGCAGGTGATTCTTGGGAGTTGTAGGGTTGGTAGTTTTTCATCAACTCCAATATGGTATCAGAGCTCTAGATATTCATGCCCCTTTTCTCTTCATTAGAGATTTGGCCTTGTTCTCCAGATCTGTGTTTTTGAGAGATTTTTATCTTAGATTTTGGTGGATTTGGGGGGATTTACGTTTTAGAGTACTTTGGACAAAAAATGACTTCACAGTTGCGTCTAGAAGGCCTAAAAACCCCTATTTTCATATAAGGCATGTCTAATTTGGACATAGTTGAAATCTGGGCCCTCTTTTTTGCATGCATGACCTTGGCACATTTTTTGAGGCAAAAAATGCCTCGATTTCCGTTTTGCCTCAAAATGCATCCCTCCATTTTTTAAAAATAAAAAATAAAAAAGTTTTTTTTTGTATGGC
This sequence comes from Thuja plicata, assembly GCA_018584345.1. Lineage (NCBI taxonomy): Eukaryota > Viridiplantae > Streptophyta > Pinopsida > Cupressales > Cupressaceae > Thuja > Thuja plicata. The sequence goes on along the minus strand of MU223961.1, from coordinate 1,421,854 downwards.
AATTTGGGTTTCTTGGTTCTCTTCTTGTTTTGGAGCAGTCTTCGGTTTTTTGCTTGTATCTTGAGAAAATGAGGCATTTTTGGCCAAACAAGATATCCTCGAAAAGCAGATTCCGAGCCTAGCCTAATTTTCCAATTTTTTATTTTTGATTTTTTCATCTTGTAGCCTTTTTTACCAGTCAAAGTCAGGGTTCCTTTTTGCACCCCGGGAGCCATATCTTGCTCATCTGGGCTCCATTTTTTTAATTTCACATAGCGTTGGAAAGATGATTCTATGATCTATCTTATTTTATGGGTCTCACACCTAGAATATTCTCTAGGTACTTTATATTTAGTTTTTTACTTTATATTCAATTTTTTTATTTTTGCAATCTGGTGTTAATCTTGGTTGTTTGAGGTCCTCAGATCATTTTTCGTGCATGTGTGGTGACTCCCTGTTAGCTATTATTCATGTTTCTACATATTTATTGTCATTCTTGAGCATTGTAGACATCTTTTTCTGTCACATTTATTTTTTTGCAAATGCACTGAGATAAAGTGCCATATGATGCATGCTTGGGATCTTGGACATTTTTGTGTCTGTTTGTACTCGCACTACATTATAAAGTGCCATGGGGGTGTTTGTTTTACTTTTGTCAAGTGAGTATTCCTTTCATGACATTAGCCTCATGATGTGTATCAAGAGAGTGATCCTTCCACGACACCATCCTTTATATGTGTTTGTACTTTCTATGTTCCTGGTTCTTCATCGTGCAGTTATTCTTGGCAGTCTGGTTTAGTGTACCTATCATGCCTCTCCATGCTCAACATTATGGTGGGTATTTACTGTTGGTTCTAATACTTCCTTGGTTCGTTGGAGTGAGCTATGTATTTAGTATTTGTTCCTATGTACTAGGAAGATGTAGTGGCTAGGTACCTATGCATTTCGGTGAGATGGATCATTTACCATATGGACACTCTTTCATTCCTATTTTGGAGGCAACCTTTCACCTTTGATTGATCAGCTCTTTAGGCTTTATTTACATTATTCTCTTCCTGATCATGTTCTTTTACAGTGGAGGTTCCAACAGTTATTCTTCGATAGTGTGTGCAACTTCATGCTTCAGTGATGTTCTTCATGTTCTTCCTTTGTTCCTATCTTCTGGGACATTCTCTAGTTTGGAGGCTTCTTCAGTCCTTCACTAGGCTTCATCTCTTTTTGGAGTAGAGTTTTTTCTCATGTGGTTTTCTCTATTTCTCCTCTTTACAGAGATTTTTGTACTTGGACACCTAATCAGACCTTGTTGTCAGGACCCATTTCCTGCTTTCAGTAGTTGTTTCTACATTTTTAGCTTCTCCCTAAGTTTATCTTAAGGGGGGTGTTAGAGTAAAAAGGTATTTTCTCTTATTAATTAAATAATTATTGATTTAATTATTACTTGACACCTTATTCACTTATTAATTAAATCATTATTGATTTAATTATTAAGTCGCCTTTTGTCTCTAGTTTACTTAAGCTAAAATTTAGGCATGCTATAATTAATTCTTTTATTAATTATTCATGCAACCTAGGTTTCTCCACCTTTTGGCGTTCGATCTCCTTTATAAGGTTTGATCTCTTTGTATTTTAAAATTCCATTCCATTATTATTGAATCAATTGAGGATGTGTCCTCTTCCACAGATCTATTGTTTCTGGCCTCCATAGCTTTTGCTTCTCTCTTTCTGTGACAGGTGTTTGCATGCAAGTGATTCTTGGGAGCTATAGGGTTGATAGTTTTTCATCAACTCCAATAAGAAGTAGATGACATAAAAGAGAGGAAGAAAGAGCATATCATAGAAAACAAGGTTGCCCACAAATTGGCTAAGGAAAAGAAGGACAAGGAGAGAAAAGAAAAGGAGATTCTATGTAAGGAAAAGGAAAGGTTGAAAGAAGAAGAGAAGAAGGAGAAGGATGAGAGTGAAAAGAGAGAAAAGGAAGTGAAGGAATATGAGGTAGATGAAAGGAGGCTTGAGGATCAGTACAAGGATTTATAAAGAAAGAAGATATTAAACAATGCATCCACTCCATTGGTGCCCCTGCCTAAAGGGCATGTTGTACTGTGAGATATGATCAACATTAACATGCCAAACTTTTCAATGAATTATAACTATGAACCACCTTCACCACCTCTTATGTTTTTTGTTTCTCATAACTATAGTGTGGGGGTGCCAACGTATGCTGGTAGAACTAGATATTGCATCCCAATACAAGTTGGAGTGAGTAGCAGTCAAGGAACCGTAGGGGATGAGAACATGATTCCCATTGCAGCGTCAAGGACATCGCCCACCTCACCAGCAACTGCTTTGACTAAATGGTTTACCTAAATTTGGGAAAATTTTGGTTTTTGATTTATAGTAAATTTCAATGTATTTTGTTTCCAAGTATGTTCTTTTTGGTTAACTGATATGTCAATACAGTGTTGTCACATGCAATAGGATGATTGAGCCAAGATATGAACAACTAGATTAAGTAAATTTCAATGCGTTTGTTTTCAAATATGTCCTCTCTATATAACTTATATTTCAATGCAATTTGCAACATGTAAAAGGATGATTGAGCCAAGACGTGAACAACAAGATTAACTAAATTTCAATGCAACAAGACTAGTGTTCATAATTTTGAAGGATTGGGTTTTCAATTGACATATATAGGGTAGAGGAGCCAAAATGTGTGCACCCTGAATTTGGGGTTCCGCTTGGGTCACCACATGGACCCCATACCAATTTTTTTGTTCTCTACCCTAGCTGGCCTAGTTGGAAACCCCAAATCAAAAGTTGAGCCCATTTGGAATTGACTTGCCACGTGTTCAAACCCGATTAGTGGAAGGTAGGCAAAACTTACCATTTTAGTGCATCGACCGATACATGTGCGACAAGTGAGGTGTACATGACTAAGTAGCCTTGCGTATAGACTGGGGTGGCCACCTAGAATTTTACCACAATGCGACCCAATCCACCACCCTAGCTGCCATTACTTCCCGCGACCACCTTACACTGCAACATTGTAGTTGAGTACTTTTTCAATGTTAAACTTGGTTGCAAATGTGTCCCACTCAGCTAGTTTGGGGAAGAATGACAAATTTTAACACTAAAAAGGGAACTCGAGGACTGCAACTCATAATTTATACCGTGTGGCAAAGGTGAAGTGAAATATTTGCTCGTATCAGTTCATTATCTACTTGCAAACCCTCAACAGTAAAATTGGAAACCTACAATTGAAATTGAAAAGGAAGTGGAAACCATGAACAATCATATTGAAACTATAAAGCATGTAACTTATTATACCATAAATCCCTAACATTGGAAATGAAATTGCAAACCCTCAACATTAAAATTGAAAACCTATAACTGATAAATTGAAATGAACTCAAAATCTTATTAAACCCTTAATCCCTAACATGGGAAATGAAATTGCAAACACTCAACACTAGAATTGAAAATCTACAACACCAATTGAAAAGGAAGTGGAAACCACCAACAATCATATTGAAACCATTAAACAGATAACCTATTAAATCTTAAATCCCTAACATTGAGTATGAATTTGAAAACCCTCAACGGTAAAATTGGAAACCTACAACTAAAATTGAAAAGGAAGGGGAAAACATTAACAATCCTATTGAAACCATAAAACAGGTAACTTATTATACCCTAAATCCCTAACATTGGAAATGAAATTGCAAACTCTCAACACTAAAATTGAAAACCTATAACTGATAAATTAAAATGAATTCAGAATCTTATTAAACCCTTAATCCCTAACATTGGAAATGAAATTGCAAACCCTTAACACTGAATTTTAAAACCTAAAACTAAAAAATTGAAATGAACTCGAAAACCATTAACAATCATATTGAAACCATAAAACAAGCAACTTATTAAACCCTAAATCCCTAACATTGGAAATGAAATTGCAAACACTCAACACTAAAATTAAAAACCTACAACACAAATTGAAAAGGAAGTGAAAACCACCAACAATAATATTGAAACCATTAAACAGATAACCTATTAAATCGTTAATCCCCAACTGTGAAATTGAATTTGAAAACCTTTAACACTAAACTTGAAAGTCTATAACTGATTAATTGAAATGATTTCGAAAACAATTAACAATCACATTGAAACCATAAAACATATAACTTAATAAACCCATGATCCTCAACATGTTAATTGAAAATGAAAAGCGATAACACTAAATTTGAAACCCTACAACCAATAAGTTGAAATGAATTCTATATCCTTTGGGAGTGAAATTGAATAAAATAAATAGATAACTTATTAAACCCTCAATTCCCAAAAGTAGAATTGAAAAAGAAAACATCTAGTACAGTAAAATTGAGAACCTAAAAACTAATAAGAAAATGAATTCGGAAAGCATTAAGAATCGCATTGAAACCATTAACCAGATAACTTGTTAAATGCTTAATCCACAACATTGGAATTGAAAATGAAAACCCCTAACACTATATTTGGAACCCTACAACCAATAAATTGAAATGAATTCTATATCCCTTTGGAGCGAAATTGAATCTAAAAAAAGACAACTTATCAAAGCCTTACTCCTTAATAATGAAAATTAATTTGCAAACCCTTGAGAGTAAAATTGAGAACTTAAAACTGATAAAATGAAATGAATTCAGAAAGCATGAACAAACATATTGAAACCATTAACCAGATTACTTATCGAACTCTTAATCCCTCACATTGAAATTGAAATTGAAAACCCATAACGCTAAATTTGAAACCCTAAAACCCATAAATTGAATTGAATTCTATAACCCTTACTAGTCAAATTGAAAAAAAAAAAGAAAAAGAAAAAAAAGACAGCTTATTAAAATCTTACTCCCTAACTTTGGAAATGAAATGGAAAACTGTTAACAGTCAATTTGATAACCTAACACTGTTAAAATGGAATGAATTCAGAAGCCATTAACAATCCTATTGAAATGATACAATAGGTAACTTATTAAGCCCTTAATCCCTAACATTGGAAATGAAATTGCAAACCCTCAACACTAAATTTGATAACCTGTAACAAAATTTGAAAAGTATCAACCATATTGAAACTAGTAAACATATATCTTATTAGACCATTTACCCCCAACATTGGAATTGAAATTGAAAACCCTTCACACAAAATTTTAAACCCTAAAACTGATAAATTGAAATGAATTCTAAAACCATTAGCAGTCAAATTGAAGCCAAAAAAACATACAACTTATTAAACCCTTAATCCCTAACAGTGGAAACGAACTTGCACTCCCATCACACTAAAAATGAGAACCTCAAACTGAAAAATTGAAATGAATTAGGAAACCATTAACAATCGCATTGAAACCATAAAACAGGTAACTTGTTAAACCCTTAATCCCTAAGATTGGAAATGGAATTGCAAACCCTTAATACTCAAATGGAAACCTTTAAATGATAACTTATGAAGCCCTTAATTTGCAAGATCGAAAATTGATCGGTAAACCCTTAACACAAAAAATGATAACTTGCAAAACATAAATTGCAAATTTTTTTTGAAACCAGTAACAATCAAAATGCCACAGCCATACACAAAAAATGACACATTTATAAACAAATGACATAAGCCTACACAACAATAGAACAAATCTTCGAAATAATTCCAAAGCCAATAAGCCATAAACACTACAAATGGAACCCTATAATAGACAAAATGAAAAGAAATTGCAATCCATTAACAATCCTAGTCAAACCATGTAGCAGATAGCTTATTAAACCCTGAAACCCCAACAATAGTGTAACCCATTAACACTAATAGTCAACCCGTAAAGCAGATAGCTTATTAAACTATTAAACCCCAATTTTTGAAATGAAAACCAATAATACTTGTTAAATGTGAATAGTAAAACACTGATACACATAGTAGATGGAAAAATGATGCAGGAGCATCCTAGGATCCTTGGCAATCCCACTCAACCAAAAAATATGCTTTCTTTTGTCTTTTAGTTTGTTTGGAGGCTACTCAGAGAATTCTTTGTTGCTCGGGTCTGTCGCTCGAGCATGCTTGTTTTCCTGTTGCTCGAGGTGTTCCTTGCTTGAGTCACTCTGTTGCTTGGTCATCCTTTGCCCGAGATGTTTATTTTGGAGTTGGATGTGGTGGCCGACTTCTGCATTGAGTTTTGATTGCGACATTAATGGTGGATCTCTCATTGGGGTTTGTGTGGACCTAAATCTGGGTCAAGGTTTCTCCAATGATTGTTTGGTAGGATGACCTATTGTTTAACTTTTGTATTTAAGTTGTAGTTTGTTCTTAGATTGGAGAGAAAATTGGAGAGCAGATTGGAGAGCAAATTAAGCATTCGATTTGAGAATATGGATCATGAGCTATATGTTTGCAGAAGATTTGTAGTTGATCTTGAATTGTATCTTTGTTTTTGGCCGTAACCGGGAAGGCCTTACAACCCGACATGTTGCATGTAAATGATATCTGAAATGAATATGAATTGATATAAGTTGCTATATCTCTGTGTTGTTGAGTTTCCGCTATGTGTCTTTGTTGTTGGCTGCAAGTTTGGACAATCCTTTATTGGATCTTCCAACCTTAACTACATAAAGTGGTATCAGAGCCAAGGTTGATCTGGTTCGAGCTTAGGGTTTTTGAAGATCTGGAGAGATGCCTCCAAGAAGATTGGACTCTAGGGCTATTGTAGATCTTTCCAAGGAGGTGGAAGTGAGGATAACAGAAAGATTCAGGTCTGAAAAGGCGGCAATGAAGAATGAAATCATAGAAGGTATCATAAACATTGGATTATAGAGAGGTCCTAGAATGGATGATGGTTATGAAGAAGATGCTGAAGATTTTGAAGCTGTTGGATCTAGTGGAGATGACAGAGCTGATCGAATGGCGAGATCTGGAGGAGGCAGATATGGTAACTTATAGAGATCTGAAGCTCGGTTGAGTACAAGTTATCGAATGGAGGTGTCCAATTTCTTAGGTACATTGAAGCCCAAAGATCTGATTGATTGGATCAGTGAGTTGGAAGACTACTTTGAGCTGGAAGACATTGAAGATCCACTTAGAGTAAAGTTGGCACAGACTAAGTTGAAAGGGCATGCTGCTCTATGGTGGAAAGAATTGCAGAGGGACCGAGAAGAAGAAGGTGAGATGAAGATCAATCTGTGGAGGTTGATGGTGGCAAAGCTAAAGGCAAAGTTCATTCCTGCTAACTATGAACTTGAGTTGTTTAAGAAATTGCAGAATCTGAAACAAAAGGAGATGATTGTAGAAGATTATACCGAGGAGTTCTACAAGTTGACAATTCGGTCTGGGCATAGAGAACTTTCTAAGGAAAAGGTGGCGAGCTATGTTAATGACCTGAAATTCAATATCCAAGATGAGATTGGTATGTTGAAGATTGACTATGTGGAAGATGCTTATCAGTATGTACTAAAGGCATAAGATAAGTTGAAAAGAAGACACTATGGTAATTCCCGAGGGAAAGAGAAGCAAGAACAGTCGGTAAAAGTTAAACCTAGAGTTGAGGAGGAACCAAAACCTATTGAACCAAGGAGAAGAATAGGTAGAGGTGCATTCAGAGGTACTTGTTACAAGTGTGGAGAAGAAGGACATAGGTTGTATGAATGTTCCCATATAGATAAGAAGGTTGGTAATCATCGAAATGTTGTGGTATGAAGTTGCTGAGAACAAACCTAAGGTGGAAAATATGAATCTTTTTCTTAAAAGAACTTTGCTTCCCTCAAAACAAGATGATCTGAAGAAGACCCTGTTCAGAACTAGATGTAAGTGCAAGGATAAGGTATGTAATGACATAATTGATGGTGGCAGTTCTGAGAACTTTGTTTCAGAAGAGATGGCTAATAAATTGAATTTGGAAAGGAGGAAACATCCCAATCCTTATCAAGTTAGTTGGATACAAGACGTGTCTAAGGTCAGGATTGAGGAGCAATATCTTGTTAATTTTAAGATTGGATCTTATTATGATGAGATACTATGTGATGTATTACCTATGGATGTTTGTCACCTATTGCTCGGTAGACCTTGGTAGTATGGCATAAATATTGTGTTTGATGGTCGTGCAAATACCTATGTTGTGAGATAGGGTGAAATCAAGCATAATCTGATACCTTTGTAGGGAGGAGGAACTAAAAGATGTGGAGTTATCAAATATTGTCCGAATGACAGTGACAAACATGAGGAAAAGAGAATTGATGAACCTATGAGAGAAGGAAAGGAGAATCTGAAAGAGAAAGCAAACGATATCTCTGAGGAACTAACAAAGATGAAGAAACAGATAACATATTTGACTAGGGTGGTGCAACATATGTTGACACTAGTGACACAGAGAGATGCAGATGATAGTGAGTTGATCAGTCAGACGGATGAGAATGTTTTTCATCAAAACACTGATGATATCAAAGATGATCAATGTCAACTATTGTCAGTTGCAAGCAGAAAATATGAGAAAAGTTCTGGACTGGTGAACTTGTCGAATGAGACAATGGACAGAATCAAGACAACATGGAATGAAAGGCAAAATGAGATATGGGTTAAGAACAAGTATGGGATACCTTTTATGATTCCCTTAGAATGTTCATGATTTCCTTTATGAGAACATCTTCTTTACCTGGGGTGTTTGATGCAGGAGCATCCTAGGATCCTTGGCAATCCTGCTCAACCAAAAATATGCTTTGTTTTGTCTTTTTGATAATTCTCTGTTGCTCGGGTCTGTCGCTCGGGCATGCTTGTTTTCCTGTTGCTCGGGGCGTTCCTTGCCCGGGTCACTCTATTGCTCGGTCATCCTTTGCCCGAGTTGTTTATTTTGGAGTTGGATGTGGTGGCCAACTTCTGCATTGAGTTTTGATTGCGACATTAATGGTGGATCTCTCATTGGGGTTTGTGTGGACCTAAATCTAGGTCGGGGGTTTCTCCAATGATTGTTTTGTAGGCCGACCTATTGGTTGCCTTTTGTATTTAAGTTGTAGTTTGTTCTTAGATTGGGCAGCAGATTGGAGAGCAGATTAAGTGTTAGATCTGAGAATCTAGATCATGAGTTGTATGTTTGCAGAAGATCTGTAGTTGATCTTGAATTGTATCTTTGTATTTGGCTGTAACCGGGAAGGCCTTACAACCCGACATGTTGCATGTAAATGATATCTGGAACGAATATGAATTGATATAAGTTGTTATATCTCTGTGTTTTTGAGTTTCCGCTGCGTGTCTTTGTTGTTGGCTGCAAGTTTGGACAGTCCTTTATTGGATCCTCCAACCTTGACTGCATCACAAAATGTGAACATGGATGCTTGACAACCTATAAAAATTGAGTTTCCTTCACTATGAACATGCCAGTGACACTAGAACAGAAGAGTATGATTCCCTTGAGGATAATAGTGTTAACGAACACAATAAATTGTGTTTAGAAACACAAAGCAACACACAAGACTTGTTTGTAACTGAAGACATCCAAAAAAATAGACAGTGGAGGTTAGTGTTAGCGAAACAAGCAAATAGAACTAAACAACATAGAATTCATTGGCCCCAATGGTGAGATGTGACCTTAGTGAGGAGTGGTATCCTCACCTCCATCGAAGACCAGATGGTAAATGAGTTCTCATATCTCCTCCCACCGCTTATCATCGTCCTCTATCTCTTTCACCTCAAAATCCAAGCATCCCACAAGTAGACAAAGGTTTCTCCTGCAACAACTTTACAAACAAAGTGAGAAAATGGGAAACAAAATCGAAACAACAAGTTAAAAAACACAAAAAAAATAGTTAGATACTTGCAAAGTCGAAGTGGAAGGTGGTCCATAACCAAGCAGATAATGGCAGCATTACACGTTTGCAGGTTTCCATGGCGAGCAGGCTTCGACTCCCAACTGATCGAAGACTCCAAAACAGGCGGGAATGAAACAAATGTTAGATGTCTCGATCCGCGAATAAGAAGGCGTAGTGAATGGAGTTATGATGTTAAAAGGCGCCCCCTTAAAGCGAAATTAAGGTGACTTGATGCAGAGTAAATGCAATTGTATGTTGCAGCTTAAGATGGTCACGAGAAGTATTGGCGACCAAGGTAGTGGATAGGGTGGCGTTATGGCAAAATGCCACACGACCACCCTAGTCGACGCACCAAAATGGCCAATTTTGCCTACCTTCAACCACTCGAGTTTGAACATGTAGCATATTTATTCCAAATGAGCTCAACTTTTGATTTGGGGTTGTCAACTAGACCAACTAGAATGGCGAAAATTAGGGTGCACACATTTCTGACTCCTCTCCCCTATATATA
>MU223961.1:1387033-1401537 GCA_018584345.1 Thuja plicata | reverse complement strand
TAAATTATATTGATATTCATTATATATATATATATATATATATATATATATATATATATATATATAGTACTTGCATCTAATGATGTCCAAGGGACAAGCCGATAGGAAATTATATCTTTTATTAGTATTTATCATTTCATAAAATACTTAGAGGTCATGCGCAAAATAAATTTAATGAAGTGAACCAAATCAAATGTAGTCAATCATTCTGAGAGACTTGAGCAAGAAGCATAAGCATTTGTTAAGATATGGAAGGTTTGATGGGCTATAGATATTGTAGCTATGAAATCTTCGATAGACATACATGCAAAATGTGACATCAAATAGGGTGTATGAATAATATGATATAATTGGGAATTATTTCATGGAATGTACAATGATTTAGTTGTTGAACGTTTATAATTTATTAGAAAGGATTTTACAAAATCTCAACTCAAATTAGAAACATTCAAGCAAATGCAATATGTATTAACTTGAAAACAAAGAGTCATGCCCATAACCACAGTTTGTGGACCAGGAGTGGAATTTTTTAAGATCATGCATTCCCTTTTATCGATCCTCACAGGCATGGGTTAATTTCATTCCTCAAAGTTTGCAGATTGCAGAGAGAGTAAGGCTAGTTGAATACATGTCTCTGTTTATGGTCCGATAAAGAAATGTAAGTCGTCTACTACAATTTTCTCTGTTATTCTTCCAATAGTTCAACAAATCAGAATGAATGGTCTTTAAGATTGTTGAAAACCATCAAAATAGGTATGTACATTTAATCAAAAAGTTTACCAAAATAACAATACAATGTGTAATGTACTGAAATAAAAAAGAAATGACTACATATATACTTGATCAAATCTTCAATTTGCTAATGCGTGTTTGATCCACTTCTGAAAGTGATATTGATGTTTATCCCTACTACATTTCAATAGAAATTGATATTTGTGAAAATGGAAAGATTTGTATTTAAAAAATAATAAAACAAAATGTGTTAAATTCATAATCAATAGGATTGAAGATTTAAAAGTACAAAGACCTTGTTGGTGGGGTGTATGCAAATCTCAAATTGCTCTTTTAAAAGCAAAAACCACGATTAATGTATGTTTATTTGAATCTCAAATTATAGCTTTGAAAGCAAAAAAACATGATAAACATTTTTTTTTGTTGATTTCTTATTCAATAACACAGATAATTAATTCCACCTGTGCCCGTATCTTGGTTGACTTGAATGTTTCTAAGGGCCTTCCTGAACAAATTTTAATCGAATCTTCTAATGGTAAAAGGATCCAAAATTTGGACTATGAAGGGATTCCCTTCAGGTGTAGAAAATGCTTTAAAATTGGTCACGTGGTGACTCAATGTGGATTAGAGAAAAATAAAATGTTCGATTCATGGTGGAAAGGTGCTACAATTTAGCATTATACGGTTGAAAAAAACATGATAACCAAAGGAGTTTCTCCTAGGAGGTTGCGCAAGATTCCCAATGCCTTGATTCTTCTTCTCAGGTTGTTCCAGTTATTGATGGCAGGCTTGCTGAGGCCAGTGTGCCTCAAGCCATTGTTCCTTCTCAAGCTGATCTGATTACTCATGACGTTGCAGTGTAGGCTAGATCGCAGTCTCATATATTTCTAGTTGCTTCTCTGGTTGTGTGTGGGAGTAGGTACCTAGTGTCTACGTCCTCTGATAGTGCATGTGCTAGTGCTTCCAATCTCGGTAGCTCCCTTGTTGATTGTATGCCTTTAAGGGTAAATGGTGATGTTGCCTCTAAGGTAGCAAGTACTACTGACCTTCTTTCTCAGGATGGTGATGTTCCAGCTTTGGGTTTGCTGGTGGGCAGGATGTTGCTGCTAAGGTGGAAGAGGGTTGTATTACTATGAAAGGAAAGAAATCTAAGATATCTACGCCCTATTTTGACATGACTCTAAGCTCCCACAAGGGAGGTGCTAAATGTAACATAATTAATCTTAATCACATACATGCATTTTATTGTCAATGTTGTAATTGCCTCATTCACAAGTAGTTCTTGATTGTAGAAAAATAATCAAAATCATTTATCTATATTTTTACATTTCATTTATCTAATTTTGTAACCAACAAATTTTCATTATCATTGGGCCTCCTAAGATCAAGGAAATATTTTTTTTAGCAGGTTACTCTTATGGCTAAGCACGTCTAGTGCTACTAACATTGTATTTAATTTATGTTTTACTACTTTATTAGGAGGGGGCTCATAATATTCTCAATGCCAATTTTTTTTTCTATTAGAGAGTGTGTGAGTTATTAAAAAATTAAACTTTTCCAAGTCAAATACATTATAAAATCATAAGAAATGCATTATTATCTTAGCTCATTAACCAAGAGGATTCACTACTTAGATGTTAAGTCAAATAATTAAATATAAAGAATTAAAAAACTTAATATTATCTAATAGAAAGTTATGGTCAAAATTAATTTCAAATCAATATGTTCCATTATATTTAAGAGTGACTCTAAGATAGAGGAATATACTATCTTTGAGAGCATTCATTTTGTTGAACCCTTGGATCAAAACTACACCATAGCGGTGATATTCATATTATCTTCAAGTTGTGATTTATTATCAAAATTGTAGTTGAAAAGAATTATTTTATTTTAAAAGAATAGAAATAAATAGTAATTATGTCATCTTTCTTTTTCTTGATAGATAAATAGCTGCAAGGGGTAGCATCCATTTGTATTAATAAAAATGGTTTACATATAACAATATAAAAATGGTTTACATACAATGTATCAACATACCAGCTGCTAGTAACAAACAACTACACACCCAACCCATATATAATAGGCCAACATTATATTAAGCATAGGTTCAAGGTGAAAATACGACCAAGGTAACGATATGGCCAAACCTCTGAATACCACATACCTACTGCCCTACCCTACCCGTTGACAGAAGGCCCATAAGACAAAATTTGGCAAAGTGTTGCAAACCCCAAGTCCAAAATTAAACAAAAAAAAATGTCATTATGGTTCGAACAAAAAGAAAAAAATCAAAGAGAGAAGTAGCTGGGCGACACCTCTTCCCCTAATTCTTTTGTGTCTTCATCCGCTTCATTTGTCGCTCGCATCTTGCGAGTCTCAGCTGCACGGTCCATCACAAGGCAGACCAGGCCATACAGAGCATGTGTCGGGCCATCAACAATCTTTTCAACATCCCAACAATCATCCAAGATCCATTCCTCACTAAGCCCAAACCCCCAATCATTCCCAGGCTTCTCATTGACATCCTCATTCACACCAGTATACCACTTGAGTCAATTGTCCACCATCGCAGGGCTAATGTCAGCAATGCACAAAAAGAAAGCAATGCCCTCAAATTTTTAGGCCAGCTTTGCTCAAGCATCCTTGGCTTCAATGTTCACACAATTTGGTATTTATTGTTCTTCCTAATGCATGTCAATAGCCTCTGTAGCCCCCTTGGCCAACCTATTTTCCATGTCATTCCATTCTCTGTATATATGTGTGATTTTGTATTCATCAAATGCTTCTAAAACAACTTTTATTGGCCCAAGCCATTATCTCAAGAACCAATTTGGGGGTGTCATTCCTCTGTATTACATTTATTGTAATAAGTGAGTCCCCTTCAATGTGGATTTTCCTGGCCCCCATCTCAACTCCTAGTTGTAGTGCCCTCATGGCAACACAAAATTTAGCCACGTTGTTGGTTGTTCTTCCTATTGACTCCACATACTCTCTTAATACATTTCCATGCTCATCTCTTACCACACATCCGATGTTGCTAGGTCCCAAGTTTCCAATTGAGACACCATCAAAGTTTACTTTAATCCATCCTGGGCACAGAGCAGTCCATTTTGTCTCTACTCTGTATTTTCCAACAGTGTTCCTCTTTTTGGCACCATCAACCATTGGGATTTTTAGTCCTCGGAACAATCTGATAAGATTGTTATCCCAATTTGTGAACTGGTTTTTCCTAATTGACTTTGATTTGGAAGCTTCATTTACCAATTCAATAATATGTCCTATCTTTTGACATAAATTGTCTGTGTCCATTTTCTTCCCTTGAAATATATGTCTATTACGCTCCTCTAGATTTCCCAAATTATTGTTGCTGGAATAATATTCCATATAGAATCAAAGAACGATTCCATCTTTCTCTGGGTCAGGACCTGAACCAAGAGGCCCAATATCCTATAGGCACGAACATTTCTAGTTTAATTTAGACATAAAATAATCCCAATTTCTACCTGCATATGGGTAGTTTAATAAAACGTGATCAGCTGAATCTGAGTCTTTCCTACAAAGTTCACATCTCCCAGGTCCCTGAATGTCAAATCCAGCCCTATCTACAGTCAAAAATTTCTTTTGAAATGTCATCCATGCGAAAACACCTGCCTTCTGCAAGCAGAATTTGTTCCAAAATAACTTCAGAGGCTAGCCTTCCCTAGTTATCGCAGCATCCTTGATCTTATATCCACACTTCACATTGTATGCCCCCGTCTTAGAACCACACCATTTGCTAACATCCCTTTGAGGCTAGGGAACAATACATTGGTCATTCAGAATTTCCATTAAGACATCCTTTCGATCTTGAGGAGCATTAATGCCCTGCAGTGAGTGCCAACACCACGTAACCACCCTGTTATGAATTATAGTATGTCCATAATTACTCGCTTTCCTACCCCACACTCGAATTGTCTTTGTTCTTATTGTATCTAAATTAGGAATCCTAATCAGTGTAATTCCACCAGCCCAGGAGTCACTCAAAAAATCAGCATTCTGACCATCCCTAATTTCCCAAGTGATGTGATTTGAAATTATGTCTTTGCAAAATAAAATAAAATTCCAGATGGTTGATTCCCTAGGGGGGTCGACTGAAATAAGTATTCTGATAAGATTATCTTCTCTTTAGTATTTTACTCTTAGGATCCTTACCAATTTCTAGTTGTTTTCCTTGCACAATCTCTAGACTAACTTTTCCCTCATTGAAAGGTTCATAAGAGCAACTGCCTTAGCCCTGTACCCCCTGCTTCTTTTGGAAGACAAATTTTGTCCCAATTAACAAGAGGGAATTTCTTCTGATCCCATGTACCACTCCAAAGGAACCTTCTCATTATCTGATTAAGATCATCCTCAACAGCTTTAGGAAGATTGAGCCATGCCATAGAATATACTGGTATTGCAAAAAGAACATCTTTGAGCATGATCACCCTTCCTGTAGTAGAACGCCACTTTCCTTTCCAACATTCCATTGTGGATTTGTTGTCTTTCTAATAGATCCTCCCAATACCTGATCTTGTTCACGCCTACGAAGAGGGGCATCCCAAGTAAGCAACCAGGGAAGTTGGTCACTCTCAGATTCAATATCCTGGATAAATATCTTTGAAGTATAGGTTGTGTGTTGAGTAAATATACATCTGATTTCCTCCAATTGATTGTTTGTCATGAGGCCAAGCAATAATTGTCCAAAAGAGCTTTTATGGTTTTGGCTTCACGCCTGCTAGCTTCCCCAAACAGAGTTGTATCATCTGCAAATTGCAGATGAGTAGAATTTTCTACTCCATTAGCCACGTCAATCCCAGTCCATTATCCAGTGCTTTTTAGTTTTGTGATGTTCCTGCCCAAAGCCTCTGCATTATTATAAACAAAAAGGGAGACAATGTGTCACCCTGTCATATGCTTCTGAAAGTTGAGAAAAAACCATACGATGCTCCATTGACCAGTACTGAAAACTTGGGCTTTGAAATGCAACTTTGGATCTAGTTTACCCAATCTTCACAAAATCCAAATCTCCCAAGAACTTCCAACAAGAGATGCCTATCAACCAAATCATATGCCTTTAGTATATAAAGTTTCAAGATCATACTAGCACTACATGTTTGTATGGGAGAGTGTATTGTCTCATGAGTGATAAAAATCCCTTCCACAATAGGTCTCCCTAGAGAAAATCCAATTTTCTCATCTGATATTACAATGTTGATGGCTTTCTTCAATCTATTGGCAATCACCTTGGTCATAATTTTGTAAACCATGTTACAAAGGGTGATTGGCCAAAAATCATTCATACTATGAGGCTCTTTCTTCTTTGGAATGAGGGCCAAGAAGGTGTTATTCAGAGACCCAAAAATGGTATTTTTCTTTCTAGATTCCTCCATGGCCAGGACCAATTGTGTTCCAAATTTTTTGATAAAAACTAGCAAGGAAACCATCAGGATCCGACGCCTTTTTGGGGTTGAATTGGAACAAAACCCTCTTCGCTTCTTCTGCTCCAATCTTCTGGTAGACTGCTTCATTTTGTTATGAAAATATCAATTTGGGGATGACATACGACAACTCATCTCTTCATTCTCTATCTTCTATCATTTCCCTATTTAATAGTGTCTCAAAGAATTGAACAAATTATGCATTAACCTCATCCAAACTACATGTTCTATTACCATCTTCTTTCTGAATATCCACAATTCTATTTATGCACTGGTTTTCCACTATACTTCTGTGAAAAAACTTGGTGTTTTTGTCCCTTTCCTGTAATCATATTTCCCTGGATTTTTGCCTCCAGAAGCATTCTCCCCTTTAATATTTCTACTAGTTCACCTTTCAACAACTTCTCTATGCTATACTCATTTTTTTTCATTCCATCCTTTATTATTTTCTCAATTAGTTTTTCCAACTCCCCTTCAATTCTCAGATTTTCTTGAAAGATGTTCTTGAAGTGGGCTTTATTCCTTTCTTTCAACTTGGTCCTTACATGGCTCAATCTTTTACTAAACTTATACAAAGGAGATTGATTGTCAAAGCATGGTTCTTTCCACCATTTATCAATCCATTTTCCAAGCCTTCATCTCTAAGCCACACATTTTCAAACTTGAAAGGGAAACCAATAGGGGCTTTCTCTGGGAGATGCAACAATTGGACTGGGCGATGGTTTGAACCTGACATTGGAAGAATTAAGGTCTCAAAAATACACTCTCTCCCCAATCACCGTATAGAAGAAATTTTTTCAGTCTTTCTGCGATGTTGGTAGAACCACATATCTTATTCGTCCAAGTATATATACCATTCTTGGTGATGATATCCTATACATGAATGTTATCCACAAAGTGTTGAAAATCTCTTTGCACCTGAGTAGCCCTCTACAATCCTCCCTTATTTCCATGATTTCCAGTAGTAGCATTGAAGTATCCAGCTACCATACCCTTTTCTCCACTACAGTCTCAAATCTTCTCTGATATCAGCTTCCATAAATTCCTTTTCTCCACTGTAGGGGTTGGTCCATGCACATTAATTATTAAAAACCTTTTATTTGTTTGTATCCACCAAAATCTTATTGATATCCAATTTCTTCCTTCATCCCATACTTCACCCTTTACTACAAGAGGATCCCATAAGAAATCCAATCCCTCTAAGGCACCCTCTACAACTACAAAATGACCATTCCATTGTTTCCGAAAAAACATTTTCCTATCCTTCTTTTCTTGATCCCATTTCGTTTCTTGCAATAGCAATATATCTGCTCATTTTTTTATCAATCTGACGTCTGATTAGGCACCACTTGTCAGGGGCATTTAAGCAACTGACATTCCATGTAATAAGCCTCATCTTCCCTGGGATGGGAATCCATCCCTTCCATCTTGAGTTTAGTTTGACCAACAACATTAGCTGCCAATGAGAGTTTGGATTTGTTAGTTTTTCGTCCTCTCTTACCTTTTGGTTTGATGTTGGGACTTTTGCACCCCAACATAACTTATTTGACACCTCTCTCTTGTCCCAAGTCCACTTCGTAATCCTCATCCACCTCTTCCTCGCTGACATCCTCTTCTTCAAAATCGATAGTGATCCCTTCAACATCTTCCTACATGGAGTCCTAGTTGACCTCAATCCCCACTTCATCCTTTTCCATGTCAACTTTCCCCTCTATCTTTTTAGGGTTATTCTTACTTTCCTTGTGTCATTCTATTGCTAGACATTCCTGGGTATTTGGAAACTCTTTTATCAGTTGCTTGATTTCTGCATGGCTGCTTTCTGATTCCTCCAATAATATCTAAAGCTTCTCCTGAACAACATTATTCCTATGTTCCCTACTATTTATCCTATTATCCAAATCAATTTGCAACACATCCTTCTATTCCCTTTGTTCATCATAATTATGAAGCTTCCCTTTCTTTGTGTTTGGTTCCAACAGAGCTTGTTCTGACTTCAAAATATCCCCATACTTGTTCTTCCCCGTATGGACAACTCGGATTGGTGCAGGAGTACAATCACTGGTTGCTCTTGGCTCAGTAAAAGGTCTAAGAACGAACCCCTTCCCCAATATGTATTTTTTTCCCAATCTGCAATCATTGATCACAAACCGTTGGCATCAGATTCCAACATTCGTGAGTATCTCTATATCCTTGAATCTGTTGTGATCGTTTTCCACTTCCACATATACTTTGGCCTCTGTTCCTGGCTTTTCAAAAACGAAATCCTCCTTTATAACAATGAAAGTACCAATTTCTTTGCTAATCATTCTTATTGTTTCTATAGGCCAATACTCTAGAGGCAAATTTTCTAATTTAAACCACTTGGGGGATTTCTTGATAATATGATTTTTGGGATTGAAATTTGATTCCCAATTTGTAAGATAGAATCTATGACCCTCAAAAAAAAATAGTATTCCTCTATTATATTTTTCTTCAGAGTCTCATTTATGCAATCTACCTAAAAGAATCCATCACATAGATTTTTGACATGTACCCTTCTCACAAAGCTGTTCTGCCACCAATCCATGATTTTTCTCCACTCGGCAGTTCGACCCAGGCCATTTCATGAAGAAAGCACAACATCGCAAGTGTTCCCGAATTGGGTTCATAACATTCCCTGACAGAATCAGGGAAATGCATTTTGGATCAATAGAATCTGTAGTCTTTCCTAGGTCATTGTCTGTTATTTTTCATTTGCCCATATTTTGATCGCCCAGCGAATCATTCTTCGTGGCTCACATTTTCTCCTTTCTCCACGTTTCGCTGGTTCGCCTGACACTTTTTCCCTAGGTCTGGCTTGATCTCCAACTTTCCACATGGTCTGCCCTACTGTGCCATTATTTCCTAAACATCCCATACTGATTCCTATCCCAGTTGTACCATTCTAGCCCTTTTTTGAAGGATTGGCGTCATTTCTGGAAGCTTCGCCTTGGTCTCATACAGTTCTAATAATCGAGTCTACCGATAGCCCCAAGTTTTGACCAACACTTATCAATACATTGTTCTCCTTCAAAAACCCCATGGAGACGGTATTCTTGCAATATTTGTTTTATCCTTCCATCCTCTTCTGCGTCAAATTTCGCATCTCCCCAATTGTGACCTCCCAAGTCTTTCTTTTTTTTCTCCTCTTCCAGGTTGTTCACCATTTTTTGTGTGGATATCGTATCTTCTTAACCTATTCATTATTATGAATTTTACACGTAATTATGTCATCTTTCATCCTATCAAGGTAGTGACAATATATCATCATCATAAAACTAGCAATCCCACTTTAGTGTGCAATGGGAACGTCATAGAGTTATGGAAAGGTCATTTAAGTATTTGTCTCTTTGTTTGTCACTCCTTCTCATCCTCTCTAGATCTTCTTATCTTTGTATCAATATATCTCACGATCTATATATCTTTATAACTCTTCCTCTCTATCTCTCCTTCTGTATCTCCCTAGATCTCTTTCTATCTGTACCTCTTGATCTATGTCTAACTCTCTATCTATTTTTCCCCACCCTCCCACTTTATATTCATCTATATCTCTATCCAACCATCTCTCTCCATCACCCCCTTCCTATACCTTTTAATCTCCCTCTATATGTATCTCTATCTTGTCATCTCTCTAGCACTCTTTATGTCTATATATCTCCTCCTTTCTACCTCTCTCTATTACTTTCTATCAATTATGGAAAGGTTATTTAACTCTCTCTCTCTCTCTCTCTCTCTCTCGCTCTTCCCTCTTCACCTCTTCCTCTTTCTATCCCTATTCCTCCCCTCCCCCCCACACATTATGTCTCCATCTAGACACATCTCCCTCTCTCTATCCATCCATCTCTCTCCATGACCCCTTAGTGTGCAATGGGTACGCCGAAGAGGTATGGGAAGTCAATGAGGAAAGAAAATTGCTCTACTTCTTTCATATATTTATGCACTTCATGAGATTGATTAATAGGCTCTTTAGAAAATGATGTTGTTAGTGCAGGAAAAGTTTAAATGGATAAGTGATAGATTCAAATAAAATATACATCCAATGAGAAGGATCCAAGCACGAATGAAACAAAACCTTCTAAATAAGGAAGATAATTAGTTTGTATTAGCAATAAGGATAGAGAGGGAGAGATAGAGAGAGGGGGGAGGGTTACAAATATGGAGAGATGAAGGAGAAAAATAGATAGAGAGATAAAAACAGTTAGATAGGAAGATAAAGAGGGAGAGAGAGAGGAGGAAAGATAGAGAAATAAATAAAGAGGGGGATGGAGAGATAAAAATTATTTTATAATAATGATCCAAGGAAGAACTTTACATATGAAGAATGTATTTAGTGGTGGGCCCAAGGAAAAATAAAACTTTCAAAGTTGTTCCATAAAATGTTTTATTAGCAGATCGAGCAGACTTTGAGGAAATCGCATCGAAGTGAACTCATCGATAAGACTTAACTCATCACTAGACTAATGAAAACTCTTTCCGAAGTGGCAAGTTTGTTCAATGAAGATAACACAAATAAATCCATCCACAAGCCACACTCTATCAGCCTAGCATTGAAATGTTTCTTCGAGGGCTTAAGTCTTTTCGATAAAGAGACAATTGCCCTAATTTCCCGATGTGTGTGCCATGAACAGAAGCTTTGGTGCAGGGTATCTACATCCATCAGAGCATGAAGGTTTGTGCTTCAGCGGGACATCCTGATCGTTTTGGAGATATTGACTGTGGAAAAGAGAGTTGTTGAAAGGGTTTTAAACTCTCAAAAAGTGCAACTTGTTGGCGGCAGGTATGAAGCCACATACCACAACCATTGCCAGCATCCCTATTACACGTGCCAAAATTGGAGTTTCGAAACAAGGTTTTGCGCAAATGGAGGGTTTTGAAACATAGCACTGGGATTCATACAAATGAAAATTTTTGCCAAATATTTTAATGAAAATTACTAATGTTAGACTTGCATATGCATATGCCAAACGGGCAGCACAGACAAATAATAAAAAAACGCATCGTGTCATGTGAAAGGATGGCACAATGTGTGAAGATTCAGATTGTTGATCGTCTCCAAGTAAACACAATGTGCAGGTATAAAGCTAAATCCATCGTCTTTGCTAGTGTCTCTACACCTGCGCATAATGGGAGGCGTTAAAAAATGAATGGGAATCTATCGAAGCATAAAGAATTTGGAAAGATACTATGGCTGGAAATGCTCGTGCAAGCATATAAGCTATATGTTGAAGCATACACAAGGAAGATATGTTCCAGTAACTCCAGATATACATGCACCCATAATGTGGACGCTTGGACACAAAATGATTTCCTCGAAGAAATGTGATCTCATAAATTGCAATAAATGGAGGATATGACGAACACAATGCATACTCCTGACCAAATCGCACTAAAAGCAATTTTTGAGCCCTCCATCGCTCTTCTTGTCGTTGCTTCACCATACCCTATGAGCAATGAAACCGAACAAATTGGATATCAATATGGTCTTTCATTCATGTCTGGGACAATGAGGTCAAACACCATTCTTGTGGCAAACAGAGCGACGAGTTGTCAAGCAACTATAATGCGTGTCAACGGAGTAGTTGGACAAAGATGACGTCAACCAAAAATTAAAATTGACGGATACAGTTTGTATCGTCTGATTTTTAATATTTATGACATGTAAAGTGGTGGAATTTGATGGAGGGTTCATATGACTTCAATGGTAGTCATTCTATCTCCACCGTTGATCATAAAAAATAGCCTGGCCTTTCACATATGGAAACACCTACGACGTAATAAAGTAGGAAACAAGAGCATCATGATAAGGATTTGGGTGAAGAATTGTGATTCTTACTAGAAATATATATATCGAGTTACAAATTTACATTCCAAGGTTGTTGTGCTATAGAAAAATGTGTTTTCAAATAAAATGACTTGAACTATGGTTAATGTACCAAATAGGCATGTGTGTTAGGTACGTGGTGGATTGTAAATTAGAGGGATTTATTTAAAGATGTCATTACGAAAGTTTTTACTTTATCATTCATAGGAATGGAGAGTTATTTTCCCTATGGTTAGGATATATTTGTTTTATTTGGCACCCCTAGAGAAATTTTATGGACATGCCTATTTTCTAATTGAGCCACAAATAAAACAAAATTGATCTTATGTCATATAGATGAGAACCTAAATACAGTGTTGGATATATTGATATGTGTAATATTATTGGTGGGTTGATGATCATTGAGTTGAATTTCATAGGACTTGTACGCAGGTCTTTAGTGAGGCCAACCTTGATGTGCACTAATTTTGAGAACAAGCATAATATGTATTTTAATTTAATCAAGGTAAATGGAGAAAAAGGACACATTATGTATTATATGTAGGTAATATAAAAATAAATAGTAGTCAATCAAGAAACTAACCAATGACTGACGACCAACGACCAACAATTGTTTATGAGGTAGTGACCAATAATTGTCATGATGTTGTAATACAAAATAAATTGATAGCAATTTCCCTTTATTACATCATATGTCTAAGAGAGCAAGTCAATAAAGTTAAAAAAATCTTACAAATTCACCACTACAAGAGATTTGGTGAACATGTTAGCACATTACTCTTGAGTTGAACAAACTTGGAGATAGATATAATATTGTTGAACATGCTCGTGGAAACGTTACGTTGAACCTTGACATGCTTGGTATGCTCATGAAAAATAAGATTGCAAACAAGATGCAACACACTTTGATTGTCATAAAACAAATTGGTACTAGGACATGTGTCAAGAAAACCCATGCCTATAAAAATGCAAAGTAATCATATCACCTCACAAACAACTCCACCTATGATAATAATCTACCTCTATAGAAGAGTGATAAATAGTGGTTTTCTTTTACCTCCTCCAAGATATTGAACTAGGTCTCAAAAATAAAATGAAGCTTGAAGTATAATTCCTATCGTCATTAAACCTACATATTCACATATTTATACCTACACAAAGAAAATTTCACATTCTTCTTGTATTCCAAGTCAAATGTCATTGTTTCACATGGATGTATCTCAAAACACACTTTCTTTTATTTCTTATGAACAACCTTGGGTTCTTGAACAAACCTAGAAAAATAGTTGACAACATAATTGATTTTTGGTCTAATATATGTCAGGTAGGTGAGACTCCCAACTAATTGATGATAAAGAGTAACATTCACTTGAGCTAATATATCATGGAATGAAAGTTACAAACTGTACAATATGAAATTGTATATTAGATTGTAATTGATAATGTGTACATATAAAAATGTAAAGGGGATTGAAATAGAGATGTGTTTATTAAGAATATGTAATGTATTAAGAAGGATTGATTGATTATCTTGAAATGTAATGCATTTATGTGTAAATTATCCTTTAAGTTGCCAAGAATGTATTGAATCCCTTAACCTTAATTGAATTGTATTGATTAAGTATTGCAATGGTGATTAAGGAGAAAATAAGATGTTCCCTTTTTACCCTCAAATGCACAAATGGGAGATCCAAGTTGATCAACCCCAAGGAAGGGCTAATGCACAAATGAATCAACTATTTGGAAAAGGAGAATAACAAAGGAGATACCTTAAATTCTGTTAAACATAAGTATGGAAATGATATATGACAGCAATTGAAGAAGTAGGAGAAATGCACTAACCTTGAAATATTGCAGATCAAAGAATGTTGTTTTCTGAGGTCTGTAGACTGTTACTGGAAAAATTGACAGTTGATCTCGAATCGGAACGCAGAGACGAACAAAACCCATAAATCTTTTTCCGTTCTGATGTCGTCTTATGAAAAAGGTCTACTTTGACCCACAAATGTCAACCCTGACCCAATAATGTCGACCCTGACCTGCACAGATCCGAAAGTGACTCTGTTTGCGCCGTCTGAAAGAAAGCTGAAAAGGGTATCCAGATCTGGGTTCAAATCCGTTGTTCTGCACTTGTACCTGCAAGAAAAAGGAGATTGTTTGTTGTGGGGGAGGGGTTTGCCTTGGTCAAGCCCCGGTTTAGGAATTAACCTCAAATATATGTAATTGAAATTGTAGAAATGGACAAAGTAAATGCATAAATTCACCTTGCTTGAAAAAGTCCTTGTGGCGGATTCGAATCCTTGAAACCACAAGTATGCTTCAAAATGTAGAATGTAGGAATGTAGGATGTCTTCAATCTCTTTCTTATAGATCTCCAACACCAAGTCTTGAATGGGTTCTTGAATTTGGAATAGGCTTGGAAGAAGGTGGATGAAGAGATCACCAAAAGGGCACTATGTAGCTTCACTCCTTCA
>MU223961.1:1342594-1372757 GCA_018584345.1 Thuja plicata | reverse complement strand
CTTCTTATCCTATGTTGCACAAATAAAGCATTATTCTTATTTTATAAAAAGGGAAAAAAACACTTTTTGTCTTATGTGGGACACAAAAGTCAACTCCTATTTTCCTATTGGAGGATATTTGTGCACATGGATCAAGCTTCCATTTTTCTCCACCCTTGATTAAGACTTTTGCCTCTTAATCTCAATGGTCCATTTCATCTCATTTCTTATAAAATGAGAGCTCTCTCCTTCATTTTCATATCTTAGGTTTTTGATGCTAATGTTATGCTACAAGTTTTCTAGGTCATTTGGAGCTCTTTGAAGACATTTTACATCCAAGCATTGAAGACTTGTTATTGCATTTCATTGTAGTTGCATATTTCCTTTCTTAGTTGCATTATCATGGCATATTAGCTTAGATTTCCTTTTATGCAATAGATTAACTTGGATTGTCATATAGATTTTCATTGCATTGCATACATTTGGTTTTATTGGAGATATTGGCATTCTTGCCTTTGTTTTCATTGTGAATCTCTCATTGTATGGTTTATTGGCAAGGTCATAAGTTTATAGCTCTAGCTGAGAGCAATTTTACAAATCTTGAAACTCCATGCATAGAGAGCTATGGATCAATTTTTGAGGGCTCATTCTTGAGTTTCCTTGCATGTAAGGATTCATAGAAGTACACTACTTTTGTGTGTATAGTAACATCTCAATAACATCATTATGTCACACTTATACAAACACCCTTGTGACATCAATTAAAAACATGTCAAAGCCAACAAACGCCCCCTTTGACATTGATGTCAAAAATGACTTCTATCTCCCCCTTTTGACAACAGATGACAAAGGGATGCATAGGCTCTCAACTAATTACTCCCCTTGCAAACACGCTTCCTATCAAATGTTTTCCATAGGATCTATCATGCATGCACACTGCACATGCTCATAAAATATGCAACAAACCAACTTCAAAAGTGTTGTCCTTGTAACCAATGTAGCCTGCTATTCCCTTAGGCACATGTTTCCTTCACACCTCTGCTCCTTTTGATTTTACAATTATCAATTCTCTATCGTGTTATGATTGTATTCCTAAACAATAGGATGAACATGTATCAAATGACAACTATTCTCTTGTGAATTTTAGACCTGTTGCTAATTTTCATAACTACATCTTTACTCATTACTCTCATGCATCAAGAAATGAATTGATGGTATGTTCTCTATCTCTTGTTACAACTTTTGATGACTACATTCCTTGACTTTTCATGACTTCTTACTGCTACATTTATTTTCAGGAAAGAACCTTGATCATTGTTGTCTAAATATTCATACTTCTGTGAATGTGCTTCTTAAGATGAGACTACCTTTTTCAAAATTATTCTTTTAAACTTATTCTCCTTGATTGTTTCCAATCATAACTCAACTTGATGTACATGTTATAAGATATACCTATCACAAACATTGTATTTGTTGTCCTTGAAAGTGTAGACTGACATATCCACCAACCTCATTTCTCTATATATCTACACCAACACTTGCTCTTTTTGTTATGAATGTTCATCATCTCTATGACAAATAGTCTTCAAGATGCATATTCGATTACTTAAACATTGTCATGCAAATACCTTCACAAATATATTATCATTTATATGCTTTATCAACTTCAAACACAAATAGATTCCTTCCAATTCACCTCTTCAACTATCCTGCAAAGATCATTTTTTAATCCTTTAGTGACCATATTTTGCCTCTTCAATAACCTTTCTACAATATATACTAGTCTTCTATAATTTTCATCGAGCCACATTCAAAAATTGGTGAACTTGTCTATGTATCTTCAACACCTGTAAGTGCCTACAAATTAATCATTAGAGACTAGATAAGCATTCATATGATCAACAATGTTGTGGTTGGAAAGTATGATCTTGGTTCACACTATTGTCAACTGTCTGTCATAAGATGTATAAGATGCACATGTTCAACCTCATGTTTCCTTTACACCAATTTCTATCTTCTTCATTTTTTTCTAAATTCAAAATCATCTCAATAATATCTCAATATTGTCCAATGATATATTGAAAAATCATGTTCTTCTCGTGTTTTGGATTGACAAGACTATCTTGTTTGACCCGCTAACTAGTATCCCTGCATTTCATGCCTCTATTTTGATCTTGCTTTTTGTACTTGTTTTCATGTTGCATAAGTTCTCGATCTCTATTACCTCTATACTTGACACGCACCTTGAATATTTTTATTCAAACTAAATCATGAAAAACTTCAAAGCTAAGCCTATGAGTGCAAAATTGGAACAATGACAAAAACTTACTTATGAAATTCAACCAATTCCTCTTTATGATAAAAAGATATCAAGAAGCATTTTTCATAACCATTGTATTGAATGCACCCATGTTGTTATGAGTCAAGAAACTAAATGAGTAAACACTCCACAAGATACACTGATTGTACTTTACAAACCATAGGCTTGTTGTCCATCAATTCTTGTCAAACTAACACTATACATTCTTGCCTAGAATATGTCGGGAATAGAAACAGATATAATCCAATTAAGTTTGAAAATTGTTATCCTCTATGTAACCATAATTGTTACCTTGAATCAACCTATTAAATATTGGAAGATTATCTGCAACATATATTTGAAAATGTAATCTTTCAATATCCATAATCAACACAATGAGATTTGTTTGCAGGTTTTCATAACTAAGAAAAGCAAAAAGATAAAAATAAAAAAATAAATAATATATTCATGTATTTTCCTTGTCTCCTTGTAACACGAATAAGAAGATACATATTACCATACCTTATTATTTTATTCACAGGGGTAAGAGATATTGCCATGATAGACCCCCCCTGAGTCTTTTCTCCTTCTTAGGACCTAGATTCATCTTTATCTCCAACTTGGTTATGCTTTCTTATCCAAACCATAAGAGATCCTTTCTTCTTGTCATCTTGATTGTATTTTCTTCTCCACGCCATTGTAGATTCTTTCTTTTCTTGTTCAAAGTATCTATCTTTTTCTTTTCTTTTCTAGATGATTTATCATACACATTGTTGAGGTTTAGAATTGTCACCCTAACTCAGGCATTAGGGTTACACAACAATTCCATCCTAACAATGGAAACCTTCTCTAGCTGTGGGTATACTATGTTTGAGAAGGAGTCTCCAGATTCTAGGTCGGTTCCTGTTGAATTTGGGTATCAACTTTATACTATCTTCTCCTGATTTTGGGAAGGAAAGAGAGAAATTCTAACTAAATTTGCATGAACAAAACTTGAAAAAAGGTGATACACCAAATTGATTCAGATCTCTCAAAGCCTCAAATTGACATCCACCTAACATACCCTAGTAATCTCTGCACTATTATTCACTATTCAATACATAGGCTAATTTGAAAATCACAACTAGGGTTTAACCACAAGTAGTAATCTTTCTATTAACAACATGCACACTCTGCAAAAGGCTTATATTCTGGAATCTAGAATAGGGAATTATATAATCCACTAATCCATACTGCAGATGAATTACACTTGAATGCAAAAAATTGAAAAGGATTTGAACAAATGATCACCTAAAAATGTATGAAAAAGTGGGGCAACTATATTCTTCTCAACATCTGTATGTAGTTACATGTATGAATTTCAGAATAATGGCAAGGAATACAAGCATCCTCTTGCACAAAATTGAAATCACAAGCATGAACTAACAATGGATACAAAAGTATAAACAGATGGCTATAGGAACAAGAAGTTCACTAAAAGCTCTTCCCTCTACAATTTTGGATCCCCTCAACATGAAGCAAATGATCCATTATATAGCCAACATGTCTTATTTCAAAAAAATTCCCCCCAAAAGCCCTCCATAATAACATGATACTAAACTATAAGGCCAAATAAGTTCCCTAATTTAAAACCCTAAGTTCAGCACCCTAAAGTTCATAGATAAAAATACCTCACATTATACACTTTATCAACTTTAACTTATTCGAATACATGACATTCGAATCCTAAATGTATGGACAAAATTTAATAAACCCAAAACACATAACTTCAAAGGGATGAAACCCCTATCAACTCGGCATTAACTCTGCCGACACCATACCAAGGTAGTTGATGCAGCTGCAGTTTGTTTGGTCACCATGGTTTGTAGTCAACTTGACTATCTCCGTTGGAAGGGACAGTTGCTATACTCCGTGGCACCAATAGTACCATCGTGGCATTGTGGGAGAGATGTTGATCGACTGGAAACTAACAACATTTACTTGACTTTTCAGCGGACTCCAGACTTGGGTAAAACAAAGTGCATTTTGTTTATCGTTTCATTTTTGCATCCTAGGGTTTCTTTGTGGCGCCGCCATGTTGCATCTGAACCATGATATTCTTCCATGAAATCTGCCTCTACTCTGTGATTCATGAGCTTTATGAGGAAGAAAGATATAGCTATTGATCTTCCACAACACTTGCCATCTTTTTGTTTTTTTCTCTTTTCAAAATACCGCGGCTTTTGGTCTTCTGTTTGGCTTGAACTCTGCTTCTTGTGATGAGTAATCTCCAGCTTGATGAATATTGGAACAACTTGGAGATGTAGTGTCTTTAAGCCAATACAAATGGCTCTGCAATCTTGCTTGTAACTCGGGTTTTTTTTTGGTTTGAAAAAGAAAACTTGGTGTGAACTCGGCCTCCACTACTTGTCTTTGTCTTTGACCGCGGGCTAATATCTTGGTCTTCAAAAGTTCTGATGCCATGATATATGGCACAACATTCATGCTTCAACTTGTGGTATGAGATTTGTTGTTTGACCACCCTTCGCGAGCTTTATGAGGAACAATGCCATGGTGTCGAGTTACCCATGAAACTCGGCCTTGAACTTGCAATCGACTTGTAGTAGAAGAGAACACGGCTTGTTTGTGGCCACCACTGCTGATCTTTGGCTTTGACCGTGACACTTGGGTTTTCAAATAAGTATCTCCTCCTTTTTACTACAGATTTTGAAATTTCTTGTTACAACTGTTGACAATAATGTTGTTTCTTTGATATTTTCCTTGCTATTGACTCCACCATTATAGTTGTCTTGAATCACAAAAATAAATAAAACCCACCTGGCATTTGGTCGAAAGACTTGCAAATTTTTGTCTTAATTGATTTTGTAATACATACGGGCTCCATGACTATTTTTTAAATGCTTTAAAAAAAACATTCCTCTTGTTGTCTTTGAATACTCATTGTAATAAGCATAAAAATATGCTTCCCTATTCAAGCCGAAGACCCATTCTTTTTCACTGTCTGAAAAACATAAGATATTCTTTCCAGAATGCTTATAATGTTTAAAAAAAACACATATCTAGTACACAGTTTCACTGATAACAACATGAGTATATTCAATTAAAATGGAAACACAATAGGTTTACAACATTATAAAATGTCATATTCTCACTGTAGTCAACACACTGCTTTCTTAAAAATGTATATGAGAAAGAAACCCATGGGGTTCGAGCACGGGCTCGTGACTCCCATGGGTTATACTCAAAATGGGAAACCCTAACTGGAATGTATGTTTCATTATCATGAATATATGTCCTGCACTTTATCATGAATGAACATCATTTCTTAAAACAACAGTATAAGACGTATTTGTTTAAACACTCTGCATAAAGATGTCTTCTTTTGAAACTTTGTTTGAAGGTATGAAACTGTATTCTTTCAGAGCCATTAAATATGACATCATCTGATGAACCTTTTGGATAATCTATGGTATTCTGTCCACAATGTTTGTCTTCTGTGTATGTTTCACCATTATGAATGTAAACCCATGCTGATATTGAGATTGTTGATCATTGTTCTTACTTGCAGCTTTCACATTTCTTGTTATGCATTTCATTTTGCAAATTCAACTTTTAAATAAACATAACAACATCTTTTCATGTCATAGAAAATATGCTCAATCACTGGGCATGTGGTTTTCAATCTTGATCTTCAAAATGAACTTTTAAAAGTTGTCTGCATGGTATACTTACTGTAACAGCATCTCTTGAATCTTCTTACTTGCATGAAATGGCTGATGTGAAGTTCAAGTACGGTCTCGTGACATCCACTGTATTTCCTTTTTGCTTCCTGCATTTAATCATATGATCACTTTTTGCATATATATCACCAGTCAATTTGTTAGGACAACAGATAGAATAAATCCATTAATGTTTGTGGGTGAGTGTCATCCAGGATGACACTCATTCATGAATGTTGGTGGATTCATTTGTATTTACTGTCCTAACAGGTTGATCAAATTTTAAAAAAAGTTTCTCAGATGGAAATGTTAAGTCCCTTTTATTCAATTTTACAAGAATGACATACATTAGGATGATCATCTATAGTAAAAGGTTTCATTGTTTGGAAAACAAGTCCCTTTAATACTATATTTTCCCTATTGTTGATCTATATTTCATTGTTGCATTGATTTTATCAAATAGATATGCAACGTTTAGAAGAACTGATTGTATGTTGTTTGTGTCTTGTGCATTGCTTAGATCCAACTGGATCTAACCCATTTTTCTCTCCCATGATGTAGGTGAAACCCTAAAGACCTCATGAAAATGCAGATGAAACCCTAAAAACCTTATGAAGATGCAGACCTAGACTTGGGGACCTAGGACTTGACTGCTCAACTAGCTGACTACCAACACACCTCAAGGCAATGCATGAGACCCCTACTCCATACTTTTCATGTTTTTCATTTCTGCAAATGTAATCTTTAAATTGATATGATACATGAAAAGACATTTGTATATTACATTCAGTTTGAATGTACAATGTAATTGATCAATCATAAATTTGAAATTCTGGAATGTGATCAATACTTAGAGTACAATGGTAATATT
The DNA here is from genome assembly GCA_018584345.1 of Thuja plicata. NCBI lineage: Eukaryota > Viridiplantae > Streptophyta > Pinopsida > Cupressales > Cupressaceae > Thuja > Thuja plicata. The sequence goes on along the minus strand of MU223961.1, from coordinate 1,365,889 downwards.
TGAAAATCAATGTAATAATGAAATGTAAATTCTCAATACCTGAAAGGTAATATCAATTGGACACCTAAAAAATGCAACCTTTTTCTGTTGGTGTTTGTCCTTTTGTATGTCATGATTTTTTGAGTAACAATTTTGGCGACTTTTGCTAGATGTCTGCCTGCTAGACATGACCTGTGAATTTTATCCTTGGGAAACAGAGTTAGGAACCTAGAAACCATGAATGCAACCATTATTGAAATGAAAAAAGAAACTATTCTATAATTAGGCAACCTAAAGACCTATGTAACCTAGAGACCTATGTGCTTGGACAACACTAATTAAAAATGAAACCTAGACTAGAACCTAAACCTCAAAGCAAAGCTTGAGGCGTATTCCATTAATTGGAATTTGCAGAACTTCTCCATCAGTTGTGGATAACTGATAAGCATTGTTTCCCTTGCAGGCTGTAATAACAAAAGGGCCTAACCAAAAGTTATCAAATTTATCATGCCGCCCTGGCCTACTCTTTAGTACATCCCACTTTAGTACTAGATCACCTTCTTTGAAATCCCTAGATGTAGTCTTCTTGTCAAAAGACCTCTAAGTTTGCACTTGCATAAATTCCATAGTTTCAAATGCCCTTTTCCTTTCTTCCTCCAATTGCAATAAACCATCATATCTCAAGGCAAGGGGATCTCCTTCTTCAAAAAGCAGCATTTGATCAACTAGTTGTAATGCTGGAAATTCTATAGATATGGGCAATTTGGCCTCTTTTCCATAAACCAAGACATAGGGTGAATTCCCAATAACCTGCTTAGGTGTAATTCTGTCCAGCCACAAAGGTGCCTTCAACTTAGAGTGCCAATCCCTCTTGTTCCCTTGTAGAGTCTTCTTAATAATTTTGATTAGATTTTTATTGGTAGATTCTGCAAGACCATTACCCTGTGGATAGTAATTAGAAGAAGTATTTAAATAAATACCATTCTTGACAGCCCATTCTGTTATAGATGATCCAAGAAAAGCTAAGGCATTATCTAATACTATTGATTGAGGAACTCCAAACCTTCTTATAATATCATCATAGAAATTCAGAACAACATTTCCAGAAGATTCCTTTAGTGCAATGTCCTCAATCCACCTAGTAAAATAATCTGTGGCAGTCAAGATCCATTTATGCCCTGCACTAGAATTAGGGTTTATTGGACCTATAAAGTCTACTCCCCACTTTTTGAATGCTGATCAACAATGACTGGTTTTAATGGCAACGCTGCCAACCTTTGTTTTCCTGCAAACATAGCACAATTTTGGCATCTTCTTGCCCATGAATGAGCATTTTTGAATAAATCTAGCCAATAATAGCCAACTCTTAGAATTTTCCATGTTGTAGTTTTGGGGCTGAAATGCCCTCCACAAGATCCATCATGGAATTCAGATAGAATCTTGCTTTGATCCATATAATCTATGCATTTGAGAAGCATACCAGAAAAATCTTTCTTCTAAAGAGTATCATCAATAAGAACGTAAGGAATAGATTCTAACCTAAAGTACCTTCTCTTGGCTCTGTCAAGATTTATTGGGCATTGACCAGTATGTAGAAATTTGGTCATATCTAATAACCAGGATACTGAATCATTAATTAGTACTGAATTACCTTGGGGCAAGAAGGCCTCTTTAGTGACTTTAACTTGATCTTCTCCTTCTACCATCTGAGTACATAATCCTTTGCCCCTAACCAGCTTGGTCATATGGATTTGCACATCATACTCCATGACTTTAGTTATTCACCCTGCCCTTTTCTCACTGACATCCCCGTTTAGTAAAAACTCTTTAATGCTAGGGTGTGCTATCATTAGATGTATTCTGTTTGCAGCAACCAGATGCCTAAACTTCTTTAAAGCTTTTATAACAGCTAGTACATGTTTTTCTACAAAGTTGTATTTCTTCTCATAATCATTCATACCTTTGCTAAAAAAGGCTACTGGTTGCTCCTGTCCTTCCTCATTCTTTTGCACCAGCATTGCTGAAATAGTGTCAATACCACAATAAGCATATAAAACAAAATCCTTAGAGAAATCAGGATCAACTAAAGCAGGGGCTGAAGATAAGGCATGCTTAATTTGTTCAAAGTTCTCCTTTCCCTCGACAGCCCAGCTGAAAGGCACATCCTTTTTTAACATAGAGGTCAAAGGTTTCAATAAATTTGCAATATTAGGAATAAACCTTCTTACAAAATTTATTCTTCCAATAAAACTCTGCAATCCTTTCTTATATTTTGGCAATGATAGTTCCAGAATTGCATAAATCCTTTCAGGATCAATTGTTGTCCCTTCTTTAGACACTTGGTATCCTAAAAGTTTACCTTCATGTACTGAAAAAATAGATTTCTTTGGGTTAAGAGAGATTCCAAACTCTCTACATCTTTGCAAAAATTGTTTCAAATGGTCTATGTGCTAGTTTGCAATTTTGTTGTAAATTGTGACATCATCAAGGTATACCAGGACAAATTTATACATCAAATTCCTGAAGGCCATGTCCATTTCCTTCTGGAAAGTGGCCCCTGCATTTGATAGCCCAAATGGCATCCTTCGGTAAGCCATTATACCCCACTTAGTGGTAAAGGCTGTTTTGAATTGATCAGATTCTTTAACTAAAATCTGGTTATAACCAGAATATCCATCTAAGAGTGAGAATCTTTCAGAACCTGAAACATATTGAAGGATCTGTTCCATGGAAGGGAGAGGATGCCCATCTTTTAGAGATGCCCTATTAAGGTCTCTAAAATCTACACAGAGTCTTATCTATCATTTTTCTTCCTTACTGGAACTAAGTTAGAAACCCATGATGTATGCATTGGGAATATTATGCCCCCATCTAAGAGTTTTTTTAGTTCTTTCAGCATTAAAGTCTCTAGCTTAGGATTGATAGGCCTTTGCCTTTGTCTCATGGGCTTAGCATTTGGTTCCAATTCTATGGTGTGCTGAGTTAAGTGAGGATCAAATCCTTTTACGTCAGTATAATCCCATGCAAACACATCATTATATTCCCTAAATAACTCAATAAGCATTTTCTTTTCTTCAGGGGAATTGATGTTACCATCCTTCAAGCACTTGTCTCTGAATATCTCCACCTCTTCAGTGATCCTCTTTGATCAGCAGGCTGGTTTTATTCTTTCTGAATTGATCATCAAAATTAAAAGTTGATTCCAAGCTGACTAATCCCCTTGGAAGCTTATTAGTTTTCAACTGAATGAAGTGATTTTCCATTTGCTGATTGGACTGATTATTTTTAGGAGCTAAAAATTCTTATGTTTCAGTCATAAAGCTCAAAATATGTTCATCAGTATTAAATACCTGCCAATTAATATTATTGTCTGGGATAGATGGCCTTACAACAATTTTAACATGTGAATGATCTGAGATATGTCCTTTATTTTCAGTAATTGAAACATGAGCAGCAATACCAGCCAATCTATCAACATGCAAATTTTTCTTTCTAGGTATGGAAATGAGATTAAAAGTATCAAAACCTTTCAAAATATCATAAAATCTGGATTTATACAGCTTTAAGAGATCATTTTTTACAGCATTAATACCTCTCACCTGTTTTACTATCAACTCATTGTCCCCAAATGCCCTTAAGCATTTGATTCCTCTTTTCCTAGCCCATTCTAACCCCTGAATCAGACTCTCATATTCAGCCATGTTGTTAGAACAAGCGAAAGATAATTTGTATGCAACATAAAATTTATCACCATGAGGTGAAACCAACATAACTCCTACACCAATACCATCCTTATTCTTAGATCCATCAAAATATAGATCCCAAAGCTGGTTAGATAACTCAGATTTAGAACATTGATCTTTAATCAAATTAGGCACAACTGAATCAGATTCCAACATTACATAGTTACCAAAACCAACATCAAACACATCATCATCTTGATCATTTCTAGCTGCCCATTCATCTAGAATAATATCAGGATATTCCTCAGTTTGTGTGTTATAAGATGAACTCTCATTGATCTCATCTGGATCCATGATCACACACCTAGCATTTATGGGACTAGGATTATAAGGCTCAATATGATCTTTGGCCCATAATTCTGATTTTATGGTCACCTTAGCACCATATCTAGTTCTGAAATATAGGTGAGACCAGTCTGATGAGAAGTAACCATCTATCTTGGCTGTGAAGTCTCTTGATAAACATAGAGCAAAGTAAGGTGGCAGATCTATAACAAAAATATCTTGGGAAATGGAGAAGTTTGTACATGAGTGTAAGGTTAAACTTTCATTTTTAACAACACCTATGGTTTTAACTGAAGATCCATCAAGCTGGACAACTCCTTTCTCTAGGGGTTCATACTTCAAATCCAATAAATCAGCTATACTCTTTGGCATGACAGTGTTGGTTACACCACTGTCCACCATGCAATTATGCACTAATTTGTTTCCAATAATTAAAGTCACATAAAAAGGAGGAGGCTTAACATTTGTAGATTTCTTACCTTCCTTTTCTGTTGTCTTCTAGATATTTGCTGATTTTCTTTCAACTGGTATTGTTGATTGCTTCAAATTTGCAGTCATTTTACTCACTTGTGCCATTGGCTGCTACACTTTACCAATCTTCTTTTCTCCTTTAATCACTTCATCATGAACCATTGAAGGCTCTGAATTGGCCATGGCCACTTTCGGAGGATGATGTCCAGCTAGATGTGGAATTGTTGATTCTTTAGGCAGCTCCTCTTTCAATAAATCAGTTTTCCCTAGAATGGCTAATGAATCCCACATAGAAATAGAGACATTCATCTTCTTCATATTATCAACAATGTTATAGGGGACGAGAAACTATACCTTCTGAGGTGACCTACTAATAGTTTGATTCGCTTGCCTCTAATGATGTGTTTCTTTGTTTGCATGAGTAGGAGCCCCTTTTAGGATTGAAACTGGTGGAATGGATGATGATTGATTTGTAGCAGCAATCCTAAGAGCTGACTACTCTGATTCTAGAGCTCTCTTCTTGGCTCTTGTTTTCGCTGATATGGATGAATCACCATTCACTCCATAGAACTCTTCCTCTTGCCAATTGAGGAATACAGTGTCAGGGGCAGTTGTATCAGAGTGTTGTTGAGCCTCTTCAGTAGATACAGTAGGTTGTGAATCCATCACACTTTGAACCATTAAGGCTTGATTGAGCACTCCATTAGTATATTTGGACTGATTGTGAGGTTCATTACAAGGATAGCACCATTCATAATCTGCAGCAAGGTTATTTTGGCTAGGAACAATATCCCTAACAACATAAAGGGGTGTTGGATTGTAAGGTCTATAAGGCCTTTGGTTCTAGTTTTGCCTATTGGTATTGCTATTTTCTTGATATTGCTGCTTGTTGCCTTCATAAATGGGCTGAATAGGCTACTGAGATGAAGAACTAGCAAATTGACTCTGAGTATGGGCTATTGGATTGCCTTGAATTTGCTACTTTTTTAGATTCACTAGCTCATTTCCAAAAGACTGCAATAAACTCTCAATCTTTTACTGGCTATTTTTTATGCTTTGAAATTCATTAGAAGGGACAACAAGAATTATTTCTTCACTCTTATAGGTTGGTAATGAGGCCAAAGGTGGATCAAATAATGACATATTGGATTGGACGTTAGGAAAATAAGGCATGGGTGGCCTAGGAGATATCTTTCCTGCCTGAATGAGACTATTCTCTGCCCTTATTGCAATATCAAAGGCTTGAGGTAAGGAATTCCCTCCCATGGACTGGATCATTACTAAAATATCATTATTCAGGCTTTTAAGAAAATACAAAAATGCATATTCAGTAGACGGTCTTATCGTGGCAGGAATCCTATTCCATGTCTTCTGAAATATGAGATTAAAATCACTTAGTTCTTCTTGTGGAGCCCTTTTAATGGTAGTAAGTTGCTCCACCAAAGACAAATTTTCAGACTTATCCTCAAAAAAATTAGAAAGCCTCTCCCCCAAAACATCCCAAGTAGCAATAGAATTTACTGGAAGAGTCTTGAACCAGTCAAGAGCTTTACCTTTTAATGATGCAGCCAACAGCTTCAAAGCCACATCTTCGTCCGTGACATGATGGACATTGCAAAGAGATGCAATATCTCTAATGTGTTCAATGGTTGTCACTTGACCTTCTCTGGTGAATGAAGGCAAACCTTTCAAGGTAGCCAAAGGTATATTGTTGTGATTTGCAATCCGGAGAGGACTACCTTGATCAAAAGGGACAAATGGTAGATTTCTTGCCATTCCTACAACTGGTGGTAGTTTTTTCCGAACAATAGGTACATAAGTGAGTTGGGTAGGCTGAACTACCTTCCTTTGGTAAGTCTTCAAATTCTGGGTGATTGCTGCAATACCACTTGTAGAGGCTCCAAAAACTAAATTATCTATAAATAAATCTTCAACACTTGGAATTTCTGGTCCGAAAAGGTTAGGAACACTTAGATCTTCAGGAAGACTGATTTCTTTAATAATAACCTCAAGTTCCTCTAAATTTGCAGCTTGATTTTCAAAAATGGGGTTATCAAATGATGAGAAATTTGAATTCAATATAGTACCTCTTGGATCTTGTGATGTTGTTCCACCTCTGGATGATCTCCCTCCCCTTCTGCTTGACTGTAATTCCTGATACACAAATCCCTCCTTGTTTGATCTTGTTGGAGTTCTACTCTTTAAAATCCACACTGAGAGTCATAACTGAAATTAAAAAACAACCATAGAACTTAGTAGATCAGAACTGAGAAGCAGTTCATGGTCCCACGGGGCATGCCAAAAACTGTTGAGGTTTAGAATTGTCAACCTAACTCACGCATTAGGGTTACACAATAATTCCATCCTAACAATGGAAACCTTCTCTAGCTGTGGGTATACTATGTTTGAGAAGGAGTCTCTGGATTCTAGGTCGGTTCCTATTGAATTTGGGTATCAACTTTATACTATCTTCTCCTGATTTTGGGAAGGAAAGAGATAAATTCTAACTAAAATTGCATGAACAAAACTTGAAAAAAGGTGATACACCAAATTGATTCAAATCTCTCAAAGCCTCAAATTGACATCCACCTAACATACCCTAGTAATCTCTGCACTATTATTCACTATTCAATACATAGGCTAATTTGAAGATCACAACTAGGGTTTAACCACAAGTAGTAATCTTTCTATTAACAATATGCACACTCTGCAAAAGGCTCATATTCTGGAATCTAGAATAGGGAATTATATAATCCACTGATCCATACTACAGATGACATACACTTGAATGTAGAAAATTGAAAAGGATTTGAACAAATGATCACCACAAAATGTATGAAAAAGTGGGGCAACTATATTCTTCTCAACATCTGTATGCAGTTACATGTATGAATTTCGGAATAATGACAAGGAATACAAGCATCCTCTTGCACAAAATTGAAATCACAAGCATGAACTAACAATGGATACAAAAGTATAAATAGATGGCTATAGGAACAAGAAGTTCACTAAAAGCTCTTCCCTCTACAATTCTGGATCCCCTCAACATGAAGCAAATGATCCATTATACAGCCAACATGGCTTATTTCAAAAAAATTCCCCCAAAAAGCCCTCCATAATAACATGATACTAAACTATAAGGCCAAATAAGTTCCCTAATTTAAAACCCTAAGTTTAGCACCCTAAAGTTGATAGATGAGAATACCTCACATTATACACTTTATCAACTTTAACTTATTCGAATACATGACATTTGAATCCTAAATGTATGGACAAAATTTAAAAAACCCCAAACACAAATTCAAAGGGATGAAACCCCTATCAACTTGACATTAACTCTGCCGACACCATACCAAGGTAGTTGATAAAGCTGCAGTTTGTTTGGTCACCATGGTTTGTAGTCGACTTGACTATCTCCATTGGAAGGGATAGTTTCTATACTCTGTGGCACCAATAGTACCATTGTGGCATTGTGGGAGAGATTTTGATCGACTGGCAACTGACAACATTTACTTCACTTGTCAGCAGACTCCAAACTTGGGTAAAACAGAGTGCATTTTGTTTATCATTTCATTTTTGCATCCTAGGGTTTCTTTGTGGCGTCGCCATGTTGCATCTGAACCATGATATTCTGCCATGAAATCCGCCTCTACTCTGTGATTCATGAGCTTTATGAGGAAGAAAGATATAGCTATTGATCTACCACAACACTTGGCATCTTTTTGTTTTTTTCTCTTTTGAAAATGTCGCGGCTTTTGGTCTTCTATTTGGCTCGAACTCTGCTTCTTGTGATGAGCAATCTCGAGCTTGATGAATATTGGAACAACTTGGAGATGTAGTGTCTTTAAGCCAATACAAATGGCACTGCAATATTTCTTGTAACTTGGGTTATTTTTTCGTTTGAAAAGAACACTTAGTGTGAACTCGGCCTCCACTGCTTGTCTTTGTCTTTGACCACGGGTTAATAACTTGGTCTTCAAAAGTTCTGATGCCATGATATATGGCGCTACATTCATGCTTCAACTTGTGGTATGAGATTTGTTGTTTGACCACCCTTTGCAAGCTTTATGAGGAACAATGTCATGGTGTCGAGTTACCCATGAAACTCAGCCTTGAACTTGCATTCAAATTGTAGTAGAAGAGAACACGACTTGTTTGTGGCCACCACTGGTGGTCTTTGGCTTTGACCGTGACACTTGGGTTTTCAGATAAGTATCTCCTCCTTTTTACTGTAGATTTTGAAATTTCTTGTTACAACTGTTGACAATAATGTTGTTTCTTTGATATTTTCCTTATTGTTGACTCCACCATTATAGTTGTCTTGAATCACAAAAATAAATAACACCCACCTGGCATTTGGTCAAAACACTTGCAGAATCTTGTCTTAATTGATTTTTTAATACATACGGGCTCCATGACTATTTTTCAAATGCTTTAAAAAAAACATTCCTCTTGTTGTCTTCAAATACTCATTGTAATAAGCATAAAAAGATGCTTCCCTGTTCAAGCCGAAGACGCATTCTTTTGCACTCTCTGAAAAACATAAGATATTCTTTCCAAAATGCTTATAATGTTTTAAAAAAAACACATATCCAGTACACAGTTTCAATGATAACAGCATGAGTATATTCAATTAAAATGGAAACACGACAGGTTTACAACATTATAAAATGTCATATTCACACTGTAGTCAACACACTGCTTTCTTAAAAATGCATATGAGAAAGAAACCCATGGGGTTCGAGCACAGGCTTGTGACTCCCATGGGTTATACTCAAAATGGGAAACCTTAACTGGCATGTATGTTTCATTATCATGAATATATGTCCCGCACTTTATCTTGAATGAACATCATTTCTTAAAACAGCAGTATAAGATGTATTTGTTTAAACACTATGCATAAAGATATCTTCTTTTGAAACTTTGTTTGAAGGTATGAAACTGTATTATTTCAGAACCATTAAATATGACATCATCTGATGAACCTCTTGGATAATCTATGGTATTTTTTCCACAATGTTTGTCTTCTGTGTATGTTTCACCATTATGAATGTAAACCCATGCTGATATTGAGATTGTTGATCATTGTTCTTACTTGCAACTTTCACATTTCTTGTTATGCATATTTCATTTTGCAAATTCAACTTTTAAATAAACATAACAACATCTTTTCATGTCATAGAAAATATGCTCAATCATTAGGCATGTGGTTTTCAATCTTGATCTTCAAAATGAACTTTTAAAAGTTGTCTACATGGTATACTTACTGTAACGTCATCTCTTGAATCTTCTTACTTGCATGAAATGGTTGATGTGAAGTTGGAGCACGGGCTCGTGACATCCACTGTATTTCCTTTTTGCTTCCTGCATTTAATCATATGATCACTTTTTGCACATATATCACCAGTCAATTTGTTAGGACATCAGATAGAATAAATCCATTAATATTTGTGGGTGAGTGTCGTCCAAAATGACACTCATTCATGAATGTTGGTGGATTCATTTGTATTTACTGTCCTAACAGGTTGATCAAATTTTGAAAAAAAATTCTCAGATGGAAATGTTAAGTCCATTTTATTCAATTTTACAAGAATGACATACATTATGATGATCATCTATAGTAAAAGGTTTCATTGTTTGGAAAACAAGTCCCTTTAATACTATCTTTTCCCTATTGTTGATCTATATTTTGATTGTTGCATTGATTTTGTCAAATAGATATGCAACATTTAGAAGAACTAATTGTATGATGTTTGTGTTTTGTGCATTGCTTAGATCCAAATGGATCTAACCCATTTTTCTCTCTCATGATGCAGGTGAAACCCTAAAGACCTCATGAAAATGTAGATGAAACCCTAAAAACCTTATGAAGATGCAAACTTGGACTTGGGGGCCTAGGACTTGACTGCTCAACCAGCTGACTACCAACACACCTCAAGGCAATGCATGGGACCCCTACTCCATACTTTTCATGTTTTTCATTTCTGAAAATGTAATCTTTAAATTGATATGATACATGAAAATACATTTGTATATTACATTCAGTTTGAATGTACAATGTAATTGATCAATCATAAATTTGAAATTCTGGAATGTGATCAATACTTAGAGTACAATGGTAATATTTGAAAATCAATGTAATAATGAAATGTAAATTCTCAATACCTGAAAGGTAATATCAATTGGACACCTAAAAAATGCAACCTTTTTCTGTTGGTGTTTGTCCTTTTGTATGTCGTGATTTTTTTAGTAACACACAATCCTGCAAAAACTTTCTATATGCCCAAGATTAGTATATTTAAAAAATCTTTTATTCCTATCTTTCAAGGACATACCTCTAACAAAGTTTGCAGGCCTTCTTGAAACCATTCTACAATTTGTAGCCTTATGACTGAAATTATGACAGCTGTAACATATTTGAATCTTGAAAGAATTTCTTTGTGGAAAACCAAACCACCTTTTAACAACAGTCTAACAAGATGCTGCCTTGTGACCATAACCATTACATGAATACAAATATCCAAAAAGGTATAGTTATACCTTGTTGTTTGGTCTTGCCAAGAAGATGGAAATCTAGTGAACTTGTTGTCACTTCTTCTTTCTTTGTGGATGCCTTTGAATTGTCTTTCTTCATAATTTTTCTTGTCTTTGTATGCACCCTAAAATGGTCGCCTAGACTATGGGCCCCCATTCTTCAATTTATCAAATGACAGAATCAATTTATCGAATTTCCTGAATCAATGCTTTGCAACATTTTAATTCAAATCAATTTTCTGGATCAAATCGTAATTAATTCAATTATTTCAATATTTCCTAAGGTTTGATAATTTCATCAATAATCTTATTTAATTAAAAGAAAACATCCCATTTTATTAAATAAAATAATCTTATTTAATTAAAAGAAAATCTCTCTTTTAATTAAATAATCTTATCTTATTTAATTAAAATCTCTCTTTTAATTAAATAATATTATCTTATTTTTTAATTAAATAAAATAATCTTATTTAATTAAAATAAAATCCCTCTTTTAATTAAATAAATAAAATCCCCACTTAAATCCCTCTTTGTGATGAAAAAAAGAAATAAATCAATTAAAAAATAAATAAAATTCTTTTTTTCTCTACACATATTCCTAAGTGGTGAGCTTTTCCCACTTACTTGCCTTTTAGGGATTTATCCCACATTGCTTTTGAGGATGCTTTTCTCTCCACACTTTCCTTTATAAGGAGCCCTCTCCTTCTCATTTTAGAGATATAAAGTTTTTATGTTATTGTTATGTTGCAGGTTTGGAGAGCAATTTTGGAGAAGAGTTTGAGCATTTGGGCTTGAACCATGCAACTTCTTCTACTTGTCTTCTCTCATGCATTCATGACAATTCATTTAGAGTAGATTCATATTTCCTTTCAATAGATTAATCTTGCATATAGATTAGTTTCCTTTCATGCATTGTTATCATATAGAATAGTTTTTATTTGCAATGCATATTTGATGATCATGGAGACTAGCATTCTTGCTCTTCCTCTTTGAATCTCTCATTTCATGGTGTACTTGCATGGGCATAACTAGGTCTAAATTGAGGGCCTTCATTACAAACCCTTGCACTCCACGAATAGGGAGCTATGAGTCGCCATTTGAGACCTCATTCTTGAGCAATCTTGAATATAATGACTCATACAAGTGTGTCAACTTTTCAACACACATTTTTGGCACCCACCGTGGGGCAGAAAATTAATTTTGGCCTCATTTCATATTTCTTTTGATTAATCTATTTTTCGTATGTACAGCTCTGCAGTGCAGTTTCACGCGAAATTTCTCACATACTCGCGCGAAGTTTTGCAATGTTTCACGCGATTCGGGGTGTTTCATCGCGCGACTCCTGGTATGTCCTCGCGCAGACTTTGGCATCAGAGGGAACTTTTTATTTTCTATTTTTTTAATCAGCTGTCTGCAAACTTGTGCGAGCTTTCTAGTTCCTCACAGTCTTTTGGCATTTCTTCGCACGACCCATATAGAATCTTTGCACGGCCTGCGAAGAATCTTCATGCAGAACCTTCTGACATTTCTTCGCGCGGCCCACAGGGAATCTTTGCACGGCCCGTAGAGAATCTTCACGCAAACTTTGATAGCAGAGAGTTTAAAATTTCCAAATTTATCATGCTGTTTTCTAACCACTAATGTTTTTTGTTTGTTGTTTGCTGTGTTTTTCTGATTTTTATTTCTGAAACAACTTAACATGTGGTTTGCAGGACATTGAAAAAAATACTCAAATAAATACTACTAACTGATCATCTTGCAGGTTGCCTTGATCGATAACATGCTAAACTTTGTGCTTGCATTTCATTTTGTTTTATTACAATAGGAACCCACATGCAAGACTTTCAAAATGAACTTCTATTTTGGTATTTTAGGAATGGGAATGATGTTAGGAAACTATGCTCTCGCCCTTTTGGGATGATCAAAAATACAGAAGCATTGTTGTCATTTTCTTATGTGTTTGAAGTGTCTTTTAGATTGTAATCCTAAGAATTAAATGAACGTATCCTCTCCCCTTGCCTTTGTGGATCTTGGGTGTAAGAGAAATTCATATAATTCTTCTAGTGTGGGTACCTCCCAAGTGCTTTAATAGAGCCAGTGAGAGCGGATTGCCCAACTGGTAACAAATTAAAGCCAAGCTCTTCCAAACCGGTATATAAAAAATGTCATTGTGATTAATCTCACAGTGAACATGTGTTGAATGTGTTATACCAGGAAGAAGATCTCCCTCAGTACCCTTGTGGTGTGTTAAAACCTACAAAACGTAACTTCTGCAGGCTGGGAGGCCTCCATAACGGAGCTAATTTTCCACAAGTATAACCACCTGAACGGATGCCTTGACTACAAACTTTGTTTTAGTGACCAAAAAACCTCTATCTGTTGGCGCGGAAGGTCAGAGACCGACTAAGACATCCCACATTTTCATGGCTCTTAGTAGAGACAACGGTCCCTTGGGAAGTGATTACCCTTGGGATTTGAAGCTTGGTGTGCCTGAGAAGTGAGTGCACTGTAAGGAGGATCCTGTGCATCCAAGCTTCTAAGTTGTCCGCTATGAGTAGACGTGGCTGAACTTTGGTTCAAGTGGGAATTCAACAGATATTTCCTTGGCTTACCTAGGTTGTGGAGTGACTATTCTATTTACAACAAACAATCTTCTTGATGTGTCTTGCGTGAGTGAAACATCAAAACATACACCAAACATCAAGACAAACATAAAAATGATCAATAAATATGCATTCTTAAGTGTCAAACTATCAACTTGCCCAATTTGCTATCCTATCATTTTCAGTCTTCCTTCGTTGATCCAGATCATATTAAGTCACTTACCCCGCTGTTAGAAGCTTGTTTACACTTTGGATTCTTGCATTTTGACCTCTTGAACTAGTAATCTTTGATTTCACAAGTGACCTTGTTTGGAGTTGGTGAGCTAGAAATTGTTCTTGTTGAGAAGATAAACCTTTAGATTCTTTGATAACACACTTGGAGAGTTTTGGTAATCTCTTGTCCTTTCACTTTCATACAAATTAAATTTCAATCAATATAACTTTGGTAAATCATCCTCCTGATCCATATGTGTTAGGGTATTCACCTATTTAGTGGGCACCTCTGTGGCAGTGTTGGTTTACACCCCTTGCAAAATTCTATCTTATCACCTCTCTTTTGGATAAGTGAATGCCTTTACTATCCTAGTTTGGTACCAACATTTCTTAAGGTCATCCTATCACCTAGTACCTTTTATTTCATGCTAGTTACAACAAGATATCAAGTAGATCAAGGAAAATGACCTCAAGTAGTCCTTAACCAATTACCCTTAGTTCAAACTCGCCAAAAACGTAAGGGAAAAGAACCAGTATTTGATCAATCACCTAGGAAAAACTTAGAAGTTTGGTTTGATTCCAAGAGTCACCTTAGCGAGTTGGGTACACCCTTAGCATATTCTCGCTCAGATATGGATATGAGTTACACAATGACTCGATGAGAGAGGGAAGACATGGACAAATGCCTTGATGACATATTTGCAAAACATAGATATACCATTTCTTTTGGTGGTTCCTCTCGTGATAGTCGACCAACTTCACCCCTTATCTCAACTAGATATCTAGATGCACACCAAAGGGATGAGAGAGGTAAGAGGCAAGCCTATCAAGATGAGCAATCACAACATGAAAACCAAGATGATGAACTTTATGACACTCACGTAAATGCAGCATACAAAAATAATTTATTTTGACATTCAAGACCAAGTTCACCGCTCAAAACATCGTCAAGATACACGAGTGAAAGACTTAAGAAAATTGAGCGTGAAAAGAAAGCCTTCCTAGACGAGCAAGCTGAAAGGAAGAGAAATTTAGACTCCTATAGTTGGAGAGACAAACCTTGTTGGAAATAGAAAATAAATCCTTCCAGGAGGAGAAAGATAGACTCTTGGCTCAGTGACTAAATGACCAATTTAATAACATGCATGTTAGTGGTGGAAATAACTCTCCTCCATCCACTCCTCCTGAGACTCCACGAAGTGGAAGACATTCAAGGATGCCATCACGATCTCCTAGCCCTAGAGGAAGAAGGGTTTCAAGACATAATCATTATAGGAGACGAACACCTCCTAGGAACTCAAAAAAACCTTCACAACATGCTCATCATGGTTCACAATATGGGGGTAGTAGCTCGAGTTTTGACCTCAGCTCCCAAGACTTCATGAAAATGCAACAAGAACCACTCTTCTAGCAGTATGTGGAGAAATATTTAGAGAAAAACAATGACAAGTTCCTAGAGAGTTTAATCAACAAGGGTGCTAGATTCCCCTACAACTTTGATATGGACAAGAAGATTAAGAAGCAAGGTCCATCTCAAGAAGAAGAGATCAAACAACTTAAGAGCATGATGGAAAAGATGTTAGCACCCAAGAATTCATTATCACTTGATTCAATTTGTCCTAATCCTTTTGACGAAAGTGTTAACATGAAAGACTTCCCTAGAAAGGTTGAGATTCCTCAATATGACAAGTATGATGGGAATGGAGATCCACATGATCACGTGCGCCAATTTTATACCAAAAGTTTTGAGTTTCATCAAGATGACTCGTACCTCTTGAGATTGTTCCCATGGAGTCTTAAGGGTCAAGCGATGGAATGGTTCACCAACATAACTCCTATGGTCAAGACTTTCAAAGAGCTTGTCCACAGATTTGTTCAACACTTTGCATACAACATTTCAAGATCTATCACCATGTTGGACTTATGCAACTTAAAGCAAAATCAAGGGGAATCCTTTGTCACTTTATTGTAAAGGTGGAGACGAAAATTCTCTCGTTACTCTAGAACCATTCTTGAAAATGAAAAGATTGACATCCTTGTTAGCAAATTGGTTCCCGAAATGAGATTTGAAGTTAGGAAGATGGTTTTTGATTCCTTTGACACCATGGTTGAAAATGCATGTAGGATTGAGGATGTTTTGAAAGAACAAGGAATTTTGACCAAACATGGAAACAACAACAACAACAATGGTCAAAACAACAATAACTCTAACAAGGATAAAGGAAATAAATCACACTGGAATAGGAACAAACAAGTGGTCAATGATGGAGTTGTGGACTCCTCACAACCCAAAGACCAAACTGTGCTCCACTTGTCTAGTGTTGTTAAAGCCATGAAACTCAATGCATCTAATCAACAAGAGAACAAGCCAAGATACCAAGATAAGCCTAAGAAGGAAAGATGTCAATTTTCAAAACTTGGTGACTCATATGAGGATGTCTTGAAAACACTCATTGCCAAAAACCTTGCACATCCTCAAGATCCCGCGAAACATTATATACCTGACGTTAAGCCACATTGGTGGGATGAGAAATCCTTTTGCAAGTTTCACAATGGTATTGTACATGACATAGAAAACTACTGGAAACTCAAGCATATTATTCAAGATCTCATTGAGAATGGAAAACTTAAGATAGATGGATTGAACACCAACACCGATCATAAGGTATTCAAAGAACTGTTGCCCAAGTATGAAAAAAAGGAAACCTCTAAAGCTAAGAATGGCAAAGTTGAGATCAATTACACTTACAAAGATGCGGAGAATACTATCAACATGCTTGAATTTGTAGAAGAAAATGTCAACATGATGAGGGGTAAAAATCCCTATGGTTAAGATCTAGACGTGGACTCTCCTCCTATCTTTGATGAAGAACCCGTCATGGTGCTAAGGGGTCCTAACTCTAGCGCGTCCTTGCAAACTCTCAATGCTATCACACGAAGTCAAGGTCCCGTTGTCATTAGAGCACCCAATTCAAGTCAACCAAGTAAACCTAAGCAAGTGGCATCCAAGAATGTCACCTCAAAACCAACAATTAATCCTAAGTTGAGCTATAATCTTGTCAATCAGTTGCAAAGAACCCCAGCTCAGATTTTGATCTTTGAGCTCTTAGAGTTGTCCCTGAGACACAAGCAAGTCCTTGAGGATACTTTGCGCACAGAAAACGTCCCCAACAACTTAGACATCGATCAATTCCATAACATGGTTAACCACATTGCTAGCCCTCATTACCTTACCTTTTCAGAGGATGATGATAAAGCCTTGAGCCACCCACACAATCTTGCTCTTCATATTGAGGACATGATCCACATAACCTGTGTTAGGCGCATGTTGATAGATGGGGGTGTTGGGCTTAATATCCATTCCTTTAGTGTTTTGAAAGAGTTGGGTTATTCTGAAAAGTCATAGATACCAGGAAAAGGATCACCATCAAAGCCTATGATGAGGTAGAAAGAATTTCCAAGGGTTTGGTCGTCCTTCCTGTTAGGATTGGCCCTGTTGAAAAAGATATTTTATTTCAAATAGTTGATGTTGGCCCCCTTGCTTTTAATATCTTGCTCGACAGGTCGTGGATTCATGATATGCAAGTGGTTTCATCTACCTATCATCACTGTGTTAAGTTCCCTTACAATGGAATATATATTTTTATACCTTGGGATAACACTTTATCTGTTAACTCAATTTCGGCAGGAACTCATGTTCTCCTCAATAGAGAAGTCGAAGACTTTGATGCGACCTTAGCTGAATGTAAAGACAAGATTAAGTCAGTAGACCTTGGCATGGGGGGGTATCAACTCAACTCCCTCACAAATTTACCAGTTTCACCTCGGTCTTATGGAAATCCTTCACAAGAAAAGATACCTTCCTCTTCAGCTATGACTTTATTTGGCACGTTTGTAGAGTCCTTAGTGCCTATTCAAGATGAGAAAGAGGAGACATTTGTTAGAGACTAGATCTATAGAGAAGAGAAATATATGCACAATGAGAACTTCTCTCCCTCTCCTAAGGCTTACGGATGAGGGTATACTTTTGTCAGATAGATGGGCTATCATGGACATGTCCCTCTTAATCACAAATTGGATGCTAGAGCTGAACCTCTTGATCATGCTCTTTTTGGACACAAATCTAAGAAGTCGATTGACCTAGGCTTTGTGAATCAAAACAAGCACACTAATCCTATCCTTAATAAGTTGGATAGTGAAGATGAACCAGAATACATACCTAGTTTGACAAATCAGCAAGACATCTGTGAAGATTGGGTCCCTTCCACTAAACTCCTCTGGGGAGATTCAGATATTCCGGTCACTCATGCGTCGGTTGCAACTTTAGAACAAGAATAAGATGTAGAAGATCCTTTCAGAGAACATCAATGAAAGAATCTTGTTCATTTAATGGAAAGAGAAGGTGCTACTCTTGATGACACTAGACCTTCCCCATCACAATGTCCCAAACCTTCATGGTGTAAACATCCTAGTCGCAGTTCAGGAACAAGTTCATATGAGTATGAATGGGACTCCTTCTTAGAGCCTTCCACAGTTGACATGGATGTTGATGTCATCCACACTTATAGTTCTCAACCTAAGGTAGTCGATGAGTCACGTGTAAGATTAGAGAATTTGAGCCCACGTGTTGCCTTAGTGGACGATTCTTTGCTTGTTCGGATGAATCTTGATTTGGGTAGCTTAGAAGGATACTTGATACACTCTGACTCTTCGGTCACCAACGATAATATCATTCATATTTATAACCTTGAACCAGTCATTGACTTGCCTCTTGCTCATCCTGACCTCATTGATTCGTTCCAACACTATCAAGAACCTGAGCTCTTAACATTTCAAAATGATTATGAGATAGCTTGTTACCTAAATGTCATTGAATCCGTAGTCTCTTCCACCAGTGAACCAGCTACCAACATGACAGAGCCAGACATCAAGTACCTTAGTCACAAAATAAAAAGAAAAGAAAATCAAAAGAATAGGAGTTCTGATGGTGAAAACCACTGTGTGGCGGTGTCAGAACCAAAAAAAGTAAAAATAAATGACGTATCCAAGGGTGAAAACCTCTCTGAGGCACCTAAGGATGAGGTAATTAATCATCTCCCTAGCTACTTTCAAGACAGATCTTTGGTGCTTATTGAACCAACACAAGTAGTCAATTTGGGTACAGATGAGGCTCCACAGATAGTACACTTGGCTGAGTCTTTGTCACCACAAGAAAAAGAAGCTTACACTAAGTTCTTATAGAAAAACAAGATCAACTTTGCATGGAATTATTCAGATATGCCAGGGTTGGACATTAATCTTATCATGCATCACTTGTCCATAGCTCCAGGTGTCAAACCGGTTAAATAAAAATTGAGAAAGATGCATCCTCACATAGCTCTTCTAGTCAAAGCAGAATTAGAGAAACTCCTTGGTGCAAGATTCATAAGAGCTATTTCCTATGTTGAATAGAGATCAAACATTGTACCAGTTTCCAAACATGACAAATCCATTAGAGTTTGCACAGATTTTAGAGATGTCAATAGAGCATTCCCAAAGGATGACTTTCCACTTCCCAATATAGACATGATAGTGGATATGAATGCGGGTTATGAGATTTATTCCTTAATGGATGGGTTTTCCGGATATAATCAGATTAAGATAGCTGTTGAAGATCAATAAAAGATTGCATTCACTTGTGCATGGGGTGCCTATAGTTGGAACGTTATGCCTTTTGGATTAAAAAATGTTGTAGCCACCTATCAACGAGCTATGACAACCATTTTTCATGACATGATGCATAAAAACATGGAAGATTACGTGGATGACACCTTGGCCAAGTCTAAGATAGAGACACGCACTTAGATGATTAAGAAGTCATTCTAGATCACATGGAACAATTTTAACTAAGATTAAATCCTAAAAAGTGTGCATTTGGAGTTACCTATGGTAAACTACTCGGATTCATCATTTTAGCAAGAGGAATAGAGGTAGACTCTGAAAAATTCCATGCAATCATAAATATGCCACCTCCTAGAAACATTAGCCAAATGAGGAGTATTCAAGGACGTCTTCAATCCATAAGGAGATTCATTTCCCAGTTGACAGATAGAGCTCAACCTTTCAACAAGAACTTACACAAAGGAATCAAATGTGTTTGGAATGAGGATTGTCAAAAGAGCATAGATCAAATCAAGGAATACTTGGAAAATCCTCCCATTTTAATGCCTCCTATCCCAGGGAAACCACTTATTCTATACATTTCAACGACAAAATATTCATTGGGAGCATTACTAGCTCAACTTGATGAACATGAGAAAGAAAGAGAAATATACTATATTAGTCACACTCTTGTTTCATATGAGGTTAATTACACCAGCATTGAGAAATATTTCCTTGCAATTGTGTTTGCTTCCCAAAAGTTGCCACATTACACGCTTGCGCACACTATACACCTCATAGCAAAAATAGATCCACTCAAGTATTTTCTAGGTAAGGCTGCCCTCATGGGTAGGCTTGCTAAATGGATGATGATCCTTTCAGAGTTCAACATAGAGTACATTGAGTGTAAGGCAATCAAAGGACAAGCTATATCATATCAATTGGTTGATTTCCCATTGCAAGACACTGCACCTATTCAAGTTGACTTCCCATATGAGCACCTCATGTATATGACTAAAAGAACATGGAATATTTTCTTTGATGGATCTTTTATGCAAAATGGTTCAGGAGTTGGTGTGTTGTTTGTTTCTCCTCATGGGTACATGATTCCTAAGTCTTACAAGTTATTGTTCCCATGTACAAACAACATTGTTGAGTACAAAGCTTTAACAAATGGACTTAAGATGGCCATAGAATGGAGAATCACAGAGTTACACATCTATGGGGATTCAAAGCTGACAATCAACCAAGTTAATGATGAATATAAAAAAAAATATGATAAAATGGTACCTTAAAAGCAAATGGTTGATTCCTTGAAATGATACTTCACCTTTGTCACATTTCAGCAAATCCCTAGAGAAGAAAACAAAGTAGCTGACGCTATGGCTACACTTGCTTCACTCCTTCAGTTAGAGCAACATGAATCCAGATTCGAATTCCTGGTGGAAGAGCTACATCACCCTATCTATGAAACCAAAGAAAGCCATGTCATTTGTACCCTTGTTGGTCGTGATTCATCCCGTTATGGTGTCATTTACTCATACCTTCATGATGGCATTATACCTGAAACCTTTAACTGATCTGAATGCAGAAACCTTACCCAAAACACCTCTCGCCATTCCCTTATCTCTGGTGATTTGTATAGGAGGGGTCTAGATGGAACACTTCTTAGATGCTTAGAAAAGGAAGAATCCGACCAAGCGTTAGTTGACATCCATGAGGGCATCTGTGGGGGACATTCCAATGGTCTTTCCATGGCCCGAAGGTTTCTTAGGGTAGGGTACTATTGGCCTACGATGCAGATTGATGCAGTAGATTTTGCAAAGTCATGTGAAAAGTGTCAAAAACATGGTAACCTGATACATGCTCCAAGAAGGGAGCTCATTCCTTCTATATCTCATTGGCCATTTCAGCGCTGGGCCTTTGATCTTGTTGGGCAGATTCATCCCAACTCATCAGGTGGACACAAGTTTATTATCACCGCTACTGATTACTTCACTAAATGGGTAGAAGTTGTCCCACTTTATGTTGCCTCGGGCAAGACAGTCTCTCTATTCATTTTGAACCATATCATCTGTCGATATGGAGTGCCTTCCGAGATTATCAATGACAACAGAGACTAGTTCAAAAATAAGGACCTTAAACAACTGTGCAAGAAATTCAAGATTAAACAACATTGGTCCTCCATTTAATTCCCACAAGGAAATGGTCAAGCAGAGGTATCAAACAAAACCATTCTTAAAATCTTACATAGAATAGTCTGTAAGAATGGAAGAGATTGGCACTTACAGAAAAATCTGGCTTTGTGGTCCTATAGAACGAGGATTCATACTCCTATTGGGGCTACTCCTTTTGCCCTTGCATATGATGCTGAAGCAGTGTTACCTTTGGAGGTTGAGATTCCTTCACTTTGAGTTTCCCTCAAAGGTCTAGTTACAGATGAAGACTACCACGCCATGAGACTTCAAGAGTTAGAACTTCTACATGAAAAATGTCAAGCGCCATTTGACCATGTGAGGGTTTATCAAAAGCACATGTCCAAAGACTTCAACAAAAAGGTTCTCCCTCGAGAATTCCAAGTGGGAGATCTTGTCCTACGTGAAAATCCTAAGAATCAATAGCATAGAGATCAAAAGGGGAAATTTGAACCTAATTGGCTTGGACCTTACATTATCACAACAAATTTTGGGTCAGGTGCTTATTTACTGTCTACAGTAGAGGGAGAGCAGCTCCCTGATCCTATCAATGTCTTGCACCTGAAGAATTTCTATCCATGATGCCCATTTTGTCTGGGGGCATCCTTTGTGCATACTTATTGATCCTAAAAAAATCCCCAAAAAATGATATATTGTCAAAAATTCTAAAAATTAGAAAATGTCCTAAAAAAATGACCATCTTAGTAAAAACCTAGCAATAGACGCTTTGATGTATCTCCAAAAAAAATTACATATTCCAAAAATACAAAATAATCAAAAATTCAAAAATTCAAAAAAATAGAAAAAGTGCCTTGGTGAAAACCTAGAAATGGGCGCTACTTGAGGCCTTTGCACCCCTATTTCTTAGCGTGTGTCCTCGACACTTAGCCTTTGTCCATCGTGCCTTGTCCTTGTTATCTTGGTCTGGAATTGGTCTTTGTCTTTTTCTAGGGGGCATAACTGTGTTATCTTTGGTCTCTTGGATGTGTTAGTCTTTAGGACATCTCACAAATGGTGTTTTTCAACACCACCCCAACTGTGTTTTTCAATACAACCCCTGACATCAAGTGTTTTTCAACACTTATCGGTTTGGTCTTGCCCAGTTTTTTTATGTGATCTTACCTTCTTGCAAGCATTTGATCCTTATCCTCAGAACTCAGTATCAGTTAACACACTTAAATTTTTAAACACAACACTTAATGCTTGAGCTATGTCATGATCTTTTCTTTGTGTGCTGACTGTTACTGATTTTCGTTGAGTGTCCTTGTCTAATAAGTCTCTGCGGGATGCATAGCTAGAGGACTTGGGGCATGGGGCATGTTTTTACTTGCTTTTTGCTTGTGGGTGTAGTCTTGAAACTCTTCAGTGTCTCTTGGTGTTCCCTTGAAACACTTAGGAGATTGGAGGCTTCATCCTTGACAATTTTTTGCACAACCGTTCTTTTGGTCATCCTGGCATCTATGCCTTGATGCGAGCATGGTTTTGCTACATTAAATTGGGTAAGCTAACATCGAAGTCATCTTGACCTTTATGTCTTTGATGTTTATGTTAGAATCTTTCCACATTCCAATCCGATATAAATCACATTCATATCTTCATAGTTGCACTTGTGACTAGTGATGATTGTGTGAT
>MU223961.1:1248892-1321981 GCA_018584345.1 Thuja plicata | reverse complement strand
ATGGCCTCAATGAGAATTCTAGAAATGAAATTTGCATCCTTCACCTCCCCTTCACAATCAACTGCCTTCAAAAACATTGCCCCTTTGGGGGACATTGCAATCACATTAATCAATGGTCGGTTTCTTGCATCTTTCCATCCATCAGACACAATAGATATACCCGAAGTTTTCCGAGAAGCTCTAATTGGTTGAAGAGCTTTGTCTACAGAAGTCTCTTTTTTTTGCAATAGAGTGGTACGAACCTTTTCATACCTGGGACTTGTGTAATCAACTGGTGCTTTATTGATGGCTGCCACCATTTCCTTCAAATATGGTGATCTTACCGAGTTGAAAGGAAGACCATTGGCATAGAGACAACGTGCAATGGCTTTATCAGCACGCTCTCTTGCCTCCATTTTAAATGCAATGTCCAATGGACCTCTATTGCGGGCTGTCATTTCTACTTCTTCCTCGTTTTCTTCCGGTACAGGCACTTGCAAGAATGGATGTTTGGAGGATTGAACTGGTTCAATGGGTAATTGTGTTTTACTTTTATTCTTTTCGGATGGAGGTTGCTAAAAACTTTTTTTGGATCTTTTAACCATATTATCAGTAGCCTCTTGTTCTTTTACATATGATGTTATCTGTGCGTCTGACATCCCTTTTCCACTTGTGCCTTTGCACATAGCCACCCCTTTACCAACAGGGCCCATAAAATGAAGTTTGACCCGAGAATATGAGCTATTGAATGCTTTGCCTTTGTTACTTTCACAATATTTACACTTCCAAAAATATGAACCACCTCCTGCAACCTATTGTATTCTTGTGGTATGTCTCCATAAAGGAGATCCTACATCAATTTTGAAATTATCACCTCCTTCCCCTGCCACTAAACTTTGACTATCGGTGGTGGCCATTCTTGCACAATACAACGTAATTTCTTGCTTTGCTAATAAGATATTAAGAAATTAAATAAACTTAAATTAGAAAACAACTATGAACATCAACCAAACAAGTGTAAAAACATGATACAAAAATACTAAAATGGATAGCTAAACTCGTTTCTTTACTTTTAAAAAAAAAACTTGAAAAATTTCTTCCCAAACTTTAAACAATTCATCAAAGTCTCAAAAAAATCCATTAAAGGACTCAAGAATGGGATCAAATGCTTACCTTAGATGCACAAAACTCCTTTGTGAAAGCAATCTCTTGCCCTACGAACGATCATTTTCGAAAAGAATCACTTTGCCTTCAACATGCAAAAATGGAGACCAAATGAGAAGATAGTGCAACTGCAAAAAAAATGAGATAAGAATAGTTTGAAAGACCTCTTTTAGGGTCATTTTAGGGTATAGGAGAAAAAAATAGATTAAAAAAATCTATTTTGCACAAGTTTTAAAGGGGTTTGAGTGGCAAAAATTAATAAAAAAACATTGTTTTTTTGTTTTTTTCTGGGCAGTCGTTCGCTGAAGCGCCCGAATGCTCTGTGGATGCCGCCAAGAAGCGCATCCCAGGCATCTGGATGCGTCTGGATGCCTCTGGCAGGAATCCAGACGCATCCAGATGCCTAGGATGCGCTTCCGGGCGGCATCCACAGAGCATCCGCACTAGCTTCCGCACCAGCTCCTGCATCCAGCGCTAAGGAGGGCGCATCAGCATCTCTGCTTTTTGTTTGTCAAAAACATTTAACATGTTGAGCAATGCTGCCTGAGTCTTGGTTAACACATCTGAGGTTGAGGATAGAGGTTTTGAATACCAGAATAGATGCTTTGGATTTCATTGGTGTTTTCTCTGAGGATCATTTTGTTGGAGGTGCAACTAAGATTTCTTTGGAGTGTGGAAGTTGGGGGTTTCTGCTTCCCCTCACTGGGGAATATCCCCCTCTTGGCAGCAAATCCTTCTGATCCGATCTCCTAGAGGATTGTGGCACTGAGGTTTTGTCAATGCACAGAGATTAATCGATAATCTGCAAATTTCTCAGCAGAAATCTGAGCTTTTCTGAGATTTCTAGGCACATGGAATTATCTTGGTCTACTATAAAAATGTCCTCCATTACTTTTCTCTGTAAGGGTTTCTTTCTTCCTTTCCATTCAGCTAATACGAGAGATTTCATTTGGAGCCAAGAACCGCAGTTCTTCAGAAGATCTGGTTTGATCTTGTGTTCCTAGCACCCCTTCTTTGATCTTGTTCAGGTTACTTTTTTTAGGCTTCCTGTTTGGATTCACTTCTATAATCTCCCTCCAATCTGTAGATCAGAGAAGATGATCCAGCAAAGAAGATTGGCGTGTTGCTGAAATTGATCTAGGTATGGATGGTTTCTATACCAGCTATGCCAGGGCGTTGTTTTGTGGATCATCTTGCCCTATTACTCAGTCCCTTCAGACTCAATATTTGCTCAAATCTTGGTTGCAATTTGCAGATTTTAAGGGCTTTTTCTTTCAAATGTGTTTTTGGAACTAGATTGGGCATAAGAGATTGAAGTGTTGTTATTTGCACCGGTCTGAACAGAGCTTAGTCACACTGTAAATGGCTAACTTCAAAGGGATCACCTGATGAAAACTTTGTCTAGAGGAACCACGGTTGCTTCCTGACCAATCAGCACATTGCTTTTCCTGATGTACCTTCTGCAGATCATGCAATTTGAATGGAGTAATTCCCCTCAAAAGATGTGGGTAGGGAGCCAAAGTCTGAGGCTTTGTGGAATTGTAGAAGGTTTTAGAAGACAGGAAGATTGATGTTAGAATAGGGAGGAGTGTTGTTTTTATCAGGAGTTTCCGTCTAGCAGGAAATGCTGGAATGCCCGGACATTATTGCCTTTATGAGACTGCAGACTCCACAGTCTCCTTTCTCAATGGAGTAGGAGCCCGGTTTCTGCTTAAGCCCGAGGTTGCTTCTTTCAGGCAGCTTTTAAGGGTTTCTGCTTTAGTTGTCTTCTTGTTCTCTATGCTTAATGGCTTCTGATTTAGTCGCCCGTGTTGATTTATTTCGGTATGATGATTTCTAGGTTGGCTGGTTTTCTTTGGATAGTGGTATTCGTACTCTTACCAGGAAGGCTTAATTTTTTCTTGGTTTGATTTGGTGTAATCACGTTTCTTTTGTTATAGGTGAGGACCCCAATTGATCTCTCTCTAATTATAATACAATTATTTAAGTAATTAATGAATTAAAAAAAAAACTTCTTTAGTGTAGTTTTAAAGTGAATATGATCCAAAAGTAAATACAAGCACTCATAACCTATGTTCCACGGAGTTTCCGGTACGGGGACGTGTTTCCGGTACGGGTACGGGTCGAAGTCAAAATTTAGGGGACGGCGACTAAAAACATAGGGGATTTTTATATAGAGAGAGACAAAATTCAATGTTCATATATGAATATCATAGACAATGAGACATACATGGAAATTAAAAACTTAGCTATCAAGGATTCAAGATTGAAATGACAATATGATCATGATTCATAATAGTATATCCAAATATCACATACATATAGTAAAAGTCAAAAATGCCCAAAGGCTCCAAGTATCAATGTATGATGCATGAAATCAAATTACCAAAATGACATAAAGTATCCAACTCCATAATAAAATGAACAAATGAAAGAGAGTTAGAATTTTTATGTTTTTAGCATCCATACTAGGGTTTAGTATCTTTTATTTAATATTAGAGTCCACGTGGGGCCCCGCTGAAAACCAAACAAATAAAAAAAAAATGCACTTTTTAAGACTGGGGGCCATTTTTTTTTGGCTGGGAAATAGGGGACGGCCAAGCCGTCCCCTAACCATCCCCGGTACCCAAATCCGTCCCCTATTTAGGGGACTTTGATTTTTGAAGTTTCCTAAAAGTCCCCGATTTGGGGACGAAAAGGGGACTGCTAGGGGACATTGAAAATCCGTCCCTGTTTCGTACCCAGGACGGGAACGGGGGTACAAGGGCAGGGGACGCGTCCCCGTGGAACACTGCTCATAACACCTAGCCAAAGAGCACCTGAAAAGTCTTCTACAATTTGTAAAGTATTAAACCTCATCCATTCTAAACCTACACAAATTATACCATAAAATTTATCAATAAAAGGACTAAATCATGTATATCACTCTATTCTTGAAAAAAAAAATCATGCTTACTAGATTGAATGATAAAGAGACTAAATCCCTTTTTTCATTCTAAATTTATGAAAAAACTCACCAACAGTTGGACAAGATGGGGATTATGCCACATTTGTTGTTCTCGAGTTACATGGTATTACCCAAAAAAGATTCGACAATAAAGGGTCTCAACCATGTCTGTACTACGAGATAAATTGATAATGAGCATAATTCACATTTATCATTTTACACTTATATCTCACCACAAGATTGAATGATAAAGGGACTAAATCATGTCTATCATTCTATGTTTAGTGTTTGGATAGAATCTCACCACGTGATTAGTCAATGAAGGGGCCAAGTCACATTTAACATTATACACTTAGACACTCACCACAAGATTGAACGATAAAGGGACTTAATTGATGAAAGGGCCATATCACATTTATCATTATACATGTACATAGATGCTCACCACAAGATTGGTCAAAAGGGACTTGATCAAACCTCCAAACAAACATTGATACAGAAAATGAAACAAGCTAGAAGGATGAAGCAAGTAAATCACATTTATAACCCTACACATGCACAAAATCTCACTAAAGGAAAGACATAAAGCTTAAAATAAAACACATCTATAAACACTTACAAAGAATCTTACCACAAGATGAAAGGATAAAGGTAGTAAATCATATCCATTATATTACACTGACAGAAAATCTCAATAGAACAAATGAACAAGAAAGAGACTAAATTGTGTTTATCATTCAACATTTGCACAAAAAATACCTCGACAATGGACTACAATGGCACTAAATCACATTTATCATTCTACACTTGCACAAATTCCCACAAAATTGAACAATAAAGTAAATAGGTCACATCTATCATCCCGCAGTTATAACTTATAAAGAATCTCACCATAAGATTGGATGATAAAGGGTTATGTAATGTCTATCATTCTACACATGCACAAAATTTCACCACAAGATTGAATGATAAAGGGACTCAAATGCATTTACCATTCTACTCTATAAAAAAGAAAACTCGCAGCAATGAAAGGACTAAACCACGTCTGTTGTCCTATACTTAGAGAGAACTTCACAACAGAATTGAAGAAGGAGACTAAATCATGTCTATCATCCTACACCAACAAAATCTCACTACAAGATTGAACAATAGAGGGACCATATCAAGCTTAATGTATAACACAAAATCTCAGCACAAGATCAAACAATAAAGGAAGTAAATTTACATTGCAATGTTTGTCTTAGATCAACTATGTAGTTTTATTAGGTTCCAACATTTTGGGAAACATATTTAGACCCTATGTCACAAAGTTCATGTTCATGTTTGAGTTTGACAAAGATGAAATTTGGATCAAGTTCAACAAAGATGAAATTTGGAAAATTAGAACTTACTAATTTTGCCTAATATAAATTTGATTTATTTAAAATATAAGTAATAAACCCCCAAAATTGTCAAAAACAATAGAATTGATAAATAGATTTGAAATATTTATATTTATAGAAAGATGCCACGTTTACAAACCATGACCAGCTTATCAAATTCAAACCATAAGAAACATATGAAATCATTACAAAGATGTTTTCTTTGTTAAAAGTGGAAAGCAAGCATCAAAACTCTAAACTTCAAAAAAGTTCCAAGTCATCAAAAGCACTTGGCTAAGTTCATGTAGTATCATCATCACTAGATGCACTAAATTCGTCATCAGAAAAGTCAGGTTCATTAGCAACTGCTATGTCTTCTAGAATTTATTGTAGTTGTGAAAAAGATGTGGAGTCTTTTGCTGATTTGCTCATACACAATTGTAAATTATTGTGAATGTAAAGAAGATCTCCCAACTTTCTGGATGACTTGTTCCTCTTTGTGGAATGAATGTGGTAAAAGCTACTCAAATTCCTCTCAAAAATTGATGAACTTGCTCTCCGACTCAATATTTGAATAGCAAAGAGTTGTAATTCAGGGGTTTGTGCTCCATAACAACTCCACCATCTATACCCAGACACTTCAACTCGTGGCATGTCATATTTGGTTGCTAATATTCCAAACAACCCTTCTGCCAACTTGTATTTCTGACATTGATCTTTAATTGGATTTGCACTACTAGATTTGGTTCAAACCTCTTAATGGCTTCATAAAGCCCTATCATAACTTCACAATCACTTTTTCTATCAATTTGAAATAACTTAGGCTCCAAAAAACAAGTTGTTGCATGTAAAGGTGTGTGCATCATTTTCCATCTAATATCAATAGCATCCCATATCTCCATGTAATCTATTTCCACATTATTGAGTGTTTTTTTAACAAGTTTTTTACAAGAATCCAAGCTCTCATAAAGCATGCTGAGAGAAAGGGTGTCACCATCAACCATATAAAGCACATCAACAATTAGTCCACATACATTTAAAACCTTTGCTGAACTTTCCCAAAAATTGCTATTCAAAATAAGTTCTTCTACGATCTTCCCTTTGGGACCTTTAGAAAGAATGGAATTCTTCCATTCATTAGAACAAATAACAAATCTTAGAGCCATTTTCTCTTCAACTACTCTTTTCAAAGTGATATAAAACGAAACAAATCATGTTTCACAAGGCTTCAACAACTTTCTAGATGCATGTTGCTTATAAAGACTCAACATGAGATGGTGATTCCTAATAAATTTTGCAATAGCTCTTCCTTTATGAATCATTTCATGTACCCATGGAAATTTAACTAAGGCATGAAGCAACAAATCCAAGCAATGAGCTGCACATGGGCTCCAATATATTTGTGGGTACTTCTCTATTATCAGCTTCCCACCTTCCACACAATTTGTTGCACTATCAGTTACCACTTGAACCACATTTTCCACCCGTACTTCAAGAATGGCGTCCTCTAATATTTTAAATATATCTATTTTTAGTTTTCTTCTATTTCATGGTCAATCACTTTCACGCACACAATACCTCTAGGACAAGCCACCAAAACATTAATTATTTGTTTATGACATATATCTAACCATCTATCACACAATATAGTGCAACATGTTACCCTCCAAGAGGCTTTGACCTCAGCTCATTTCTTAATCATCTTGTCTTTTGACTTTTGCAAAAGTGTTGTTCTAAAATCCTCTGGAGAGGGAGGTGTGTACCCTTTGCCAAACTCTGCAACTTTTTGAATTGCAATTTGAAAATGTGTATTCTGAGATACTGTATGTCCCCTTTTTCGGACACATTATTTATGTTGCGTCGTTAGCCATTTCATCATGGTCCGGTGGGCTAACCAGCACTTTATTTGGGTCATTGTGATATTTGGCCTAGATAATTCCAGTTTCAGGTCAATCAGAGCAGTTTCCATAGGGTTTCTGGATACTTACTATTTTTAGTAAGTCGGCAGAGTTCAGTTTTCTTGGCATTTCAGTATTGGACTTTGAGTGTCTCGCCGAGAGCTTTCTGACAAGCCATCACACGTCCTCTTCCGAGTTCGTTTGGTCCTCCGTTTTAATGTCAGAAGATTCCATACTTTATTATTATACCACTTTCTGACTTAACGGTTATATTTATTTTAAGTGACTTAAAGTGGGAATATGAAAAGATAGAGAAGGGAAACTGAAGTCACAACTGCTGCTTTAAAATAAGGATTGGAGTCTCATTCAAAACATGCTTAGTTTATGAATTCATTTTCTCTTGGAGAATCCAGAGAGCTTCAGCTTTCGATTTTGAAACCTGAGGACAGAAACCTTCAGGCTTTCTCGGTGGATTGGACGGAAACCCAATTCATCTCGGGGTGGATTCACAACAGAGTTCACCATTGCATTTCCAGGTTTTTTTTGTTATTTGATATTCTATTGCATATTGTACTTCGGATTTGGATTGTTGGAAATCCCCTTGTTATTGTATTGTTGTTGTATAATGCAATAATATTTGATGAGGGCTTCAGTGGAACATATTGCTGGTTTATTGTTATCGAATCAATGGTTTATTGCATGTATTTAAATGTTTAAATCTGTATGAGATATATTTGTGGAAATTTGGGAAATACCGGGGTTTGGGACATTTCAGTGGTATCAGAGCCATAAATCTTGCCAGCCTATGGGGTTTTTCTTCAGAAACAAATTTGCAGAAGGGTTTAATGAG
This sequence comes from Thuja plicata, assembly GCA_018584345.1. Lineage (NCBI taxonomy): Eukaryota > Viridiplantae > Streptophyta > Pinopsida > Cupressales > Cupressaceae > Thuja > Thuja plicata. Next base: position 1,313,782 of record MU223961.1, on the reverse strand, counting down.
TAACAGATTTCAGAGTTTTTGGATAAGCATTTTAGTATCAAGAGTGATAAGCAAAGGGATAGTCACGTTCAGAAATTCATTATCAGATTTTGGGTATTATATTATCGTGTGGAATCAACATAAAGAATACATCCAGCTATAACACAAACTTCTAAGAACATTACGAGGACTGCATAAACAGTCATATCTGGTCTCCTTGGTCAAAACACACTTCTACATTTACTCAATATTGTTCAAACGGAGATATCACTATCTAGCCGCGTAAGGAGTGAAGGACATTGTTCATTCCGTGGCATACATCTTGCAGTGGTGGTTTATTGACAGTGCGTGTGCTGGAAAACACTCAGTGTTGCTAAGTGTGTGGTAGAAAGGATTCAACATTGTGTATTATCTTGCTAAGGAATCGACTAGCATCTCCCTCATGTATAAGGGATAATCATACTGCAGTGTGGTGCATACAAGTACATTTTGGAAGGAGTCTACTGGAAATGGTACCCCGCATACGGTAGTGTCACCGCAGATGAAGACATCGCTCTGCATATGGTAGTGTTTACAGTGGGTGAAAACGCAGGTGAATCGTGACTGGATAAGACTTGTGGATTGATTCTTGTAATGTCTAGGTGAGCTGGGCACGATAGTGCATTTGGAAGATAGACTCCCGTAGTTGAAGCCACTATGCAGCGTGAGAAGCTCTAGGGTGGTTAGCCTACACCACGACAGGCCTGTAGAATGAAGCCAACACCTCTGGCGTAACTGCAAGCACATACATAAAATCGGGTGTGCTTTTAGTAAAACCGTTGGGTGAGTTCAAGGCGCCCGTCAATGAGCCGGAATTCTTTGCGGACGTCCAAGAAGATGTAATGAGCCCAAACTAGGTCTGTTGATAATCCAATTTGATTTTTGCACACAGATAACAATTTCTAGCAAGAACTCCCTTATTTAAATATTCAAATCCAATTTGACATTTCTCAACCAGCCATACACAATTATTTCAAATGCTTATTAGGTGAAATTCAGAAATTACACTCAACGAATTTATTCAAACACAAATTTCAAATTGACTAACTTTATTAATGCTTCAGCAAATACAATGCATAAAGAACCTGTTTATTAATTTTTGCAACCACGTCAGTTAGTAAGGGCGGCTGCTGCAAACTCTTTATTTTTTTTGTGCCAAGAAGACTGGACTCCAGCGTCGACAGCCAACTATACATCCACGTCCTCTCTATGATCTAATTTCCAGCACGCATGATAGATACTCCACGCGCTGCCAGCAATGATCCCTCCAACACCCGTGTATGCACTGCCCAGAAACGGCAGACTTGGTTGTTGGGCCAAAAAACCCGACCACTAGTCTTAATGCGGGCCCATGTATATCCGCACTTGCTCTTAAATTGCATTCGGCCAGCCTAGAATTAATGCGGGCTTCTCCACTTCCATACGCACCTTCTCCAGACTGAATATGTCCTTCCTAAATGAGTTGAACGCCACCAGTTGTCTCATCAATTGCCTTCTCTCCACATGCAACCTCACAATCTTTCCAAATGTATGGAAACAACACCATACAGCCGCGGCAAAACCAGAAGTCTCCAAACCTTGAATCGACCTCTTCAGCAGGCCACAGTTCAATAGCAAATAACAATCTCAGAATTGATATGCACTCTCAATGTGCCAAAAGATTATCACAATCTCCTTAGACAATAATCTCCAGTAAAAATCGAATTCTCTCCTTAGCTGCAGAAATACAGTAGAGAGATGAAGCAAATGTTTATCTCAGCACATTCGCCAAATTGCAGAACTCAGGAACCCTTATACTTCAGCAAGGGCACAATTCAAAAAATCCGACACAGAGCCACAAAGCCAAAAGTTTAATCAATAATCGAATGCCAATCCCAATGAAATGAGCTCATATTTATAATCCATCCTTGGCCACAGTTTCCCAAAAAGAGCTTCAGTTAGCCAATCTATTAAATAACTTCTAATTTATTATAATAATAAAGTATTATTATAATAATGTGGCTTTATTATTAATTAATATTTTAATTAATAACTATTAATAAATCTGAACTCACGCGATAAATCCCACATCCACTACTGATCATGCCAGACTGACCTAGCCATCCACTGCACTGCCAAAAATAGAAACTGACCAAACTAACTTACTAAAAATAGTAAGTTCAAACTTACTAAAAATAGCAAGTCTGCCAACAAGGACCCTCAACACTAGGCGTCAACTCACGAGGGTCGCGATAATGAGCTAACAAAACCACAGCTAATACCTGCTAAAAATTGGGGACATCACAGTCCTCCCTCCCAAAAATTGCTTGTCCTCAAGCAATCGAGCATCTCACTGGAACCTCCACCCGGATCCCATAAGAAGCATGTGACATACCTGCCATCCCAGAACCAACTGTAAACCCATGACATCAGCAACACCAATAACATAGCCTATATCATAACCCCAAGTGCCTGCGTCGATGAAGTGGAGATCTGGACATCACTAGAAGATGACTCAACAGGCGAACTATTCATACTGAACTTCACTGACTCTCCCCAGTCATCCTGCACCCAATCCATCTTAGGTACAGACCAGCTCTACACCTGATGTAAATCCTGAACATGTGAGCCAAATATGAGGTTATAAAGACTCATCACAGTATAGACTCGGTCCCCAGTAGGATCATCTTTGTCCTCATCCTCATGCTGTTGCGATGACTCATCCATTTCATCCGTGTAAACCCACATGTCGCGGTTTACCGCCCCTTTCGACCTCAAAGCATAAGTATGACCTTTAGAGAAAGGCCCCTTGCACCAAAAGCAAAGATGTCTCCTCCTCAGGTCCTCTCTGGAAGTATCATCAAATCTCCCCGTTGACTTGCCCCTGTCCTCAACAACGGATGGAGACTCCTCATCAACACGTGGAGGATCAAATGACTTCAGGGCACCCTTGCTCCGAGATGATGACTCAAGATCTCGGGGCTTCTTCATCGCCTCCTGTAAAGTGGGTGGGCCCAAAGACTTAACCCATCCACAAAGTGGCTCTGCTAACCCCTCCAAAAATAACATCACTCTCCTCCGCTCCCAAATGTCATACACCACAACTGACAAATGCTAAAACTCACTGATGAAAGCCTCTAAGCTAGTCGTCTGTCGTAACAGATCCAACTCTCTGAAGTAGACCTCCGAGTCCTTCCTGTTAAAATGCTCAATCAACCTGTCCACAAACTCCTGATAAACAGAAATCTGGTCATGGTGTAAAGATCTCAACCTATGGTACCACCAATCATGCGTAGTCCCATCCAAATGCAAAACTGCAAATCTGATGGCGTCCTCCTCAATCATGGGACGCAATGCGAGGTAGGTGTCGAGCTTGTGGATCCAAGCTCTAGCAGTGACCCTACCGCTGCCATCAAAATGTGCTAGCATCATCTTGCTAGCCACCTGTCTCAAATCATTTTGCCCCATCCTCTGTCTATCCTGTGTCGGTTTTCCCTTGCATGCTCCTGTTTCTATGTCAAATATATGTCAAAGTTCAAATTTTGCTTCAAGGCTGGAGGAAGGGCATCCCATTCGGCATAGTGAGACTATATCATTGGCAAAAGGGACATTCTCAGCATCACTGTTGGCTGCATCAGCCTCTGGTCTCATAAATTTGGGCCCCTGGGGTCTGAACTGATCTCCCCTGTCACCTGCCCTATCTGCTCTATCATATCTCGGGGTTCTAGGCTCATAATCCCTGTGCCTGTCATAAACCCGTGATCTATGTGATGCAACGGAGGCCTAACGTGATTTCTCCCTACTCTGATCCCTCGAAAGAACAATCTGTCTCAATGTGTCTGAAAACTCATGTAATACATAAACTACATGATGTTGGCCCACTGCTAGGTTCCTGAAAGTCTCCCTAGCCTCTCAGTCTATATCTGCTTCAGTAGCAGCTATGGGTCGTGCAGGACCGACTGAGCCACCTGGATTATTAGCAATTTAGCATCACCACCAAGCACTGTGCCAAACTGAATATCTGCATCTTCTTCATTTGGTGGGGGTGACTGACCTCTCCGATAGTAATGCCTACCGGGAATAAATCTCCTATCCTTTGCCATAGGTGGAATCCCAAATAATAATAATAATAAATGAACCTGATTTCCCTGCAGGCTGGCAGGAAACCGCTCTAATACCACTGTAATGAGCCCAACCTAGCTTTGTTGATAATTCAATTTGATTTTTGCACACAACAATTTCTAGCAAGAACTCTCTTATTTAATTATTCAAATCCAATTTCACATTTCTCAGCCAGCCATACACAATTATTTAAAATGCTTATTTGGTGAAATTCGGAAATTACATTCAACAAATTTATTCAAACACAAATTTCAAATTGAATAACTTTATTAATGCTTCAGCAAAATACATTGCATAAAGAGCCTGTTTATTAATTTCTGCAACCACGTCAGCTGGTAATGGTGGCTGCTACAAACTCTTTATTTTTTTTTGTGCCAAGACTGGACTCTAGCGTCGACAGCCAACTATACATCCACGTCCTCTTCGTGATGTAATTTCCAGCATGCGACTTGCCTCAAACTCTACACATGGCTTGCATTTAACACTCCAGCACGCATGATAGATACTCCACGCGCTGCCAGCAATGATCCCTCCAACAACCGTGTATGCTCTGCCCAAAAATGGCAGACTTGGTTGTTGGGCCAAAAAACCCGACTACTAGTCTTCACGCGGGCCCATGTATATCCGCGCTTGCTCTTAAATTGCATTCGGCCAGCCCAGAATTAATGCGGGCTTCTCCACTTCCATACGCAACTTCTCCAGAATGAATATGTCCTTCCTGAATGAGTTGCACGCCACCAGCTGTCTCATCAATTGCCTTCTCTCCACATGCAACCTCACAATCTTTCCAAACATATGGAAACAACACCATATAGCCGCGGCAAAACCAGAAGTCTCCAAACCTTGAATCGACCTCTTCAACAAGCCACAGTTCAATAGCAAATAACAATCTCAGAATTGATATGCACTCTCAGTGTGCCAAAAGATTATCACAATCTTCTTAGACAATAATCTCCAGTAAAAATCAAATTCTCTCCTTAGCTGCAGAAATACAATAGAGAGATGAAGCAAATGTTTATCTCAGCACATCTGTCAAATTGCAGAACTCAGGAACCCTTATACTTCAGCAAGGGCACAATTCAGAAAATCCAACACAGAGCCACAAAGCCAAAAGTTTAATCAATAATCGAATGCCATTCCCAATGAAATGAGCTCATATTTATAATCCATCCTTGGCCACAGTTTCCCAAAAAGAGCTTCAATTAACCAATCTCTTAAATAACTTCTAACTTATAATAATAAAGTATTATTATAATAATGTGGCTTTATTATTAATTAATAACTATTAATAAATATGAACTCACGTGATAAATCACGCATCCACTACTGATCATGCCAGACTGACCTAGCCATCCACTGCACTGCCAAAAATAGAAACTGACCAAACTAACTTACTAAAAATAGTAAGTTCAAACTTACTAAAAACAGCAAGTCTGCCAACTAGGACCCTCAACACCAGGCATCAACTCACGAGGATCGCGATAACGAGCTAACAAAACCACAGCCAATACCTGCTAAAAATTGGGGACATCACAATCCTCCCTCCCCAAAATTGCTTTCCCTCAAGTAATCGAGCATCTCACAAGAAGCACCAGATCCCATAAGAAGCACGTGACATCCCTGCCATCCCAGAACCAACTGTAAACCCATGACATCAGCAACACCAGTAACATAACCTGTATCATAACCCCAAGTGCCTGAGCTGATGAAGTGGAGATCTGGACATCACCAGAAGATGACTCAACAGGCGAACTAATCATACTAAACTTCATTGACTCTCCCCAGTCATCCTACACCCAATCCATCTTAGGTACAGACCGGCTCTGCACCTGATGTAAATCCTGAACATGTGAGTCAAATATGGGGTTATAAACACTCATCACAGTATAGACTCGATCCCCAGTAGGATCATCTCTGTCCTCATCCTCAAGTTGTTGCGATGACTCCTCCATTTCATCTGTGTAAACCCACATGCCGCGGTTTACTGCCCCTTTCGGCCTCAAAGCACAAGTATGACCTTTAGAGAAAGGCCCCTTGCACCAAAAGCAAAGATGTCTCCTCCTCAGTTCCTCTCTGGAAGTATCATCAAATCTCCCCGTTGACTTGCCCCTGTCCTCAACAACGGATGGAGACTCCTCATCAACACGTGGAGGATCAAATGACTTCAGGGCACCCTTGCTCCGAGATGATGACTCAAGATCTCGGGCCTTCTTCATCGCCTCCTGTAAAGTGGGTGGGCCCAAAGACTTAACCCATCCACGGAGTGGCTCTGCTAACCCCTCCAAAAATAACATCACTCTCCTCCGCTCCCAAATGCCATACACCATAATTGACAGATGCTGAAACTCACTGATGAAAGCCTCTAAGCTAGTCGTCTGTCGTAACAGAGCCAACTCTCTGAAGTAGACCTCCAGGTCCTTCCTGTTAAAACGCTCAATCAACCTATCCACAAACTCCTGATAAACAGTAATCTGGTCATGGTGTAAAGATCTCAGCCCATGGTACCACCAATCATGCGTAGTCCCATCCAAATGCAAAACTACAAATTTGATGGCGTCCTCCTCAGTCATGGGACGCAATGCGAGGTAGGTGTCGAGCTTGTGGATCCAAGCTCTAGCAGTGACCCTACCGCTGCCATCAAAATGTGCTAGCATCATCTTGCTAGCCACCTGTCTCAAATCATTCTGCCCTATCCTTTGTCTATCCTATGTCGGTTTTCCCTCGCACACTCCTATTTCTATGTCAAATATATGTCAAAGTTCAAATTTTGCTTCAAGGCCGAAGGAAGGGCGTCCCATTCGGCATAGTGAGACTATATCATTGGCAAAAGGGACATTCTCAGCATCACTATTGGCTGCATCAGCCTTTGGTCTCATAAATCTGGGCCCTTGGGGTCTGAACTGATCTCCCCTATCACTTGCCCTATCTGCTCTATCATATCTCGAGGTTCTAGGCTCATAATCCCTGTGCCTGTCATAAACCCGTGATCTATGTGATGCAACGGAGGCCTCACGTGATCTCTCCCTACTCTGATCCCTCGAAAGAACGATCTGTCTCAATGTGTCTGAAAACTCATGTAATACATCAGCTACATGATGCTGGCCCACTGCTAGGTTCCTGAAAGTCTCCCTAGCCTCTCAGTCTATATCTGCTTCAATAGCAACTATGGGTCGTGCAAGACCGGTTGAGCCACCTGGATTATTAGCATCACCACCAAGCACTGTGCCAAACTGAATATCTGCATCTTCTTCATTTGGTGGGGGTGACTGACCTCTCCGGTAGTAATGCCTACCGGAAATAAATCTCCTATCCTCTGCCATAGGTGGAATCCCAAATAATAATAATAATAAATGAACCCGATTTCCCTGCAGGCTGGCAGGAAACCGCTTTGATACCACTATAATGAGCCCAACCTGGCTCTCTTAAATAAGAACTTCTAACTTATTATAATAATAAAGTATTATTATAATAATGTGGCTTTATTATTAATTAATATTTTATAAATATTAATTAATAACTGTTAATAAATTTGAACTCACGCGATAAATCCCGCATCCACTACTGATCATGCCAGACCGACCTAACCGTCCACAGCATTGCCAAAAATACAAACTGACCGAACTAACTAAAAATAGTAAGTTCAAACTTACTAAAAATAGTAAGTCTGCCAACTGGGACCCTCAACACCAAGCGTCAACTCACGAGGGTCGCGATAATGAGCTAACCAAACCACAACCAATACCTGCTAAAAATTGGGGACATCATAGAAGAACTGGACTTACATGGTCGAAGGAAGCAATAACGTCAAGCACAGGCGTTGAGAGCTACTGTCATCGTTAGCAGCCATCAAGCATTTCTAGATTCTTTACCCTTTTGCTATAAGGGAAGGTTCCCACAGGGATTGGGACAACTGGCATTCATGAAGACAACAAGCCAGACTGAAGTAATTTAAATCTTTATCGTCGGTGTGTCGTGTCGAGCGTAACTAACAGTCGTTTCATACAACTAGTGTTGCTCATGAATTCGCTAAAAGCCACCTGGAGTAACCGAAAGGAATAAACAACACCTAATGCCAAACAGACTACCGTGACAGCGTGTGGATAGAATCTCATAACATTCCGGGTGTTTTAGCCACTGCAGAGCGGGACGTAGTGAGTTATTTTGCTCCGCAGTCATTCCAAGATAGGCATCGGCGTGAGAGAGATTGCACAGTCAATGTGTAACGTTAGGATGTTACATTGAGGAAGATTCAAACTGATGCTATCCGCCTTAACCAGTGGGAAAGAAACCATCATGGGAGGTCCTAAGATTGCTCCATCGACGTTCTAAAGACATCCAAATTCTGTTCACACTTGCCTTGAGTGATAATCATTTCAAGTATCGGATATTAATATTATCACACAAATTGATTCTCTACATTGTTGTATTGCTTGTATATGCAAACAAGAGTTTATGTGCCACGAATATTCCTAAAGTTTGTATTAAAGAATGTCGTGAAGTATTGTCGTGTCAAATTTCAAGTGTGAGGTCATTAAATAATTGAAGACTATAGTTTGGGCGTAATGTTCTCTCTTACGTACTGAATATGGCAAGAGACATGGGTCTTTGGATGACCACCAGACTTCTGCACTAAAGGCGATGCTTTCTGATTGCCATGTGTGTTTGTTTTACTTGAACAAAGCTTGTTCCTTCAACGGATATCTTCCTGCAGGAATTGGACGGGAAACTAGATGTTTTGATAAATAAATGTCCAGATTATGTGGTCTAACAGTGACAGGCGGCACTATAACTGTTGCGGATTGAGGTATCTATTGCAATTATTAGGTTGTAGCGGCATAGAAGGATGAGTGTGTGAAGATTGCCCCTGTTGAGCATGGGCATCTAGGAGGTGGTACTTGCTTTGGATTTCTAGGTTTCATCTACATAAAGTAATCTTACCTATCATAAGCCAAGCATTGAATTGAGTTAACAACAAAGGCACAAAATTTTATTCTAAACTGTTCAGAAAATTTTAAAGGAGTCAAAGTGGCCAATTCGGGTTGTATCTTAGAGTGGTATCTTGAAGAGACAATATGAGTTGCTCTATGCTTTAAAAGATTTCTTGACAATTGAATCCATTGTAAGGTCAGAAGAAGTATCTCCCTTGTTCATTTGGTGTTGTAGTTGCAGAATCATTTACTACAGCTTTAGTTGGAATTTGAACTGTAACTCATTTGAAATTGAATACAGCATCTCTGGCTTACTCTTGTCATTTAAGTTGTTTAAGTGACAAATTCCTGTCGTTCGTCAGTACTGCAAAGTTGTGTCTGTTAATTTTCTGGAAGATTAAATATACAAATGCATTTGCATTACTGTTGTTGACTGAGTCTTCTTGAAAAAACAAGCTACTCTAATTGCAAAGAGGAATTGGGTTATAGTAGTAGAGAACCAGATTGAATGCAAACTGTTTGACAAATCAGATTGAATGCAAACTCAGAGAAATCAAATTGAACGCAAACTGTTTGACAAATTTTCAGTGCATCAAATTGGGTGGAAGCAAAACGAAGTTAAAGAAACTGGAAAATCTGGAAATCCCTGTGTTCTCAAAAGAATTCAATGACACATTTTATGATGAACATTTAAGGGACCTGCAAAAAGAAATTGAAATAGGAAATGAACTATGTTGCCCTGGATGGCAATTGGATAATATAAAAGTTATGGGAGGTGTGCTTGTCAAAGAGATAGATTCATATCTATCTAGGATAGACCTGACTGATTGCAGGCTCTTCAATTGGGCCTTGCAGCCCTCAATGGTTGCTTTAGTCCAACGCAGGTTTATGGAACATCCACATAAAGATATTAGGCTTGCGGTCGCCTCATGTCTTAGTGAGATCACACAGATTACAGCTCCTATCACCCCTTATACTGATTACATTTGGAAGCAGGTATTACAGTTGATTGTGGACAGTTTAGGTGGACTAAATAATGATAAAAGTCTTACCTTTGGTAAGCAGGCAAAAATCTTGGAATTAATGGCAAGAACTAAAAATTTTATTCACATGATGAATCTCGGTTGTGATAAGACGATTCAACAGTTATTTCAGTGTCTCCTAAGTAATTTCAGAAAGCATCATCCAAACAGGGTAAAGGCTTGCATGAAAACTATCATGTCCCTGATCTTAGATGAGGACAATGACATATGTAAGCAATTGCAATCAGATTTGTTGACAATCTGGAGAGGGGGACAAAGGGCCTCACCCGTGGCATATGAACTCTCAGCTGAATTGATTGAGCATAAGGCTGAAAGGTTCAAGGGTTGCATGACTGAAAAATGAGCAAATATCAGTAGGCAAACAGGTTACAGGGTCTCTGGAAATGAGCAAGAACCAAATGAGAAGAGGGCAAATTTGTTCTACATGCCAAGGGGCTTGGTCTCTTGAACACGTTTGTGGTATTATGCAGGGAAAGGGTATGGTTAAAGACGGTGACAACCAATTGGATGCCCTTAACACTTCATGTCATGAGGAATTGTTGAAGGACATAACAGCAACCTTACCTCTTCATGCAGATCGGTTTGAGGCCTATGGTGACCATGATAACACTTGTGAAGGATATGAGGAATCATGTGATTTCTATAGCAGCACATCCCTTATGCATAATGAGGATTTGGATGACCAACCAGAGAATGCATTTCAAAATAACAATAATGAGAAGCATGCTTTGAAGAGTCAGCTGAAAGTTAGTGATGATGTCATTGTTGCAACTCTGGTGCATCATGATAGCACCCACAGAACTATTGAGGACCTTTACAGGAAGGTTCAAATGGAAAGAGGACAAAATGGTGTAGGGAATGAATCTTATGTTGCTGACTTACAGGGGGTCAAAACAACATTTAAGGTTTGGAAATCAGAATATCTATGTTTACTTTCAGATCACGACTACTTGTTACAGGTTGCTGAAAATTATGTTGAACAGTTGAGAAAAAAATGATGAGGTTAATAAGCTCAACAAAGAGCTTAATGTTGCTCAGGAAACATTGGAGCACACACATCTTGCTCTTCAGGAAGCAAGAAATCAGATTGTTGCCACTAGTCAGTACAGGGAACAAGACGACAAAGAAAGGTCTGAGCTCTTTCAGAAAGTGATTTAGGAACTTGATAGCATACAACAGACGTATGACTTGGATAGCTGTCCCAAAAGATCAGATAACAAACCTCTAGATCATCCAGGACCTCTTTATGAGTTGGATAACTTTCAGTCCATTGACAATTTCTTGTTCGAGGTGGATGTTGATCTAACATTTGATAATCCCCTTTTTGAGCTAGATGAGGGAGATGTTTCCAATCCCCATGACGAGGATGAGATTGTTTGCTGGATTTGGGACCCAGGTCCAGTTACTAGAGATGAAACTTGGTCACCAGACTGGAGTGACAGGGTGAGTTCAGCTGTTGGACGATTTGGTTTCTACATCAGCGGTTCAGGATGGACAGTTGTGTCTTATTGCATGATGGGTGATTGGTTTGATATGCTTCCCTTCATGAAGGAGGAAGCCATGCCCAGCAGTATTGCTAGTTTGCCTCTTCAGTATAGTCACAGAGTTGGGATACATGTTAGAGGGGCAGTGTTGTGGCCCTTTTGTTTGTGGGATCCAGGAGGAACATCCTCACGGTTGGTAATGACTCATGGAGCTGATTGGTATGAGGTTAGGCTCCCCCCTTCATTTGACCTTAGTGGTGCTTATGATTTCAGTTGGAGTGAGGTTCTCAGTTGGATTGAGGATTTTCTCACAGATGATGGCAGCACAGAGCAGGTTGATTCGACTAACCAAGCACTTGGGGTGATTTGGGATCCTGGCATTAGTGTGATTAATGCCTTGTTTCCGTGTGTTTTTGATGAGTGGCTTTACGAGTCTGGACGTGTTGTTTGTTTCAGTTTTGCACAACAGATTGGAAGAGCAACTTCCTTGAGGTTGGTATGGGATCCAGGCATTGTGGCCACAGCATGCAGATACCGATTGCTTGAGGGCAAGCAATCTTTGGGAAGGGAGGTTTTGTAATGTCCCCTTTTTCGGGCACATTATTTCTGTTGCGTCGTTAGCCATTTCATCATGGTCGAGTGGGCTAACCAACACTTTATTTGGGTCATTGTGATATTTGGCCTAGATAATTCCAGTTTCAGGTCAATCAGAGCAGTTTTCGCAGGGTTTCTGGATACTTACTATTTTTAGTAAGTCGACAGAGTTCAGTTTTCTTGGCATTTCAGTATTGGACTTGGAGCATCTCGCCGAGAGCTTTCCGGCAAGCTATCACACGTCCTCTTCCGAGTTCATTTGGTCCTCCATTTTAATGCCAGAAGATTCCATACTTTATTATTATACCACTTTATGACTTAACGGTTATATTTATTTAAAGTGACTTAAAGTGGGAATATGAAAAGACAGAGAAGGGAAACTGAAGAGTCACAGTTGCTGCTTTAAAAGAAGGATTGGAGTCCCATTCAAAACATGCTTAGTTTATGAATTCATTTTCTCTTGGAGAATCCAGAGAGCTTCAGCTTTCGATTCTGAAACCTGAGGACGGAAACCTTCAGGCTTTCTCGGTGGATTGGACGGAAACCCAATTCATCTCGGGGTGGATTCACAGCAGAGTTCACCATTGCATTTCCAAGTTCTTTTTGTTATTTGATATTCTGTTGCATATTGTAGTTCGGATTTGGATTGTTGGAAATCCCCTTTGTTATTGTATAATGCAATAATATTTGCTGAGGGCTTCAATGGAACATATTGTTGGTTTATTGTTATCGAATCAATGGTTTATTGCATATATTTAAATGTTTAAATCTGTATGAGATATCTTTGTGGAAATTTGGGAAATACCCGGGTTTGGGACATTTCAGCTACATTGAATGGAATGGCATTTGAATAAAATAAATCAACTATTGCATCATCTACATCATGTTTTTCTATTGGTTTCTTAAAGTTGTTTAATGTTCTACCCCTTGTTGATCCACCAACTGTGTCCTTGAGCATACTAGAAGAGGAAGACACAAAAGATGTCGTGAATTTAGACATGTCCTCATCAATTCTCTGTTTCTTTTGTGCCGATTTCATCCTTCCTACAATCAAAAAAAGATTGGTCTCTCTAAAGCAAATCTAATCTTTGGACTCACTTTGTCACATCAAAGAACACCTCCTCCTCAATCCCCTAAAATGCCAAATAAATGATCCATTATCAGTGTTAAACTTCCAATAAAAAGACATTGACATAATTTACATAAGGGATTGATAAATAAAATCACAACTTAAATCTACACCAATGAAAAACTGCATTTGAGATAAAAATGTTAAAGAAACAAAATCACAACTTCGGTCTATACTAATGCAAAACTTCACAACAGGGCTGAAAGAGCAGAGACTATCAAGATTATCGTTCTACACTTACAAGGACTCTCACCACAAGATTGAACAACAAAATCGCTATATCAAGCCTGTCATTTTAAACTTACACTGAATCTAACACGAGATTGAATAACAAAAAACCTAAGTTATATGTATCAAACTGTACTTCCACAGAATCACGATAAAGAAACTAAATCGCATCTATCATCCTACCCCTTGAACAAAATCGCACCTATCATTAATCATGTACAACATACTTGTCCATACAAGTCAACAAAGGGCAGCTTTATCAAGTGACCCTCAGTCTTTGTTAAATGGTTCTTCAATAGGGGATGAATTTGGTATTATAAAATGTACTCGGTTTGTAAAATTTCATAGAACTCAAGTCAATAAAATTTACAGCAAGCAATGGCCTCTTCGAAATAAAAATTAGAATTTTTCTTTTTTAAAAAGCGGGTACTTCATATGATCTTCATTTCGGAGAGTAGCCAGAAAGGCAGGCGCATAATTTTCTCATCACAAATTCCTCCTAGGGTAAGCATTCGATTCATCCACATTAAATATATTTCGAAGAAATTTTTATGTAATATGCACATAAACTATGCCTAACGAGTACAGATAAATTTTTTTAAGAGGACTGTGACTTACACAACTGCTCCTGCAACCATTGGGAAGGATAGCCAGCTTTTCCTCCTGCTCCACATCTTCACCAAATCAGAGCTTAAGCTCCGTATTGTTTTTTTTTCAGCTTAATTCAATACATTTTAAAAAAATATTAAAACCCTCGTACTAGGGTTTAATATTTATTTAATATTTTAATGGGCTTGTAAGCATTGTAAGAGAAAAAGAACCACTTAGAAACACCTCTACATAAAATTAAATAAATGTTAAAAGAATTAGTATAAATTAATTTTAGATTATGATATTGCTATTAGCAAATGTGTAGTTTTTTTTTGAGTCAAATTCAATGATCTATATTTCATGAGTAGTGGTTCACGAGAACTTAATGAACACTTAGCACTCATTACATCTAGATGATGCTCACAAAGGTGAAGCATCTCCTACTTAATTTTAGATTAATTAAGATGGTATAAACTAGTATAGATATCTTAAATGTATCTATCTAAAAATCGTTAAAAGATATTTAAATTCTTATTTTTTATATATAAATATATAATAAATTAAATGTAAGTGATGGGAGATTCTTTCACAAGTTTATTATGAAAGAATATTATTAATGATGTTTAGGATTAGTTTGTCATCTTTAAAAAAATAATTGTGTTGTTTTGATTCAAAATCCACATTATCCTAGAAAACTATATACTTCAAATCAAGTATCATAGATTTGACTTTGATTGTCATGAATTTGGTCTTTTATGAGAATTTTATTTCTATTATATAAGGTTCATATGACAAATTATGCGCCTAAAATCATGCATACTTCTGTTGCCAAATAGTTGAACTTGTCAAGATGGTGTTTGATGCTAATTAAGAATTTATTGACATGATAGGTGATCATATTCTTCTAGGTCAAACCTTTTGGCTAGGGTGAGTTAATAGTGAGGAACAGTATTAAAGATGGCATTAACCAACATGTAGATGACATATACAGTAATGATGTGGATCTTATTCTTTTTTCCTTAAGGAATTCAAGTAGCTCTAATTGTCCTTCCATGTGAAATTAAGTGTTGCACCCTTAACCCTTTTGTGTGCATAGGGTTAGGAGTAGCTAGCTTGTGGGCGCCTTAACTCTTGATTATTACATTATATGATCATTAATATAGCTAATATAGGTAAAACCAACCTAGGCGGTATCCAAGGAATCAGTAGGGTGTATATATAAGACCTAGTGGTTAATTTATGGTCATCATATTGCAAATTTTATTCTTCTTGAAGGCTTTTGGAGGTTTGCCCCCTCAAAGGAGCTTATTATTCTCAAGCATTATCAAGTGTTTGTAAAATATTTCTTATTGGAGTCTTCACTTGAGAAAATTATTTCATTACATTAAATGCATATTGGATGTCTTTAAATACAATTAAATAGAAACATGAGTCATGTTGGCTCATATTGACTAATTAGAAATGGTGGAAAATATGTAAGTTTAACTAAATAAATATTTGAATTTCAGGGTCATTCTCGATAACTTACAATTAAACCAAGTCAATTTTGAAACACTTAAAATGAACCCTAGGATAAAATTATATTATTAGTGTGAGTGAGAGTACAATAAGGAGTAAATGGTGAATGTGTGGAAAATGGTGCAAATATAGGTAGGGATTGGGCCATAAGCTAAATTAAGCACAAGAATATGCTACTTTTCAAAATGTTATTGTATTAATACATTCTGTCAAGGTGGGTATAAACTAAATGAAAATTGACACAAGTATGTTGATTAACTAATTACATTTTGTTTTCACTTTGATATGTGTATGAATCTGAAATGAGTGTGTCTTTAAAAGTATATGGATATTTTCAATCGACAAAAAAGTAAATATTTAGACAAGCAAAGATGGATATTGATTTGATTAAAATAATGGATCATTCTTGAGTTCTTATACTAGCATACCTATATTTTGAAAAATATAAGTAAAACACTTCAAAATTTATTAAAAATCATACATAATGTTATTTTGTCCCTAATCAATAATATAAAAATGTGATTATTAATATTTTTTGCTTCAAAAAACTAAACTATAATTTAAATATATTTTAAAATTAAGTGTGTATATAATTTGGATCAATAAAATTTACATTATATTTAAAACACTTCAAAATCTATTAAAAAATTATACATACTTCATGTCCCTAATCAATAATATAAAATATATTTATTATTAATTTTTCGCTTCAAAAAACTAAACTGCAACCTGGGAGGGTTCAAAACCTTAGTTGAAAATAGGAACAGAAAACTTGAAGGAATCAAAGATGATGACATGATGACCTGCCAAGAAAATCTATCATGATCAAAGTTTCTATATATAGTAAAACAACAGGGCATTGTTTTACAAACCTAAAAGTTCACCTTATTCCTTAAAAACTTAAACTATGAAATTTCAATTTTCTGATTAACATATAAATAAAAGCAACAAAAGAAAACTTATTGCGAAAACTTGTTTTACTAAGAAGACATGTTGCTTATAATTTTCTTGTTGACATTAAAATAGGAGAACATCTTGTAGACATCCAAAATATTAATTAAATTAATATTTCCTATTTATTCATCTAACTATTTAATTTAATCAATTAAATAGTCCCCTTCCAAGTATTTAAATATAATCTAAACACTATCTCAATGTATTCAATTTAATACATTTGTCTCAGAAATTCATTTTCAATAAATTCATATTTATTAAAAATCCCTTACACTCTTAATTCCTCTAAAACATGATTAATTTTCAAATCTAATTTGAACACTAATCTAAACCTAACCTAGAAACCTGCTAATCCAATCTAACAACCTACCCTACACCTACCCTACTCCTACCTATCCCACTTGCTAAACCTACTTTCCCACTTAATCACCCACTAATCCTATTTAAAAGGTGATTCCTAACCTTTTTAGTCCTTATGGAATGCTCACACATGTGTAAGAAACTCATCCCAAGAGAGCCACCCAACTCTCTTAAATGCAACCTTCTTCTTGTCCCCCACACATTTCCCTAATGTTGCTCACACATGTGTGACCAATCTTGAGCCACTCAAGCATTAAATGTTCAAAATTGACCTCCCTTCTAAGCCCATGCGTCCCTTATGTGGCTCCTATGCGGATGCCACATAGGTTCCACATCACCCAAGCCCTTCTCTTCCTCCAAAAATCTGTAAATAGAGGGCCTTTTTCCTTGCATTTCATCTCTCAATTGTTCAATGTTATCATGCTAGAATAGCTATAGAAATTCATAGTGTTTTAATGCTTAGTTCTTGTTTAATTCACTTAGCTATTACATGGTAGGATAATTTGGTGATGAATCAAGTTTGTTTCTTGCATTGCATATCATGGTAGTTTAATCTTCATTGTAGGAAGCTTTGAGACTAGTTTCCTCATACTAGTGCTTGAATCCTTCCTCATCCATTAGCTCTTGCACTTTAGCCTTTCATCCACAATCAAGCAAGCATTTTTACTTGGGGATTAGCTAGTTGTATTTTGAGAGAGCACATCCACATTCCTTCTTTTGAGAAAATTTAATAAGTATTTAATAGGGTGCAACTTATGTAGCTCAATCTGATGTTTTGAGTGTTTATCTTGTTGTTTCATGCTTATTCATGTTTTAGATCTTTATATGTGCTAACTCACTAACATTTGCATGTTTGAGCTTGATCCCAATAGATTGAATATTTCCTCATACACATTTTGGCATGCCCGGTGGGACCCACATCCCTAAAAATTTCTTAAAGATCCTTTTTTTTTTCTCAAAATTTTGTCAAGCTCTCGGATCGGCGTCTCGATTTTACGTAGAGGCATCTGTGCATACGTCGGTTCCTCTTGAACCGTCATTTAGCGTCTGCATTGAACTAGCGTCTCCGACCTACATCAGCATCTCCGTTGTGGGGCTTTCTTGACAGATTTTAGGCTCATAATATCGTTGTTTGCAGGTTCCTTTAGTGTTTTTTTATATATTTTGGCACTTTAGCATTCTATTTTTTAGCAGAAATTGGTTTTCCTAAGGGGTCATAATTCCAAAATTGTTCCTAATTGACCATTAATCTTAAGAATATTAAATTTAACCCATTTCTAACAATCTTGGGGAGATAATATTCGGGTTTTAATAGAGATTTGTCAGAAAAGAAGGTTGTTTTTCATGTTTTATTGTGTTTTTAGGTCTTGCAGGTCACAGCAGCGTCTGTGCATACGCTGATTCATCCTGAACCGTCGTTCGGCGGTTGCGCCCTGAACCAGCATCTTCATTGGTATTAAGTTAACTTATTGTTTCAGGTTTATTTTGTTAACTCCGTCATTAGTAACTGCTAATTGAATCGTTGTATTTGCCTGTAATCGACATTTGTACCTAGTTTGCATAATTTTTGTGGTTACTAACAAATCTCTTGGTAGGTTTGCTTGATCTGAAATGCTTGTCAAAGGCCAAACACTTGGAAAACTACTAATCAATCTTCTTTCAGCCCGCTTGCCAAAGAAAATCATTTGAAACTACTCACATTGTCTTGCAGGTTGCCTAAGTTGAATCAACCAAACTATCATGCTTGATTAGAGTTTTTCTAGGAACTTAGCTTAATTAGGAGGTTTCTTGTGTGAGACAAATTGAGTAATAGGGGATTGTGTTGTCTTTCCTTTTGGGAAGATAAAAAACCTGGACATACTTGATTTGCTTTGGACAAGTAATCATTTGGGAACTATCCACATGATTTGAGTGTTTGGGAGCAAGCAACATTGGATAGGAGAGTATGTTATTTTCCCCTTATAGGAAAATCATAAATCTAGACTCCTTTCATTGCCAATATTTTCTTTTCAAGTTAATCATTTAGTTGGGCATGTCGGTTGAGGTAAAAATCTCCCGGGAATGACCCACGTGAGAATGAGGTGTAAGCCACACCACTCCAACTCACGTTAAACAAATTTACTTCTTGGGGTTAAAGCCTCAGAAGTCAGATATCGTTTGACCTTATACTCGGCTCATGCCTGACACAAAGTAGGGTCGTGAGGCCTCAATCACGTTCAGAATATTGATTTTTCCAAGGTGCTTTATGGGGCTATATTCCTCAATCTCACTTGCACGGACACAAAGGACATATTTGAATGGAGATCCATACTAAGAACGGTTAAAGTAGTAGCCTACCCGATTCACTCCCGAAATCTTGATAATGTTTGTGCAAGGAGGATAGTAACCTCCCCAAGATACTCGCACATTCGTGCCACCTTGAGTGCTTGGAGTTGGCTAATACAGCATCATGATTGGAGTCATTGTGTGCTTGGTGATGACCTTATTCTGATTATCTCTTGTGTGTGTGCCTACGTTTGCGGGCAAATATTTTCAAGCTAAGCCAAATTCCTTAGGTAGGCATTGCTTGAGTGTTCTCAAAATACTAGTGACTTCAACATACACAAATTTCCTATCAATCAAATTTTTCATAATTGCTTGTGACCCTCAAGGTTGCTTTGTCCCTTGTTGGATTATTTTCAGACACGTGAATGTTCCCATTTGAATCAAGGTATACTTAGCATAGTCAATGCCTTTGATGTATGATTGAAACTTGTTCTTTCCATTTAACACATTCAACCAAGTTATCTCAAGAATAACCAATCCCAATCAAGAAGCAGTGATTATCTTTTGCAAGGTCATCCTATTTGATAGCACATGTCCAATTAGGGGAAACATAAGAAAGCAAAAATCCAACTACCCCATATATACCGAGAGTAGAAGCTCACCAATCAAGAGACCAAGAAGTATCAACATATTGTGAAATTTTTCCAACAAGAGATCTAAGAACGTGAAAAGTATGACAAGATCATTTTCAACAACAAGATTTCATGCTTCATGTGCAAGTACCATTTGAATCACGCTTTTATCAACTTTGAGAGATACGACTAGTCAGCACATCACAACAACCTATCCATTTACTCTTCATCATCCCAAAGCTTGCATCTCCATCATTCCATTTTAGAATCATCCTAAGTCATCCCTTTAGGTAAGAATTACCCCAACATCAAACCTCAAACCTAATCCCGATCCATATTATAAGAAAATCAAAAATCCAAAAACATCCCATACTTGGTGACATATCCTTATGAGTTTCTTAAAACCTATATCTTAATCAAAACCATCCCTTAACTTTGTTCCTTGACTAAGCATTATCTAGGAAAGCTCACTTTGTCCTTGTAACCTCATCACCTTAATCTAAAGGTTGGTTCACATTGACAAAAAAATATCCGGTCTTCCGAAAGACCACAAGTCTGTCTTAGGTTGACTAATCACATCCATTTGAGCCTACATTAGAAAAATCAACTCACTATCTTTCTGATGTCAAGTCATCCCTTAAGTCCTTAGGACATCTTCATTAATTGAGTCATCATAATCATTCATAGGTATCACTTGCATATCAAATCCTAAGTTTTGCATCCTCATCATCCTTAGCAATCCTATGAACATTTGCACACCATCTTTAGGAAGCTCTTTCCTTCGTCCCATCTTGCATCATCCATCCTAGAACACATTTCATGCCACCTAAAACTCATTCTAAGAAGAGGAAGGATATGGACTCCAATCTTGCCGCTAGCTCGTCCGACCCAACAATGGATCCAAACAATGCCATGGTCTCTTTTGACCCCCGACACCAAGTGAAAATTGAACACGTATGGGCCGATCCCAATGAGGTCCCTACCACTAGCTTCATGGAATCTTTTATGAGTTATCCTGGACATGGGTACATGGTCAGTGTCATCATAGGCCATAATAACACTACCATACAACAATAGCTAACTATTAGTGCAAGGGTATCCCCCTTCCACTAGGACTCCGACCACCCCATATAGCGCGCCCCATACATATCCCAACCAACATGTTTCAATGCATAGTGGAAGAAATCATTGACCCAAACCTAAGAACATCCCAAGTCGCCTCACTCATACCCCACTTACTCCAACCAACCACTATCCAACCCATAGTGCATACTGCAGCACAACCAACTCCCTTCTCCGTTATGGGAGCTTCATCCTCTAATCCTCCTCCACCTCCAACATCTCAACCAACCCAAAACATTGCTACTCAGGCTGCACAACCTACCATTAACCCATCAACTATTTCCCAACCTATTTCTACCCAGCCAATTTCTACTCAACCAATCGTCTCACAACCACCAGTTACACAAGCCTTGGCCGCTTCCATAGAAACACCATTACCTCTTCCCATTCCTCCACCGCAACAACAACAACCATATCTCACCACAGACATGCCACCTACGGGAGCCTTCAATCAACCCTTGTTCCCTTAAGGTCCTATATTCCATACTCAACCAACAATGCCATCCCAAAATGCTCCGGCACCCGAACCCAATATCCAAGAACAACCCAATGCATCCACTTCACAACATCCTTCCCAAGGCTACCAAATCTCATAAGTTGTCGCATCCTCTTCTTGGTATTATTCCCAGGCCGCTTTACAAGCCCTTGGCATTCCTACACATTCACGCATCACAAACCCTCCTACTTCCCAAGTGCAACAACAATTATTCAATCCCTTCGCTCAATCGTCCCACCTCCCTAAAAACCAAGTACCTCCACTTGCATCAACTATCTCACTCCCCCCTCTAGAAGCATAAACCTGCAGAACAACTATATGTCCTATGTCATTGCTAACACCCAACCAAACTATGTAGGCCAAAAATATGCTAGCCCAACCTATCAGGCACCACAACCAGCACAACCCACCTATCAACAACCTTTGCAACCAAAACCAACCTTACCTCCATTTCCTTAGCAACACTATGCCCAGCTGCAACAACCAATACTCTCCTCACAACCAACTTATGTAGCTGGACAATCTCCCTACCATACACCGCAATATTACCCACAAAATCCTCCATACTCCCTAATGCCATTTGACCCATATCAAGCACCCGGATCCAATATACTAGGGGCACCCACTCCACCACTTGTCAACTCAGAGTGGGAATAGATGAAGATATCTCTCAAAGAGCTTCATGCATGGACTAAAAGCAAGACCTTCAAGTTTGAGGAGGTATGTCCCTATCCATTCAACCGCTCCATCACAATAGTCCCCTTCCCCAAGCACTTTAAGACTCCTAAATTCGACAAATATAGGGGGAAGGGAGATCTTGTTAGTCATGTTAAGGAATTTTGCATGACTTGCTAAGAAGTTGCTTACAGCAAAAACTACCTCATGCGCCTCTTCCCAAAGAGCCTAGGCGGAACCACTCTTGAATGGTTATACAAAATCCCTTATGGCATAGTCTCGACATTTGCAGAACTACCTGAAAAGTTTGTGGCCCAATATGTGCACACCATTGAGAGCGAGCTATCTCTCATAGATCTATGAAACTCCAAACAAAAGGGTGGAGAAAGCTTGGCAGATTACCTCCAACGATGGAAAGGACTCAGTGGCATCAACATCTTGTTCTTGTTCTTCATCTTCTAGAAGCAATTATTAAAAGAAAGTCCTATAAGGTGAGGTGATTCATTTCCATGCATAGGTTCATTTGTAAAGTCCAAGTGATAGTTAATAAATCACTTAGAGTCTTTTTTATGCATGTGAGGTTACTTGTGGATCACGTGGCCAAGGTTGGAGCTCTTTTTTACTTGAGGGAGATTTTGCATTGAGCACATATGAATAGAGGGGAATCTTCTTGAATTTGGAGTATATTTATGGGCAGAGAGGAGTTTTTATTTTCTGCATGGTTGAGGGATAGATGTGAGGAGTTTTGATAAGCTCATGGTCAGTTGGACTCCATTTAAGGGCTCACATGGATTAGTTTAACTTAAGGAGACTTTTTGAGTGAGTTGGTTGCTTGTATCTCTTAGTTCATGCCCTATTTTTGTGGTTTTGCTCTTCCATCCAACCCCTTGAGATATTTTGAAGATTGGAGGAGATGGCAAGGTAATATTCAATTCCAGGAGAAGTTACACTTCACTTACAGTTTAGGTCATATCAGTTCTTCATGCAGTTGACTTTGGAGTTGATGCAAGCCTTTCTATAAGGCTTTAATTTGTATTCTTTTATGGGGTTCTCTTTCTTTTCTAGGGGGCAAGTCCTATAGCTTTGGAAAAGCTTTGGCATGTTTTAGATTTGTATTGAGTCTCATTTTATGAGTTTTATAGCAACAACACTTCTTGATGTTCAATAACATAGCAACAGATTTCCTTCTCAATACTTCTTGTGTTTTTTCATGGTTGGTGATTTGATGAATTCATGTGATTATGTCCTTAATTTGACTCATGCAATCACAATTTGATGTGAGAGGATACATGTTAGGTGTAGGTCTTGTATTGTGCTAGTTGATTTTAATGATTTGTAGCTAAGAGAACTAACTGGTTTTCCTCCATGTAGTCATTAGCTTCAATCCTTTATAAGACATACTTATGTATCTCATGTTTAGTTGAGTTGTGTTAATTGTAGAATTATTTATTGAGAGTTTTGTGAGTAGGAAAGGTTACAGAACATAGTTCATTTTCGGTGGATCACCTTAGAGTTTGATTCATTTTTACAAGCACATCCTTCCTCGTTCATTTTAGTTTTAGCTGATACCAAAAGAAACCGTCTTTTGTATCCCAGAGATCCACTCTCACCATAGGATACCCACAACCTAAGAGCATCTCAATGATCCAACAGGATAGCTGAATTTTGCATTCTGCTACACATGCGCAATCCCGGTTGACAACACTTATACCTTTGGCATATTCGATGCATTTGTATTTTATTTTTTTCACAATGAATTTGTTGCATGTACAAAGTAACAATGTTCTTTATCATCAGTCAACATTCTGTTGAATGGCGAGTATCAGCTCAATACCCAAATTAAACTGATGAAATTATAAATCCGTACAATAATGTGAAATTGGCCTTTTGATTGTAGAATTTTTTTTCCCATAGATTGTATATTTTATAAATCTTTTGGTTTGCCCATTTTTGTACATATTATGTTAATAGTATTTGTTATGTGTTTTAGAATCTTTTACAGTTTGTTCCAGCAGAGATATGATTATTAAAATGCCTTCTTTGAATTTTTTATGAGGCATACAACTACTCTTACAGGCTCAAAGGAAAATATGAGAGATAGGATTTCTAACTTGGATGTTCAATCTTCTTTAAGCAAAGATATCATACAAAAAGTGAATGAGAAACTCTAAATGATAGATTTATTTGTTGGCTTAGACCCCCAGTCATTTGAATTTTATGCTTCTTGAAAGATTAGAGTACCTGTGCAATCTCTACATTCTCTTAAGTCAAGATAATCTTCTCCAAGTATTTGTTTTGTATTTTCACAATGTTTTATCACATCAAGAATGTCTGATCATAACAAGATCAATCTCCATGAATTTATGGAGATGTTGGATATATTTTTTGTGCTCAATGGCGTGGAGGCTATATTCTTGCCTTTGAGTTTCATTTTATCATCAAAATTTAGAGTATTATAGTAGATTATTTTACCTTGTAAATTACTACTTTCTATTTCTATTTGAATGATTTCTCTTGCCTTTCTTTGTTTTAGATTTGTAATTTTGTGATTGCAACTCTTCAAATTTATTTTTCAATCATCTCTTCCTCTTTATAAAGGTGGAATCTTAATGGTCAACAAATGTGGATATTTTATCATATTTTCAAACAATGTGCTACCAAGTTCTTCCAAAATCGAAGAGGAAGGTCTCTTTACAACCTAAAATCTGAGAATATTTTTTTAGAATTGAGAAGAACATTCCACAAACTTGCAAACTAGACATGCGCCATTCAAAGACAATAAAAGAAAAGGACACAGATTCTCTTCGTTCCCCATATTAGTTCCAAGCTATTGCTAAAAACAATGCAATCTCTATGCGACTTAAAGGATAAGAAAGGACCCAACTAATGAAACAAATAATGTTGTTTTACATTCAACCTAGGTACAAGTGACAAAAGTTGCATGCAATAAATAATTATAACACATAATTGATATTATAAATAAACAATATTAAAAATAATAAATGATATTATATTTCAATTATCTTCCAAAAAAATATAATATAGTACTTATAGTTCAAAATATATATACTTTAATAATACAAAATAATATATAATACAACATAAATAATAATAATAATAAAAGTATAACTATTTTCATTTGTGAGTATATGTGGTGTAAGAATGACAGATAAGATCCACCATTGAAATTAAATATAAGATCGAATATAATTGTTTCCATTTTAAATTTCTTTATTTCTAAATGATTTTATAATATAATAAAAAGTTGTCATTTTCATTTCTCAATATATGAGATGTAAGAATGAGAGAAAGGATCCACCACTAAAATCAAATATGGGATCTCAACTATTTCCATTATGGTTTTCTCTTCGAAATGATTATATAATATAATAAAATATAGTAAAATATTGCTATTTGGTGGAATCTCAGTAAGGGAGATAAACCCTTGGCTCTGCTAGAAGGTTGCTCTGCAAGGAAATGGGATTCGTTGGGCATCAGTTCCTTTTCAGATATTGTTCGGAATGGGGAATTGGTCACTTGGAAAGAGCTTGTGGATAAGTTTAATCTCCCCCCTCCCATTGGAGAACCTATTCCATCCTAAAGGAAGCAAGCCTACCTCTCAAATTGCCCAGACCCTGCTGTGTTAACATTGATATGCTATCCTTAGATAGTCGGATGGCACTCCCCTTTGGAATAATAAAGCCAAATCTATTTATAAGATTCTTTCTGGGACTAATGTTATTTTTTATCATCTTAATGTGAAGTGGAACCTTAATTTGGATTGCACTACTTGGAGTAAACACCTTATAAAAATGTGGCACACCCCTATTGAGCCTAAAATTTTGTGTTTCATCTGGCGCCTTCTTCTACATACAGTACTTGTTAAGAAACCAAATGGGGAGCCAAATTTTGTTCCTTTTGTCATAATTTTGAGTCTATTATGCACTTTTTTTTCCCCGTGTCTTTGCCAAGGCAGTATGAGGTCTCTTTGGTCTGGAACTAAATGGAAATTTCTCTTTGTTAGAGGTTGTGTCTGGGTCTTTTTTGGGCTTGGATAAATGTTGTAATACTTTCTGGTCTATTCAACTCTCCACATTCTTTGGAATATTTGGAAGCTTAGGAATGATGATATATTCAATAGTACATGTAGAATTCTTACTGAGTCTCTACGGAGACTCATTGCTCAAAACATTGCCTTGCAGGTTACTTTGGTTGTACAGGTTAAGGAGTACAAAGCACTGAAGGTACTCAGAGAAGTACAAAGTGTCCTAGACAAAGAGAAGGCATCTTTTTGCATGTCCACAAAGGCCCTTGTGGATTTCGACTATGATCTTGCCCTCAATCAAATGCTGGAATAGATCAAGGAAAATAAGAAGGTGTAGGATGTTAGAGCCAAAGGACTTGCAATTCCCTCATACGCTAGTGATTTAGTAGCTGCCCCAGTTGCTGATAATCAGATAGTGACACATGACTAGGCTTACAGTTCTGTGCCACATGCCCAGGATTCCAGTTCAACACCTCCTCTACTCTCTTGGGAGGCATGGTTGTCCAATCCATATAATGTGATTGTGCAGGATAACAAGAACCTGAAGTGGATGGACGACCCTATGCCATGGACTGCATGGTTTCCATTAGAATGAATTGTTCCTTTTATCTTGTTTATGTGATGTAGCTTCCCCTAGTTTGATATTTTGCTTTTGTAAGGGGATTTTAAAACTTATGTATATATTTTGGTAGCTATATCAGGTATGGTATACTTTTAAACTCTCGATGATATAATGATTTTCCTATATTATGCTAAAAAATAAAAAAATAATGCTATGTTTATTTTTCAACAAATAAAATGTTGATATTTTGATTTCCTAATATATGAGGTGTAAGAATGAGAGATAAAACCCAACACTAAATCAAAGATAAGATCAAATACCATTGTTGTCATTTAGATTTTTCTTTGTTTCTATATGATTTTATAATATATTAAAATATATAATAAGAGATTGAACTACTTACATTTTCCAATAAATAAAAGGTTGCTATTTTTATTTCTCAATATATAAGGTGTAAAATTGAGAGATAGGATCCACCATTAAAACCAAAGATAAGATCTCATACAATTATTCCTTTTTTTATTTTTGTCTCTAAATAATTTTATAATATAATAGAAGGTGTTATTTTCACTTCCCAATATATGAGATGTAAGACTAAACCAATGAAATGAAATACAAGATCCAATACAATTGTTTCCATTTTTATTTTCTTTGTTTCTAAATGATTATATAATATACAATAATATAGTAAAATGTTGCTACGTTTATTTTGCAATAAATAAAAGATTTCTATTTTCATTTCCCAGTACATGAGGAGTAAGAATGAGAGATAGATTCCACCACTAAATCAAACATAAGATCAAATTTGTCATCTTATTTTTTCTTTGCTTCCAAATGATTGTGTAATATAATAAACTAGCAGCTGCGCGCTTTTGTACACGCAATGATAAGCCGATAGGAATTTCAATTTTCAAGAAAGTGATATGTTTTGTACAATGCCAAAATTAGAGAAGAAATTATGGAAATGGCATGTAACAATCCTTAGGTAATGAGGTTTTCTTGCAAATTAAATTTGTTCAATCTAAAAAAAAAGTTAAGAAACAATAAAAATGAAATCTTATATATTTATTACAATGTTGCCAACGCAAAATAACATTCAATTCTATGATAAATTCTAATTTATCACTAAAAACCTCATTTGAACT
This sequence comes from Thuja plicata, assembly GCA_018584345.1. Lineage (NCBI taxonomy): Eukaryota > Viridiplantae > Streptophyta > Pinopsida > Cupressales > Cupressaceae > Thuja > Thuja plicata. The sequence continues at coordinate 1,285,892 of MU223961.1, read as the reverse complement.
GAAATTATAAGAAAATTCTCTTCATCAAATCCATGAACAAGAGCATCACTATCAATAAAACCAAATTCATATATCAAATTGGGCTTCAAATAAATATAGCTTCCTACAAAAAACAGAAAAAATCTAATTATAAAAACAAAAAACTAAACTAATTGAAAAAGCTAAAAACTAAACTAATTAAAAAAATAAACTAAAAACTAAATCAATTTAAAAAACCAAACTAAAATTTAGAAGAAAATCATCTTATAGATAGATGATACTAATGTTTTTTTGGATTTTGATAAGCCCAAAAGAAAACAAAGATTAACTTGTTATTTCTGAACTAAATTATAAGAAAAATCCCTTCATCAAAGCCATGAACAAGAGCATCATTATCAACAAAGCAAAATTCATATAGCAAATTGGGCTTCAAATAAAGACAACTTCCTACAAAAACAAAAAAACTAAACTAATTAAAAAAGCTAAAAACTAAACTAATTTAAAAAAAAAACTAAAATAATAATAAAAAAAAACTAAAAACTAAATCATCTAAAAAAAAAAAACTAAAATTGAAAATAAAATCATATCAGATAGATGATACTAATTTTTTTTTTATAAGCTCAAAAGAAAACAAAGATTAACTTGTTATTTCTGATTTCAGAATGTTTGCTAATTTCTAACAAAAAATGGGGAGAAAATAACTTAAGAGTTTTCCATAGCCGGAAAAGAAAAGTATCCGGGAAGAGGGCTAACAACTATCCAGCAAGAAAAAGTCATTTCCGGGAGCAAAGCTCCCACACAAAGCCTATCGGCTTAAATATTGTTATTTTCATTTTTCAATAAATAAAAGGTTGCTATTTTCATTTTCCAATATATGATCCACCAATTTTCTTTGTTTCTAAATGATTTTATATTATATAATAATATAATAAAATAAATAATTACACGAAAGGTGTTCCTATACAACAAAAGTTCTAATTTTTTAAAGAGAAAGACTTCCTTAATAAAGACACTACAAATGATGTTTAGGTATTTAAAAACTTTTTAATTACAAGGTAGAGATGCTTCAAAATTAAAATATAAACTCCACCTCAAGAGGCATTTTGAATTTGAATAATTTTGAAAGGGAACCATGACCATTCTCTCAACAAAACCTTGTGCCATAAAAATGAGTTGGGCCAAAATGAATTGAAGAAGTTATAAGTCAAAGTCCATGACAAATAAAAAATTGAGGAATTCAATTCATAATAATAATCATAAAAAAAAGAATATAAAGTGATTAATTAATTAAGATCATTTTATTTTTAAATATTTTCTAACAAAATCAACTAAAAAACTATTGATAATAAATTTACATAAACTAAATATTAGTTCTCTTTTGTTAAATTCTTAAGCATTTTTTTTTTAAATTAGTTTGATAAGCTTTTTAATATATATGATTTTTTTTCAATGTTTATTTTTTATTTGGGTGTTAATATAAGCAAAAACTATAACAAAATATGTATGAAAGAAAGAATAGTTATTAGAGTAATAAGTTATTTCTCTTATTAATTAAATCATTTTGATTTAATTATTAAGTCACTTATAATCTCTAGTTCACTTAAGCTAAACTTTAGACATATAATAATTAATTTTTTTATTAATTATTATCATGGAACCTAGGTTTCTCCCTTTAAGGGTTTTGATCACCTTAACAAGGTTTGATCTCTTTGTAATTATTTAATTATCTGAGAATGTTATTGTATTGAGGGTTTTCTCTCCATTGTTTACACAATATGTTTCCTCTATCATCGATTTGTTATTTCTGGCCTCCATAGTTTTTGTTTATATCTTTCTATGACAGGTTTGGATGCAGGTGATTCTTGGGAGTTGTAGGGTTGAGTTTTCATCAACTCCAATATGGTATTAGAATCCGATCTGATTTTGTAGATTTGGTTTTATGATTTTGTCATCTTGCAGGGTTTTCGCCAGTCAAAGTTAGAGTTCCTTTTTGCACTCTGGGAGCCATATTTTGCTCATTTGGCCTCCGTTTTTTGACTTTCGCACATCGTTAGAAAGTTGGTTATGTGCTCTTTCTTTTGGCATGGGTCTCATTTTCAGAATCTGCTCCAGATATATTTTATTCAGTTTTTTGCTTTTTTTGCATGGGATGACTCCTTTTTAACTATTACTTATGTTATTACAACTTTCTGTCATTCCTGAGCATTGTAGACATCTATTTCTGTAACATTTATTTTTTTGCAAACACACTGAGATAAAGTGTCATCTGTTGTATACTTGCGATCTTGCACATTTTGTGTCTGTTTGTACTTGCACTCCATTATAAAGTGTCATGGGGGGGGAGGGGGGGGGGCGTTTGATGTTTTCTTTATTTTTCATCTACCTTTGTCAAGTGTTCCTTCCATGACATTAGCCTCATGATGTGTGTCAAGAGATAGATCCTTCCACGACACCATCTTTTATATGTGTTTGTACTTTCTTTTGCACTTCCTATGTTCCTGGTTCTTCGTCATGCAGTTGATCTTGGCATTATGTTTCAATGTACCTGTCATGCCTCTCCCTACTCAACATTATAGGGGGTATCTCCTATTGGTTCTTGTTATCCAAAATTTCTCCATCATGCAAATTTCGGCTACAGGTGGAGTAAATGAGGCTCCCACAAGGGTAGAGCCTAGCCTGTATGGTTTCTTGTCATCTTTTCCTCAGCTCTACAAATATCTCTAGGTCTCTGATATGCCTTGTTCAAAAAGTGACCTAAGTATTGAAAACCCTATGCAAATTTGATAAAATAACCCTAGCTATCCTGAGCTTGTTCTAATTTGTCGTTACCTTTTCCAACGAATTAAGTTTCCTTTTGTCATGTGCACTTTTCCCAACCTTTTGTCTCTAGGTCGTGAGATAAAATTGGCATATTCCATATCATCCGGTGATCCCGAGGTTACCTCTAGTCTCCTTGTCGCGGCAGGAGAATGAATATTCTTCAATGCTCACGAGACTTCCCGCACACCGTCGATCTTGATCACTTAAGTTTCCCATCTTATGGTTGTCGCTAAGTCTCTAGAAGAAATGATGATATCAGCAAAGATCATGAGACTTGGAGATTACCGTCGATTAGCCAAGATAGATGATCCTGCGGTGGTCGCTTAGTCTCTAAGGAATAGTGGGCCAACAGTTTTTCTTTTGCGACTTAGCAACTCAAGGGTTTTCCTTTCCAACTCATGGTTAACTTGAGAGATAAGTTAGGTTGCTCCGTCACCAAGTCTCGGCAAGTAACTCAGAGTTAAGAAATTATCATGCGACTTGGAGATTAAATTTAAAAGATATGATCGTATCCGTCGATGCAGTTGAAGATCTCTCAGTTGTCGCTAAGTCTCATGATGTAACCAAGGTTAAGTGAAATGAGAGGAGATCACGAGACTGCTCATGTCGCCAAGTCTCCAAATAAACCCAAGGTAAAGGAAGAAGGTAAAGTTAGCGTCAGAGTTTGCAGATGTCTTTATCAACGTCGTTGATCATGTTTTGATCTTATGGTGGTCGTGTTATCTCCATAAGAAATGGAATATTCTCTTAAGGTATGGAGACTTAACGCTGATCGTCCGATCTGCATCTGATCTTGCAATGGTCGCATTGTCTCCTAACAAACCCCGAGTTAACAAAATGTTTCAGTGACTCAACGATATGAAGGAGGTTGATTACCATGGGTTGAATGGTGAATCAAAGTTAGAATTAAAGATGAAGATCTGCGACTGTGTTTCAAACATGAGATTCAAAATTTTTCTCAGCCGTTGATACAGGAATTCATGCCACTTGTGACCATTAAGGTTTAAATATTCAAATATATGAAAATCTAATTCTCAGAGTTCATGGCAGTGGCACAATTTCTCAGGAAATAGACAGAGGGATGGATCAAGCCAACTTCTTTAGACTGCATTAATGATGATGGGAAAGATATTCAAAGACATATAAGATCATTTCAGATATTTCACGATGCATTGATGAGCATATTTGATTGTTTTAGGGTTTCTGATTTGTTTATTGCAGAATATCTTATAACCCTAATTGGGATATTTTTGCCTGTTCTTAAGCCTGCGTGCTAGAGGAACATGTATATAAGTTAGTTTTAGAGATTTTTAGCTTAGATTTTTCCAGCTAGTGTAATATTTTTGTGGCATTTTATCTGCCCCTAAGTTTTCATATGTTAGTTATCTCATTGAATTGCAAGTATTGCAAAGGCTTTTTGTGACATTCTTTCTGTCCCTGGGTCTTCTTGTTTGTACTTCTCTTACTGGAATATAATATAGAGATTGGTATTGGAATGAACTTGGAGTTCCTGAACCCTCTTTCTTTCTGCAATATTGTGTACTACTGTGGATGATCTGACTTAGATGAGTTTGTGGATATTCTTCAGTCCCCTATCATTTTGTCTCATTCCTGTGCCTGATTGCAGAAATGGATGTTTGTTTGCAGGTCATAGTCTATGTCTATTTATAGTGAATATGCTATTGTTTGTGAAATCATCTCTTTCCCTGAATAGCCTCTGTTTATCTCAGACCTCTCTGTGAAATAATTATGCAAGCCTATCTACGAAGTTGTGTTCTATTAGATTCAAGTCATCTTTCTAAGATTGATTGCTATGTTTTAATTCAGAAAATTACCTTCGGTGTATCACCTAGTAGGATAGTTTGCTTATCAGTCATTTCCCTTCCAACATTCCTTCCATCACTTTTCCTATCTAGTTTACTTTCATGCATAAAGAGCAAATCAAGGTGATAATCCAAGAGGAACCAACCTAGAACCTGGAGGTTTCATTTCAGTTAGCAAAGGTCCCACAACCTGGAAATGATTCCCATGTTATACTAGATTATCAAGACTATGAGAGCTTGAATAGGGTGCAAAATTTAGTGTATAGCAATTCTGTTACACCCGGTGGGACCACGAAAAGAAGTTCATCTTAAAAGCTATGCTATCTCTGACATACTGATTGCATAGTACATACCTGGAAGAGGTTTCATCCTAAAAGTATATCTGGCGACTCCATTGGTGAAGAACAAAAGCTCTAGTCTTGTTCAAAGTTTATGAGAAAAGTTGAGACAAGAAGCTCAAAGTCTTCTGAGTTCTCACAGCTGCCTCTGAAAAGAAGTTACCGCAGATTATCTCAAAGAACACCCCCTACAAGGAGGGTACAGTCTACACCACCTAATACAGAAAGGAGACCTTTGCCTTTCAACCACAGAAGAAGAGGGAGATCTCTAACTAGAGAGGTACAAGAAGATTCAACTCCACTCTTCAATATAGATACAAATCACACAGTTGCTGCTCAGCAAGTTACAGTTCCTGCAATGGCTAGGCAGTTTGCTTTTGCACCCTTCAATCAAGGAAATCCATTGAACTTTGCTCAACATCATGATGTGCCCTTGGTAGCACTCAAAAGTCTACCTAATTTCATAAGTGAAGGACAAACAACAACTTTTGAACACATAAGAGATGTGACTACTATCTGTAGTATACATAATATCACCGAAGAAGATGTGGCTACCAAGCTATTAGCAGCCTCTTTCAAAGGTAAGGCCTTAGAATGGTTTAGAACTATAGTTGTTGGTTCTATTAATTCATGGGATGGATTAGGGGATTCATTAAGTAAATTCTCTAAGGATAAATTAGATAATTTATCTTTGGTTGAGCAACTAATAACCATAAAGAGAGATCCTCAAGAACAAATGACAGACTTTAATAATAGATTCCTCAAAACATGGAATAGAATCCCAGTCTTAGTAAGGCCATCAGCTGACCATGCTTTCCTATAATTCTTGCAAAGTTTGAATGGTCAAATCTCTGTCATGATCCAATCCATGGGAGGTACCTCGTTACCTCAAGCCTTTGACATAGCTGTCAAGGCTGAAAATTGTTTAATCTAGGCAGGCATGATAGCTAGAAGGCCACCCATGCCCATTTTTCCTAACCTCCAACCTACTTCACCTCTGCAAATACCTCCTTTTACCCCTATACCCACTGCGATAGCACCTGAGGCTACCACTAGCTATGAGAAATCAAAAGTAGTCCCTTCTCAAGAGTTACTTGAATTAAGAAGCAGTCAACAAGAGATGCAAAGTCATCAACAAGAAATGACTAACTTGCTGCAGACTCTAACCAAAAAGTTTACCAACTTGGAGAAGCAGGCCCAGGGGGTAGACCATCCTTTCAACCATAGAACCAAAATCCCAATCAACAATATCAAAATCAGGGACAATTTTATCAGCAAAATAGGCCCCAATATAAAGGAAGTTATCAGGGACAAAGGCAAAATTTCAATCAAAGGCAGTTTCATACTTACAACCCTTCCCCTTTTAACTCTACAAATCCAGTTAGGGATGTGGTCCCAAGTCAAAACAATCTCGCTATAGAGATGGAATGGTGTTATCCTTGCAATCAGTCCCATAATCAGGCAACATGCTTAAATGGAAGGGTGCATCAAGCACTCATGGTGCAGCATGCCTCAAATACACAATCAGAGGCTTCTTATAGTGAGTCAGTCCCTCAGTAAGAGGCACAACATAATGAGACTGCTCTCTTCAATTGGGAGCAACAAGATTTCAATGGAGTGAATAACGAGTCTCCAATTGTTGCCAACACTAGATCTAAAAGAAGAGCTCAAGACATGGAGCAAACGACGGGTGGAGCTAAAGCTACTACATCTGAAGAATCTTCACATTCATTTACTCCTATCATATTAAGGAAGGCTCCCACTGTTCCGGTCAAAGAGGGCCAATCTCCCAAGGAGATTGAGCCTATCTTAGTGAAGACACACCACAGAGTGCACACAACAGTACCCTTCAACATTGTGGACAACATGAAGAAGGTAAATGTCACTATGTCTATGTGGGACTCTTTGGCTATTCTAGGACAACCTGAGATATTGAAGAAAGCAATGTCTGAAGAGGTGATTCCTTTGCAACATACAAAAGAAGTTGCTAAGACAGTGTTGGTTAACACTGGTCAAAAGGAAGAAACTTCAAGCAGCAACTCCAAGGCATGTGCCTTACAAGGTAGGAACCTAAAACCACCTCCCTTTTATGTATCCTTAATCATTGGCAAATTTTTAGTACATAATTTCATGGTAGATAGTGGGGCTACTAGCTCTATCATGCCCAAAAAGGTAGCTGACCAATTGGGACTTAAATATGAACATTTCCAAAAGAAAGTGACCAGGCTTAATGGTTCCTCAATAAACACCATAGGTATAGCCAAGGACACAATCTTGATTCTGCATGCAAGTCCCAATTTCTCTATCCTCCTTGATATATATATCATTGATCTCCCTGCCCTATTTGCCATATGTTTATCAAGGGAATTCACAGCCAAGATAGGAGGCTATCTTTCTTCTGACTGGTCTCACATGCTTTTCCATACAAGATATGGAACTAAGGTTACTATCAAGTCTGAATCATTGGCAGCACACCATATAGAACCTTATGTGTCTAATGTACTCAATACAAGCTACCTTGCACTTGACAGTAATGATTTCTCGATCATCAGAGAAGAAAAAACTATGATAGAAGATATCCCTAATATCTATCTAGATGATTTAGAATCAAAGAAAGCTTCTGAGGCCCAAGCCAATGTTATTTGGGATGCCGATTTTGGGAATTAATTGATACAAGAGAATGGGTTCATAGAACCAAGTCTTTTCAAAATAGACACTGAGCCAGAAGATCAAAGCAACCAAGTTTGGGAGATGATCTTTGATGGTACTAGAAGCAAACATGGTTATGGTGGTGGTGCTATGCTAGTCTCTCTGAGAGGTAAAAAATATTATGCAACTTTTAGGTTCAGTTTTTCTTGTACTAGTAACACTGCTGAATATGAGAGCCTAGTAAATGGATTGGAATGGACTAAGAAGAGAGGTATCAAAGCCTTAAAGGTATATGGTGATAGTGAGCTAGTAGTCAGCCAAGTAAGAAGGACAAGTGCAACAAAAAATGATAAAATGAGAGTATATAAGCATAGAGTTTGGGATGCTATAGAAGATTTTCATGCTTTCAATATTGTTGCCATCCCTAGAAAATTAAATCAGAATGCAGATAGATTAGATGTTGTAGGATCCCAGTATGACATTCCTAATAGTGTTTCAAAAGAAATGGATCAACAACATATCAAAGTGATTGTCAGGCCCTCTGTCCTTGACAGTAATGTTAATTGGCAAGTGTTTGACAACGATGAGAAAATTTTGCAGTTCTTATTTGAGGAAGGTATTTTTTTAGAGCACAATCAAGACAGGTTGATGCAAAATTATGATGATCAGATAGTACAACTGAGGTCCAATAAGATGCCTAAGGGGCTTGTCACCCTAGAATATGTCTTCAATAGAGATGACCAAGTATAGAAGAGTAAAGTTGGCCTGGTAGTTCAACAAGAACATTGCACTGATCTAGAACTGGAACCAGGTAAAACCTTAAAGTTTGGGAAGGTAAACACTAATCTAGAGAAAGATGCCTATACTCAGTTATTCAAAGAGTTTAGTGACGTGTTTGCCTAGCAGTATGAGGATCTCAAGGGTTTCAATCCTGCACTTTCTCAACATACAATTGAATTTGAGCCTAATGCCAAACCAGTCAGGCAGAAGCAAAGGCCTATCAACCCCAAGCTTGAACCACTTATGCACAAAGAAGTGCTAAAACTGATTGAAATTGGAATTATTTACCCCATCAAGCATACTAGTTGGGTTTCCAACCTTGTTCCTATTAGGAAGAAGACTAGGGAACTCAGATTATGTGTTAACTTTAGAGACCTTAACAGGGCCTCCCTAAAGGACCGCCATCCACTGCCATCTATGGAGTAAATTATACAATGTGTCTCTGGATCTGAGAGATTTTCATTACTAGATGGCTATTCAGGCTACAATCAGATCCTGGTTCATGAAGAAGATCAATATAAGACCGCATTTACAACCAAGTGGGGAACCATGACTTATCAAAAGATGCCCTTTGGTTTGTCCAATGCAGGTGCTACTTTTCAAAAGGCAATGGATATGGCCTTTAAAAGCCTCATGTTCAAGTTTGTACTGGTCTACTTAGATGATATAACTGTTTATTCTAAGCATGTAGCAGACCATATCAAACATCTGAGGAAGATAGTTCAAAGATATAGAGAGTCTGGGATATCTCTTAATCCCAAGAAATGTGTGTTTGCAGTTCATGAAGGGAAACTATTGGGATATATAGTATCGAAGAAAGGAATTACAGTAGACCCTGAGAGGATTGCAGCTATCTTAGAGCTCCCACTTCCACATCAAAAGAAAAGTCTTCAATCCTTCACAGGAAGGATTAACTTTGTCAAACATTTCTTGCCTAATATTGTAGATTTATTAAAGCCTTTGACAACAATGTTGAAGAAGAATACAACTTTTTGTTGGAGCAAAGAAGGGAAAGCCAATTTCCAAGCTATCAAAGAGGCTCTGACAGAAGCTCCTACCCTATTGAATCCTAATTTCAGTAAGGAGTTTATCCTTTATGCATTTGGAGGATCATATGCTATTTCTACAATATTGACTCAAGAAAACTCTGAAGGATTGGAGAAACCTATTGCTTTCTTTAGCAAAGGTTTAGAAGAATATGAACAAAGGTATTCCTTTGTAGAAAAGCATGTGCTTGTTGTGGTAAAAAACCTAAAGAAGTTCAGACATCTGTTAACCCACAGCAAAGTGCAACTAAGGGTCACTCATCCAAGTGTCAAAGAGTTCTTGCTTTCTAGAGACCTGAATGAAAAAGAGATGGTTGGATTACCAAAGTCATGGAATACGACGTTGATGTCCAAATCACTAAACTGGTCAGAGGGAGAGGCTTATGTGAGCAACTGATAGAGGATGATACCTTAAGAGAACAACAACAAGATAATGCATCTCTAATTGTGCATTCGACAGAAGATCATGCCAAGGCAACAGGTTGGTTGCCTAACATGATTCATTTCTTGAAAACAGGGGAATGCCCCATAGATCTAGATTCAGCAAAAAGAAGGCACTATCGATTACAATCCATTCCTTTTGTGTTGATAGATGAAATTCTTTTTAGAAAGAACCATAATGGTGTCCTTTTGAGATACATTGATTCAGAAAAGATAGCAAATGTCCTATTTGAATTTCATGATGGACCTTCTGGAGGTCATTTCTCTCCTAAGAATAATGCTTTTAAGATCATGAGGGATGGATACTATTGGCCATCTATCTTCAAGGATAGTCATGATTATGTAAGAAAATGCATCAAATGTGCCATGTTTTCAGGAAAAGAAAAACTTGCAGCCTTGCCCCTTCAGTCCATCAGAACAGAGCAACCTTTCATGAGATGGGGCATAGATTTCATTGGCATGATTAATCCTTCATCTAGTGCAGGCCATAAATGGATAATTATTGCAACAAATTATTTCACTAGATGGACAGAGTCAGTTGCATTGAAAGAAGCAAATGAGAATGTTGTCCTGAGTTTTTATGGTGATATAATTCACAGATTTGGCGTCCTAGACTCCATTATTTCAGATAATGCATTAGCTTTCACAGGCCTCAAAGTCTTAGAGTGGGCAATCAGACATGGTGTTCGCTTGAACATAAGTTCAAACTATTACCCTCAAGGAAATGGTTTGGTAGAATCAACTAATAAGAACTTGATTAGGATAATCAAGAAGACCCTACAAGATAACCAAAGAGATTGGCACACCAAATTGAAATCTGCCTTATGGTTAGACAGAATTACCCCAAAAAAGATCATTGGGAATTCTCCTTACATGTTAGTGTATGGAAGAGAAGCTAAGTTTTCCATTTCAACCGAATTCCCAGCTTTGGACTTAGCTACTCAATATGTCTTGTTTGAAAAAGGAGATCCTTTGCAAATTAGGTATGCTCAGATTATGGAATTAGAGGAACACAAAGATAAATCCATGAAAGATATGGAATTCCATCAGGTGAAAACAAAGAAAAGTTTTGATAAAAGAGCCAGGGCTAGAAATTTCAAAATTGGGGATGTAGTCCTCAAATGGGATGAGTTCAAGACCAAGCCTGACAGACATACTAAATTTGATTCCTTCTAGGGAGGTCCATTCATCATCACTGAGTGCAAGGAACATAATGCTTTCCAGTTATCTACTCTTGGAGGAGATCCCCTGCCTATTTTTGTTAATGGATTCCACTTGAAACCTTGTTTTGAGTTTTTCCCTTCCTTGTAAATATTTGTAAGTATGTTTCCTTGTTTTTCGTCCCTGCTTTCTAGGTTAGTTTCCTACTTTCCAAGAAGTGCTTCTGCATAGTTAAGATGTTCCTCCTCCTCGCTCAAAACTCCATGCCTTCCCAGAGATCTCCGATCTAGTATACAAGTGATAACTCCTATGCCCAACGGATGTCAAAGGCTACTGGTTCTCAATGTCTAGCAGGTAGACATCCCGCAAAAATTGCCAAAATGTTATCCAAAATTTCCCCATCATGCAAATTTCGGCTATAGGTGGACTAAACGAGGCTCCCACAAGGGTAGATCCCAGCCTGTGTGGTTTCTTGTCATGTTTTCCTCAGCTCTACAAATATCTCCAGGTCTCTGATATGCCTTATTCAAAAAGTGACATAAGTATTGAAAACCCTATACAAATTTGATAAAATAACCTTAGCTATCCTGAGCTTGTTCTAATTTGTCATTACCTTTTCCAGTGACTTAAGTTTCCTTTTTTCATGTGCGCTTTTCCTAGCCCTTTGTCTCTAGGTCGCGTGATAAAATTGGCATATTCCATATCATCCGGCAATCCCGAGGTTACCTCTAGTCTCCTTGTCGCGGAAGGATAACGAATATTCTTCAATGCTCATGAGACTTCCCGCACACCGTCGATCTTGATCACTTAAGTTTCCCATCTTATGGTTGTCGCTAAGTCTCTAAAAGAAATGATGATATCAGCAAAGTTCACAAGACTTGGAGATTACCGTTGATTTTATGAGATAGATGATCATGCAGTGGTTGCTTAGTCTCTAAGGAATAGTGGGCCAACAACTTTTCTTCTGCAACTTAGCGACTTAGGGGTTTTCCTTTCCAACTCAAGGTTAACTTGAGAGATAAGTCAGGTTAAATGTTTTTCTCAGTCGCCAGGTCTCGGCAAGTAACTCAGAGTTAAGAATTTATCATGCGACTTGGAGATTAAAGTTAAAAGATATGATCGTAGTCGTCGATGTAGTTGAAGATCTATCAGTTGTCGCTAAGTCTCGTGATGTAACTAAGGTTAAGTGAAATGAGAGGAGATCACAAGACTGCTCATGTCGCCAAGTCTCCAAATAGACCCAAGGTAAAGGAAGAAGGTAAAGTTAGCATCAAAGTTTGTAGATGTCTTTATCAGCGTCGTTGATCATGTTTTGATCTTGTGGTGGTCGCGTTATCTCCATAAGAAATAGAATATTCTCTTAAGCTATGGAGACTTAACGCCGATCGTCTGATCTACATCTAATCTTGCGATGGTCATGTTGTCTCCTAACAAACCCCAAGTTAACAAAATGTTTCAGTGACTTAGCGATATGAAGGAGGTTGATTACCACGGGTTGAATGGTGAGTCAAAGTCAAAATTAAAGATGAAGATCAGCGATTGTGTTTCAAATAGGAGATTCAAATTTTTTCTCGGTTGTTGATACAAGAATCCGCACCACCTGTGACCGTTAAGGTTTAAATATTGAAATATATGAAAATCTGATTCTCAGAGTTCATGGCGGTGGCGCGATTTCTCAGGAAATACACAGAGGGATAGATCAAGCCAACTTTTTCAGACTGCATTAATGATGATGGGAAAGATATTCAAAGACATCAGATCATTTCAGATATTTCACGATGCATTGATGAGTAGATTTGATTGTTTTAGGGTTTCTGATTTGTTTATATCAGAATATCTTGTAACCCTAATTGGGATATTTTTCCTATTCCTGAGCCTGCGTGCTAGATGAACATGTATATAAGTTAGTTTTAGAGCTTTTTAGCTTAGATTTTTCTAGCTAGTGTAAGATATTGTGGCATTTTCTCTGCCCCTAATTTTTCATGTGTTAGTTATCTCATTGAATTGCAAATATTGCAAAGACTTCTTGTGACATTCTTTCTATCCCTGGGTCTTCTTGTTTGTACTTCTCTTACTGGAATATAATATAGAGATTGGTATTGGAATGAACTTGGAGTTCCTGAGCCCTCTTTCTTTCTGTAATATTGTGTACTACTGTGGATGATCTGATTTAGATGAGTTTGTGGATATTCTTCAGTCCCTTGTCATTTTGTCTCATTCTTGTGCCTGATTGTAGAAATGGATGTTTATTTGCAGGTCATAGTCTATGTCTATTTATAGTGAATATGCTATTGTTTGTGAAATCATCTCTTTCCCTGAATAGCCTCTGTTTATCTCAGATCTCTCTGTGAAATACTTATGCAAGCCTATCTAGGAAGTTGTGTTCTATTAGATTCAAGTCCTCTTTCTAAGATTGATTGTTGTGTTTTAATTCAGAAAATTACCTTCGGTGTATCACCTAGTAGGATAGTTTGCTTATCAGTCATTTCCCTTCCAACATTCCTTCTATCCCTTTTCCTATCCAGTTTACTTTCATGCATAAAGAACAAATTAAGGTGATAATCCAAGAGGGACCATCCTAGAACATGGAGGTATAATTTCAGTTAGCAAAGGTCCCACAACCTAGAAATGATTCCCATGTTATACTAGATTATCAAGACTATAAGAGCTTGAATAGGGTGCAAAATTTAGTGTATAACAGTTCTAATGCTTCCTTGGTTCGATGGAGTGAGCTATGTATTCAATATTTGTTCCTATGTACTAGGCGGATGTAGTGGCTGGGTACCTATGCATTTGGGTGAGATGGATCAATTACCGTGTGGATACTCTTTCATTCATGTTTTTGAGGCATCCTTCCATCTTTTGATCAGCTCTTCAGACTTTGATGTTTTTTGCCATCTGTATCTTCGAGTTCCAATGTTTGTCTTTGTTTGTCATCCTGATTCGAGTAGTGTCATTTGAGGGCACTCATGCAGATTACAGTCTTCTCTACCTGATCACGTTCTATTACAATGGAGGTTCCAGTAGTTAATCTTTGGCAGTGTTTGTAGCTTCATGCTTCAGTGGTGTTCTTCATGTTCATACCTTGTTCCCATTTTCTGGGACATTCTCTATTTTTTAGGCTTCTTCAGTCCTTCACTAGGCTTCATCTCTTTTCAGAGAGGTTTTTCTCATTTTCTCCTATTTACAGAGATTTATTGTACTTGGATACCTGATCAAACCATGTTGTCGGGACCCATTTCCTTCTTTCAGTACGTAGTTGTTTCTATATTTTTAGCTTCTCCTTAAGTTTATCTTAAGGGAGGTGTTAGAGTAATAAGTTATTTCTCTTATTAATTAAATCTTTTTGATTTAATTATTAAGTCACTTATTATCTCTAGTTTACTTAAGCTAAACTTTAGGCATATAATAATTAAGTCTTTTATTAATTATTATCATGCAACCTAGGTTTCTCCCTTTTAGGGTTTTGATCACCTTTATAAGGTTTAATCTCTTTGTAATTATTTAATCATCTAAGAATTCTATTGTATTGAGGGTTTTGTATCCAGTGTTTACACAATATGTTTCCTCTATCATCGATCTGTTATTTTTGGCCTATATAGATTTTGTTTATCTCTTTCTATGATAGGTTTGCATGCAGGCGATTCTTGGGAGCTGTAGGGTTGAGTTTTCATCAACTCCAATAATAGTTATACATTTCATGATAATAGAAATGTCTCCACCTAAACCCTAATCCTAATCAAAACCCTAACCCTAACCACGATCATCTAATTTTTCTTCTAGATTCAATTGTGTACAAATTTTTACTATCAACCTTTCAGATCACTCTTCATGATCCTTCATCATATTTCTCTTGTATAGCTCTTTCATCGTGATGAAGGATCACAAAGTGTGATCTGAAATTTTGATGGTAAAAAAATGCACACAATTGAATCCAAAAGAAAAATTAGATGATTGATTATGGATCATGGAAATCTGATCTCCCTAACCATGATATACACCCTAAACCTAACCATAATACTAACCACAGTCCTAATCTTAAACCCTCAACCCTGATCCTAACCCTATACCTTAACTCTAACAATAATACTAACATGATGAGACCCCAACCCTAAACATAATCTTAATTGTAATCCTAAACCCTGAATTCTAATCCTAACCCCTAACCGTAACCATTACTCAAACCATAATATAAACCCTAACCCTAATAATAATCCTAATCCTAAACCCCAATCCTAACTATACCCTAAATCTTAACACTAATACCAATAAGCGCCTCAAGTAGGACATCTCTCCACATATTTTATATATTATAAAATTAAATATACATAAGCTAGTTATCAATATTAGTATCATAGTACATTATAAGATTATTCTTATAATAAATGTTTTGGTCTTAATAGCACATTAGTTTACATATTACTTTAATAATATTACTCTTATTATTATATTATTAATATTATGATATTGTACTAGAATCATATAAATAATGATATTATATTATTTTAAAATTTTATATTATTCTTATTCTTATATCAAATTATTATTAATATTAGTATTATAGTATTGTAAGATAACTCTAATTAATATATTTCTATTATTAGATTAATTAGGGCTATGGTTTAGGATACATGTTTAATTGAGGTTAGATTGAGAAGTAAGATTAATATTTCAAGATTTAACTTATTAATTATACTTAAAATTAATTTTCATTGTTATTATATTATTATAGTATTATTTTCATTAAGGCTGTAATTCATTCATTTTTAGTGCCTTAAAATTTTTAATCAATTTCTTTATATTATAAATAATTATTACAAATAAAGAAGAACTCTTATCACAATGATTAGAATGATATTAGATCCTTTCCCTCCATGATGAAGTTTCACCTCTCATGCTAGAAAACCCTTCTATTGCGTATCCGATAAACTATTTTAGAAAACAAACTAGAAAATAGAAGGCGCGACTAAGCTCCAAATAGAATGTACTAAAGACAAAAAAAAAATGTCAAACTTTTTTTTTTCCATAGTCGCAAAAACACACTAAGTTTTTGGCAAATTTTTTGTGGTTTTCGACCACAAAATATGTAGATTGTAAAAAACAAATGCTGAAAATTTTGCGAAAATCCATAATATTTTGGATTTTTCAAATTTGATCAATAGTACTTTCTCTCTATAGCTTTGGAGCTTAGCCAGGCCAAAAATATAATGCACTCAAAGATAAATCTACTACCTAGGTATATCTTCTACAATAAATGCATATCAATCCGCTCAATCCATAATTCATTGCCCCTCGGTTGGATAGTTGTCTTCCGAGTAAATGCAGAATACTGTACAACCTGGCGTAAATGAATATTTGTTGGATTCCTGTCTTTTAAGTTATTCACATTGCAATCTTCGCTGTAAATGCATAGTTGTTTCATCTTGGCGACACTAACACTGCTCAAAGATAGAACAAGTACATTTCAAATCTGGGTATTCTACATTTAATGGCTTCATGAGAGGCATGGGCTACTGATTTTATTGTTTTTTTATATCATTTTATTAATTCAATATAAAAAAGATATGCAAAAAGAATGAAAACTACAGAATAGTGAACTGTTTACCCATGACAGAAAATTCATGACTGGCAGAATAATGGGAAAGAGAATAGTTGTACTTACTAAGTGTGAAAATTATTGAATCAGATTATAAAAGAAAGAAAAGTGTAAACACATTCAAGTGTTTACCAAGAATAACTGGCAGGCTAATGAGAAAGAAAACAACTCTACTTATTATTATGTTAAAATTGCATATGCAACAAAATTATAATGTTGTAATCCAAACAGGAAAAATCTTGAGCACCCAACTGAAAAATGTTAAGAATGAATCAAGAAAAACGTGAAAAGATTTCATATTCGTTGGAAAAGCGCAGAGAAACAAAATTAGAGTGTCTGTATGTCCGCCAATGAAAAGTCAGAAATTGTCCTTACAGAACAGCCAGCAATAATTTAATTTGTGTGGGAAACCTGTGAAAGAACAATGACAACACGAAAGGAAAATAAAATCTGTTCATCTACCACACATTACTGTCAAAATTTGAACTGTCTCGCGCTTCTACACTTACCTACCTATAATGTATCAAAATCTTTGACCGTTGCAAACATTTTTTTTAAGGTAAACCACAAAAGATTTTTTTTCCTCATCTAAGACTTAAATAAAGAATTCCAACTTAAGACAGATCTAGTATTATGTCTCATTCAG
This sequence comes from Thuja plicata, assembly GCA_018584345.1. Taxonomy (NCBI): domain Eukaryota; kingdom Viridiplantae; phylum Streptophyta; class Pinopsida; order Cupressales; family Cupressaceae; genus Thuja; species Thuja plicata. Next base: position 1,268,613 of record MU223961.1, on the reverse strand, counting down.
AACTTTATTTGTTTAGTATCTAGGGGAGTCGTATAGATAACTATCTTCACATATCTACATATCTTAAACAATATATGGAAATACTAGTATAGTTATTGTTCTGGTTTAGAGTAGCAGTAATGATGCAAGTCGTGAGATCTATTATGTGTGCAAAGGTCAAAAAGTGGTCATTTATAAGTGTCGCCAATACCTACTTAACGACGCCCCTATAACCCTGCACTACAACTAACTCAAAAATGATCAAGCCTTATGTACTACAACTAAAAATTTGCCAAGTCTTATGCACAATGGCCCAATAGTCATGCACTATAAGTACCAATAAAGTTGCACAACTCCTCTAATTAAAGTCTACGAGTTCTAATTAGTGGGGGTACAAGTAAACATTTGTTTGTACATATGATATTTATCAATACACTTTTAGTTATATTTTTTTATTTCTTTGAAGTTAGTAATTGGAGGGTTGTGTGTGCAAAGAGTAAAATGTAATTGAAATATAGACGATAACTAGTGCTCTTTTCATAAAGAGAATAAGAAAATATTTGAATGTTTTATTTTCCTCTAAAATAGAAGAAAATATAGAAGTGATAATTTCAATCCTTTGAAATATATAAAGTATGTCCTAATCATTAAATACATTTTATGTCATTAAACAAATTCATATAGAAATTTATTTTGCTGACTTTTAAGTAGAACAATGACTAAAAAAGAAACAAATTAAGCTTTGATAAATCAACAAACATATAAATAGATGCCAAAATAAAAATGAAGTGGCCATATAAAAGACAACTTCATTACAATCCATGTGAACCCTTGAAAAGAACAAGAAATCTAATAAATTAACTCTCAAGAAATGTCTTAAGACTAGCCTCCCCATGTTACTCGGAGCTCGATAATAAAGCTTCTAGGGAACTAACCAAATAGACCTCTCCTTCACAATGATTCATATAATTACATTTTTACAAGACATCTAATGGGAATTGGGCATAGTTGATATTATAGGGACGATTAGGGAATGCAAGTTCTCATTCCCAAGGTCCAAGCCCAGTTAGTGTATTGAGAACATCTTTCAAGATGCCTCAATCCTCATCAAAATTTGACTTCGTCTTATTTTAGGGAGATAAATAGATTCAATGATCTATTTATTCATGTTTCACAAGTCCTCTCATCAATTATGAATTTTTAGAGAGATAAATAGATTCAATGATCTATTTATTCATGTTTCACAAGTCCTCTTATCAATTATGAATTTTAAGGAATAAGAAGGGTACAAGCTCCAACCTCTTCTTCACAATTTTTTTCTCTCGATCAGTAATAGGTTATATTTATTGATTATAAAAAGAGTTTACAAGATGTATTACAGGGAGTCAATTCTAGACTCGTTCATTCATTCTATCAAACACCCATTTTGCATTTCCCATTTTTCCTATCCATCATGTGGCCTAAGTGCCCAAAAAACTACCCACCCCCAATAAAAGGAAAATTTTCAAATATTACAAAATTCCTCATTTACACAGAGGCTTACTATCAAGTGACAGGTAAAGCCCATCATACTTTCATCCAACGTTGTTCTTCCACCCTCCATTGTAAGTTGCTTGTTGGGGAGTAACAAAAAAAGCCTTTATGTCCCGGCCAGTCTTTTGCATCTTCTTCTCGGTCCTTTCAGGTTCAGCATTCCACCTTTACTCAAAATTTTACTACTTCTCCTTCTCAAAAAATTGGGGGTTTTACCCATCAATTGCTTACCACCCTTGCTCGACAAATTCGAACAGACCTGCACTTTTTAGGAATCACCATGGGTAGAATTACCCTCCTTTTTGCATTCTGGGCCTCATGAATGGTCGTGACAAGCTGCCTCCATGCATTCTTTCCTTCCAAGGTGTAAGTTGCTTTATCCACCCTCGTCGGCCAATTGAGGAAAGGAATTATTCCCACCTCCATGCCCTCCTCCCCATCTTCATATATTTCACTGTAATTGAATGCCTAGCCTGAGTGTGCACACTCCATTAAGGAGTCTATCCCTTCCAACAAATCAATCTCGAACAAGGACATCATAACCCATTTGACATCATTTTCATGCTCTCCGATTTGCAGTCCCCACGCCATTGTCATCGCCGCAATGTCGACCTGCAATTTTCACCTTCTGTTATCATTGTTGAAAAGCGGCCCCAAAGTATTCTGCATTGCGGTAACCACCTTCTTCGTGGGGCAATTCAACATCTTCTTTAACCTTATATTTTCCACTGGGATGAAAAGACCCTTTTGCTGCTTCATTGTTTTGAAGGTGAAGTTCGGCTCCATCGTCCTGCTTCGCTGCACCTACAATCTGGAAATTGCAAAAACAAAGGAGAAACAAAAATAGAGGAGATGGACAAAATAGGTTAGAATGTCTGTTTAAATAAACAAGTGGCATCATGTTTGTTTTAACTCTTGTCCCATCATTCTGTCCTTCATCCTGTCTTGCGGTCCTCTCACACGAATATAGCTCTGCCTTCCACGCTTATTGTCACCATTCATTCATATTCATAAATGTTATCCATCATCCCAATTAAGTAATAATAGAATAATTACAATTCCCAACTTTGTCGTCTTAAATATAATTACTAATGTCCTTTTGAAGCCAGCCTTCATTAACTTACTTAAAAAGGTGACTTGGAAAAGATGATATCCCAATATCATTAATAGTAAAATTTTCAAAATATAAATTCTCCACCTCCTCCAATGATGCTGCCCATTTCGATAGCTTGTCAGCTTCCTTATTACCATCTCATTTAATATGGGATATTCTAAAATCTTCAAAAAAATTTAGATCTTCTCTGATAATTTCAATGTAGTTTTGGAGATGCCATGCATTTATAGTTAATTTGCTTATAGCCTGTATGATAATCAAAGAATCTCCTTCTGGATGTAGTTTTTTCACCCCTATTTGTTTGGCTATTTTAACTGCCAGCATTGCAGCTTTACACTTGGCCTCATTATTCATTCCATCCTTCAATCTCATTGCCCCAACAAACATAATCTCACCATTTGAATCCCTTATAGTGATTCCTTCCCCTGATCTACTCGGATTGTTTTGAGCTGCTCCATCAAAATTTACTTTACACCAACCTTCTTCTGGTGTTTTCCAGAAAATCTGCTTCTCTTTTTTGTTTTTTTTCCTAACTACTAGTGCCCCTGAGGGGGATTTAAATCTAATGCCTGGCCACTTCTTTGGAAATTCACAATCCTGTTGTGTGAAGGGAATTCGAAGAGCTTGCTTTCTTGAGGTTGAGGATCCCATCACCTCTTCTATAGCATGATCAATCCTATTAAGACATTTTCTTATAGGTTCAACTTCACCTCTGAAGATTCTTTGGTTACATTCCTTCCAGATTTCCCAAGTGACTAAGGAAGGAATGATTAAAACAATACTAGATAAAGTTGATTTATTTAAGGGTCAAGGCCAGCCATCAAAAATTCCTTTCACAGTATGTTCTCTAGGTCCTTCCCATCCCAATTTTGCTTGCACATGATCCCAACATTTTTCAGCAAATTTACAATGAACTAATAGATGATCCACTGTTTCTTCATTCTTTTTACATAAAACACAACGTGTTGGTCCTGCCATACCCATTATTTTCCTTCTTTCTGCTGTTAAAATTCTACCTTTGATAGCTAGCCATGCGAAAACACCTGCCTTTGGGAGCACATCTTGATGCCAACATAAGATTTTTTTTCCTCATCTAAGACTTAAATAAAGAATTCCAACTTAAGACAGGTCGAGTATTATGTCTCATTCAGAACTTTATTTGTTTAGTATCTAGGGGAATCGTATAGGTAGTTTTATAACTATCTTCACATATCTACATATCCTAAACAATTAATGGAAATACTAGTATAGTTATTGTTCTGGTTGAGAGTAGTAGTAACGATGCAAGTTGTGGGATCTATTATGTGTGCAAGGGTCAAAAAGTGGTCATTTATAAGTGTCGTCAATACCTACTTAACGATGCCCCAATAACCAACCCTACACTACAACTAACTCAAAAATTATCAAGCCTTATGCACTACAACTAACTCAAAATTTGCCAAGTCTTATGCGCAATGGCCCAATAGTCATGCACTATAAGTACCAAGAAAGTTGCACAACTCCTCTAATTAAAGTCTACAAATTCTAATTGGTGGGGAGTCAAGTAAACATTTGTTTGTACATATGAAATTTATCAATACACTTTTAGTTATATTTTTTTTTAATTTCTTTGAAGTTAGTAATTGGAGTTTTGTGTGTGCAAAGAGTAAAAGGTAATTGAAATATAGATGATAACTAGTGCTCTTTTCATAAAGAAAATGAGAAAACACTTGAATGTTTTCTTTTCCTCTATTAATATAGAAGAAATTATAGAAGTGATAATTTCAATCTTTGAAATATATAAAGTATGTCCTAATCATTAAATATATTTTGTTTCATGTCATTAAACAAATTCATATAGAAATTTATTTTGCTGACTTTTAATTAGAACAATGACTTAAAAAAGAAACAAATTAAACTTGATAAATCAACAAACATATAAAATAAATGTCAAAATAAAATTGAAGTGATCATATAAAAGACAATTTCATAACAAAAATTGAAATGGCCTTATAAAAGACAATTTCATTACAATCCATGTGAACCCTTGAGAAGAATAAGAAATATAAAAAATTAACTCTCAAGAAATGTCTTAAGACTAGCCTCCCCATGTAACTCAGAGAGATAAAGCTTCTAGGGAACTAACCAAATAGACCTCCCCTTCACAATTATTCATATAATTACATTTTTACAAGACATCTAATGGGAATTGGACATAGTTGATATTATAGGGATGGTTAGGGAATGGAAGTTTGTTCATTCCCAAGGTCACTGGCTTTTGCAAGTTGAAGGAAAATCACGGCTAATAGTTAATAATTAATGCAATGGTAAAGGTCCAAGGTCCAAGCTCAGTTAGTGAATTGAAAACATCTTTCAAGATGCCTAAACTCTCATCAAAATTTTACTCAGTGTTATTTCAAGGAGATAAATAGATTCAATGATCTATTTGAATTGTTCATGTTTCAAGAGTCCTCTCATCAATTATGAGTTTTAAGGAATATGAAGGGTACAAGCTCCAACCTCTTCTTGACAAGGAATTTTTTAATATAATAATTTAGTTTCTAATATAGATCAACAAAAATAAAGGTAGTGTTTTATAATGTATTAAATGTTTTCCAAAGATGGGTAATAGTGAGCAATATCATGCTAGACCTTATATGTTTACTTTGAAGTTTTTAGACAATTCATCTTAAATTATTCCACTTTCATTCCTATTGAAATTATCTACAATCTTTTTGTGTACCATTCATTTTCAATCATTTCTTTATAAAGCTTTTTCCGACAATAGTGGTGACACAAGATTAAAAAAAAAATTATATTATAAAGTGTAGTTTTAAATAGAAGCTTAAATTTTTATTTGAGTTGATGATGTTGATACTATTGTTGTGTTAAGTTATGACATGACTACAACTTATACAATATTTTTGAAAAAATTGGCTAACATTGCTCATTAGGATATATCATGTATACATTTGTGAAATAACCTTTGCAATTCTACCAACGAATAAATAAAGGCAAATATAGAGGCATTGAAAGTTGAGGTCAAATCCATCACCAAATGATTCAAATTAGGTAGTATCAAGAGGGTATAATACGTTAAATCAAAGGCTTGAATATCATACAAGATGAAGTAGCAATTCAACTGAGAATCAAAATGGAATTTCCTATACTTAAAAACTTTGCAATCTCCCATGAGAGAGATTGAGGAGTCGTCCCTTGACTTGCAATAAATGAAATCCAATGTATATTTGGGCAAGGATCTATCTCCTCTCTACATTGGATTAGTTTTCTCAAGAAAACTTAACTAATCATATATTATGTGATATTAATGACATGGTTTCATATTTGAACAAATAATAATATCCACAAGCATAAAAAGGGAAAAAAGTCCACATGTAATGGTGTCAACTGTCAAGAGATGTCAAAAATAATGAGTTTACCTTTTAAAATGGAAAAATAAATGAATGAAGTGATTGATTGAAATGTTTGGAGGCTTTCTCTTTATTGATACAACTCTCGACAAATTACAAGATGATGGGGGTTGGCAGCAGTTTTGCAGATTAGAATAAATTATGTTTTGGTTAATAAATGACAACATAATTAATTATAATTATTGGGTAGTTGTTAGTTGCTAGCAGTTGACACTCTTAACCAACCGTCAAGTGCTATATATTTCGGACTTGTATCGAGAACCAAAACATTATGGTTGTACACATTACATGTGTTAATAAAATTATATCTTTCTGCCATATTGATGTGTTGTCTTGAATTTTTGTATGAAATCTGTCCATCACTATATACACGTTTACTCTGTAAGTTAAAGCACTCACTATAGGGAGTAAACATTTTGGCGTTGTTGCCTATTCGAACCTGGAGATTTGACCGAAGGTCAATAGGTACGATGGCAGAATAATGGGCCTATTGTTCAAACAACAAGTGCTAGTAATCAACAATGACATCAAGGACAATGAGGAAGAAACACAAGAGGATCCATTGATAGAGGACTTGTTAGACTCGTGGGAAGTTTTAGTCGATCAGTACGTGTAGAGGGAAGCTTGGGAGTGAGCGGTCCCTAAAGGCATGGTACATGACGAACTCAAAGTGAAACTCGTGGTCTATGATCTTCTCGGGGGTATCCCAAGGTTGTTGGCATACAATCTTATTGAATTGCAAGACTAACGTGAGGAGAGGCATCGAGAGCAACTTTGGTAGCAAATACTGCAACAATACGAAGAAAGGACTCATAGGGAGGAACAAGAGAGGGATATTCTCCGACGTCGTACCCCTAGCAATTAATGCCCCTACAACCAAATAAGGATCGACATACCCTGGGTTGAGTTGTTAATGCACTAGCACTAATATATTGAGATGCACACTGTTGTATGCAAACTATACTAAAAGGTATATCGCAATTAATATAACTCTTGAAATAGCCTATCAAAATGGATTTCAACTTTATACACAACTTGAATGGTTGATTAAACAAGCTAAACATCCTTAAAGAAAAAAGGCCTTAACATCCAACTTAATGATATATTTTGATAAACCCAACCATCTGCCACTATCTAGTTCAAAAGATCATTAACATACAAAAATATGAAATCAAGCATCCTTTGTCCTCTCCCATTCTTTTTTGTCCTTAGCTTCCATACACATCCTACATTCTGGTCATGATTACATAATTACCCCATTATAATTTACTTCTAGGTCCTCCATGATGTATTTACATTCCAAAGTAAATCCTCCATTATGTATTTACATTCCCTCTTTCTCCCTAGATCCTCTCTTTCTCCCTAAGTCACTTTAAAGGTTACAAATAGTAGAGGGTTTCTTATAAAATGATGAACATGGTTACAATTTGGTGTATCAAAAGAACCTCCTAGTTTGTGTGAACTAGTCCTCAATTATTTACTTCTATACAAGATAGTGAGATAATATGTTACTTTGTACTCCATGAAGAGAATATATTACAACCAAGATGGTTGTTGCATCCAAATTTGAGCATGCAATCATCAACATCATCTGCACAATCCAAGCTCATATAACCCACCAACTATGCAAAGCTCCCACCACCAACTATGCAAAGCTCCCATACTTAGTCCTTGGATGTGTTATAAAATGTCATTTTTGTTGCCTTCAAGTGACATGTACGAACCCTATGAATTGACAATCTAGTCTAATAACAGAAAAAAGATATAAAATTGTGAGGTAAATAGAGAAGACTTTCAACCATCTATAAAATGTAGCATCAACTAAAGGTGTAGAACATTGGACAACTAAAGGTGTAGAACATTGGACAATGTGACTCTTGACTAAAAGGAGTTACGGATTACTTGCAAAACGTATAAAACCAAGGCATGTCTAAATTGGGCAATACTAATTATAGTCTTAGGTCGAATCATGTGAAGACAAAGTAATGAATAAGACATGAGTATATTATCTCGAATTGCTCCATTTACACTTGACATCTTTATTCAAAGAGACAACACTTCCCTTGATGATCAAATCATAAAGGACAAGGAGTTCAATATTAATCCTTGTGGTATACATTGGGTTTAAATGACATTAGAAAAATCTCGAGTAGAGTAATAACTCATTTATCTTCTCATATCAATCCTATGGGCTTGTGTGATTCCTAGAATGATCTCAAAAGTCTACATACAATTGAACCAGATGATTGATACATGTGAATTTTTTCTTTGTAAAGCTCCATGCAAGAAGGTACTCTTCATGTTCATATGATGCACTGCCCAACAATGTAATGTAGCAATGAAAAGGGCAAGGCATGTATAATTCCTTTTTGCAAATAGTGCAAAGGTTGTTAATGATGCACTGCCCAACAATGGAATGTTGCAATGGAAAGGGCAAGACATGTATAATTCCTTTTTGCAAATATTGCAAAGGTCTCAGAATTAGCAACCCCTTCATCTTGGGAGAATCCTTTGCTATTATGAAAGCATTTTACTTTTGGAAGATGGACTAAGTTTTGAGTATCATTCTCCATTTGTGAATGACATTCATTTGTCATAGCTTCAATAACATTATCGATTGTCAAATGCATCATTACAAGTTCGAGCATCCTCTACTTTTGAAGTATGATCAACAATATCCATAATGGTCTTTTTAATCTGGTTCTAAGAATTTCAGTCAGATCCACTACCAATAGACTTGCATTTTTTCAAAATTTTCCAACCCATATTGGAAAAGACAAAGCAACTAAGGTGGATATGGAGGAGGTACTAGTACAACATTTTGTTCCTCTGTGATTTCATCATAAAATAAATCAGTGTTAAAAGAAGACAATGTAGAAGTAGACAGAATTGAAGATGTAGAAGAAGAAAATGTTGGCTCACAAGGCAAAGAGTGTTTCCTTAATTTGAACATCTCACCTATAAACTACTTTGTAAGTGTTTGGGTCAAAATAGTGATAGGCTTTTACAGTCACAATAGCCAACAAAGTATGCTTGGATGGCTTTTCTTCTGCATTGTCTTGCACTTCTCGTCTAGAATAAACACCAAAGATTCACAACCAATCACTTGGAAGTTGGATCTATAGAACTTTTTTAAACTCCAAAATACTTCTAAGGACGAATTTCACACTTTTTAGGACGAATTTCACACTTTTTAGTGAGGGCATGATAATAAATATAGTCAACACACTTGATGACTTTAGCACAAAATTGTGGAGCCATGTTTTAAGTATGAATCATGCAATTGGGAATTTCCTTTAATGTGTGTTTTTTCCATGCTGCAAAACTATCTGGAAATTATATGTTGCATTTTTATTGTAAGAGTACCACAAAAATTATTCAAGACATTGATGACATAATCACCCCCATTAACAGTTATAATCCGTTGAATCAGAAGTCCTAATTGTTTCTAAATTCTCAACAAATGCTGTGAATTCAACGAAGTCAAGCTAATAACATCTAAAGTATCAAAGAATGAGTGCCTATTAGGATAGCATAATATTATCCTCTAAAAACAGATTAGACGATTTCTAGAAAAGCTGACCAAAACCAAAAGTTCCAGAGTAGAGTATCTAACAACAAGACAACATTCTGTAAAGAAAGCTAATAAAATCAAAGCCAATCAACCGAAATCTCCTTAACCCACAATTGCAGACTCAGCGGGCTATAGTTTATTTTTACCAAAAAAAAAAAGAAAAAAGTGGAGCAAAAGCCTAAACGGGAAATCTTCTTGATCCTCCAAACTAGGGTTATTATGTCTTCTTAACCATAGAAGTGATCAATCGAAAGAAAACTGTAACATGAAAGGCCATTGTAAAATCTGTTGCTCTCTCTACGAAAAGCCATTGTAAGTTGTTACTGATTTTAGCCAGTGGAGAGATGCAGATAGATTTCGAGTTAACCAAGATGTCAAACCTACAACTGGAATATTGCAAGACAAAATAATTGGATATGAGTTGTGATAACTACAGAGAACAGTGCCAATTTCACTTGCACCTACAATCTTCATGAAAATATAACTGATGAAAGGAATATAGGAATCTGTTAACTTGTGGACTGTGGGTCTGCCCATGTTCAAACTCTGGATTATAAATTGCAGCTGCAATGGTACCAAAAGATGGATATATGATTAAGAGTTATCTTTATAAAACAGGATTTAGAGCTTGAATTTAGAATCTTAGATACTGATCAACACTAAGTCCAGCAAGTAGACTACTATCTCTACTGCTCTAATAAGCTCCTGAATGTTTCAATCACCAAATATTCTTTTGTAAATGTCCTCACTGAGTTTGAAGATCAAAGTAATCAGTATATAACCATAATCTGTTTTATAATAACATGCAAGCGATCTCTTCATATTCTAAAGTTGAACAAGCACAGCACGATATCTCTGATACTCTACATCAATATGGATAAAGAGTCATAGGTACTTCTAAATAGACAGCTCTTGTATAATAGACTCTTCAGAAATTGGCAATAAGAGTAAGACACAGTAGAAAGCTAAAGAGAAAACTTAAAACTAGCCCTTGGGGAAATCTCAAACCTTCTTATATGCAAATCCTGATGTAGTTTGACGGGTTCAGTTGCTTCACCATCTCGAATTAAAGTGAGCTCAATGATGTTTAGGAAATAAGCTTCGCTTCTGGCATATACCATATCCACATCACTTACAGACGTATACAGAGACACCCAGACAAGTGCATTTTGGACAAAGAAGATTGGGAATTTCAGAGGGATGAAGAAACCTTGAGGAAAAAAAAAGATTTCTCCAGCAAGAAAACAAAGAAAATTAAAGCTCAAACATGCAAGATGCGTATTGTGGGAAACATGCTGCTATAGATTTCATAAGATCCTCGAATAAAATCCTTTCATGTTGACAAAGAAAAATATCAGTAACATGGTTGACAACTTGATATCATACAAACGTGGTAGAATCACTCTCATATTTTGCAGGGAAAATCTTTAAGTGCTTTCTATCTCTTTTCATCTCAGACTGATAAAGTTAAGAAGTCCCAGAGGTATTGAAATTCTCTACAATAAGTTGGACTTTTGTTTAACTGCAAGAGATACCGATGCTGCCACAAAGGCATATTTCAGGAAAGAAGGTATACAAAGAAACTTACAAGGTTAATTTTAGTTGCCAATTAATGGGATACAGGTACAGCCAAAATAAAAGAGAAAGTAGCTTCTATACAATCAGTTTGGATAGGTTTCTAATACCTAGAGACTCGGTCAGACCATTACAATAGTCTGAATTTTAGTGAGGAAGTCAGAATTCCTCAATATCATTCAGTGTTTCATATTTTTAATTATTTTCCTCTCATAAAAACTGAGTTAGATCTTGCTAGTTCAAGTTATTTAGCATTTATGTTTTTCTGATATTAGACGTACACAATGTATTGAAAGAGAAAGTGCTCACTTCACGTTACAACAATTTAGTTCATTCTATGCAATTAAAGCAGAGCAACTTTTTTCAACAATTTGATCAGAACACCTGGTTTCCTTAGAAAACCCCCACAGATACATCCAAGTCTTTATTTTTATGATTATTCAAGCCTTTAAGGCTTGCGTTGCTTTGTAAATCCCAAGACTCCATGGATATGAGTTTAAGTCTTCAGATCCCCATGCATTCGGGTTTCAGGGATTCAACATGCAAAGTCACGCATACTCTGGTATTGCATACCTGGCAATGAAGATTGTATTCTTATGCTCTTCTTTATCAAAGCTCCTGGCCTTACATGACACTTTGACATGTTTAACAAACACATTCATATCATAAAAGGTCCCAGATCCCCAGTAGATTGAAACCCCAATTCTTTTTGTTTCTCTTCTTTCATCACGGCTCTTGGAATTTTGAGAGGCATCGAACCCTACATAATATATGCTTCAATGTAGCTTGTTACACTGAAAATCTGGATGAACAAGACTTGCTCTGTATTCAAATATAACTGTTTTGAAAAGACATCAATGCATATTCTGAGGGCACTTCAGCACCCAATTCTCTTTAGTACAGGAATAACTGACTTCTGAAGACACAAAAGCTCTCACGTTTCTCAGATTTTGTTCTCCTCCTTTCAAAAGACAACATCTTCATGAGAAAACATCATGTATAGTTAATCTTCAGCCATTTGGGGTTTTTGATTCCCAAAAACTTAAGCTCGAATCAGACAAGGAGCTAGTTCTTCACCTTGATGAGATACCGCATTACTTTTATTTGCAGATGTCTATTCTGACACATCCGCAGATACTCTGATCGTTTCCTTGTTTCTCAAATTTCAGTGCATTCCAATCTGTATGTCTAATTTTTTTTTTTTACAGAGCTCCAATGATGGTAACAATGCCCCAAATTTTTGATCTTCTTCTAACCTATAAGGCTCATACAAAGATATGATGTATTTAAACCAAAGAAGATACATCATTTAAAATGGTGTTCCTCGTTTCTCAAATTTCAGTGCATTTCAATCCATGTCTAAAAATAAAATTTACAGAGCTCCAATGATGGTAACAATGCCCCAAAATTCTTATCTTCTAACCTATAAGGCTCATACAAAGATATTATGTATTTAAACCAAAGAAGATACATTATTTAAAATGGTGATAAGATTTTTGTTTTGGTCGTAATATTATTTTTATCTTGTCAAGATCTTTAAAATCGTCCTATATTTGTTTATGAATCTACTGTGTTCTGTCCATTAATTTGATGGCTTTTAGATGCCCATCAACATATACTTCATTTAATTGAGAATATGCATGTCATATTGGGTACATAATTTGCTTTGTTTGTACTACGTTACAGACAAACAATCTGACCTGCAAATGAATTCATATGGAATGAAATTTTCCTCCAAAAGTACAATCCATTTGATTTGTATGTTATGTGAGCAATCAAATTCAATATTCGAAGTATTAGAAAACACTTGTATTTGATTGTCATCACCATTTAACGCATTTGTTGGAAAATTGCTTACTTCTTTGTCCTTCTGGCAATCTTAATGACCATTACACATGGGACAATGAAGGAATTTAGAAATGAGTAATTTCTAATAAAGAAGCGGACAATGTACCATCAAAATGATAAATATGTAGGCCTGTCAAAAGGCTTCAAAATCCTTACAAAACAATGATGATTTCTACTATCTACAGAAATACACAAGTAGTAAAGTTTTGGGCTAATTTAAAATGGAATATAGAATGATGATATTGGCGTTACATGATTGGATGAAAGATTGTCATGCTTGAAGCCATAATTTCTGAGCACCTGATTGTCCGCAAAATTTAAAGCTCTCTCCATTCCTTTCCAGCAATTCTCTCCATTGTAAATCTTGTTGTGGTCTCCACTACAAGGCTGACACCCTGTGAAATGTGTCACAAATGGCCTTCTCTTCTTATTCATTTCAGCTTGCCCCTCCGCAACAGCTTTTTTATCAAACCCCATATACAACTTCCTCATCTCTGCATATTCCCTGCTCATATTCTCCGCATGCCTCTGATTCAGTATAGGATGCTCCTTCTCCTTAGCTTCGTAGATATTTTCAATATCCTCGTAGCTCCCCACAATCTCAATCCAATACCCATTCAGATTATACATATTCTCTAAAAATATCTTATCACCCCACTTCTCCTTCTCCTTGAGCAACAAATACACAATTGCAGACTGATCATCAGAGTCCTTAAAAGCTCTATCAGAAAGAGTATCTGAAAGCAGTTTACTAGACGCCTCAAATTGAGGGGTTTGTGGGCCCAAACTAGCCCATCTCTCCATGAATTCCATAGACCACTCACAGTTTCTGATCAAAAAAATTCCAGCATTTATGCTGGTCCAGCTCCTCTTTTCATAGACCAAATGCCTCCAACCATGCACAACAAAGTTATAGTTCTTATAGCTCTCAAGTGGAAGTTCAAAATCCATGTCTGTAATGGCTGCATCAGAGTCCATCCACCAGATCCACTCTGCCTCAGGATGGGCCACCATGGCTGCCCTCACCAATGGGATCTTGGCCCAAAAAGTATACATATGCTCTTCCAACAAAACTGTGTTATAAAATATGTCAATCCCATGAAGCCTGCAGTAATCCACTTTGTTCTTGAAAAATCTCAGCAACAAATGATCTCCAATTGGGTTCCTGCAGGGGGTGGCCTGAGAGCCAGACACCATTAAAATTCTTGACCTTGCATAATTTTTAGCATGTGGGTGTTGCTGCAACCACATCCTTCTCTTCATATCCCAGCCCTTAATTGACTTCCCAATTGTATAACCCACCTCTGGATCATTGTAAAAGTTTTCAGGGCCCTTGTCCCAGTCACCAACAGCACCATAGCTGGTGTCAGTGTCACCACTGTTGCTGCCCTGGCACTTGTGAGTTAAAGCAATGCCTTCTGTTTTCAGACTCTCCATGGTGTAATTTGAAGACCCAATTCTCCACAGAGCCCACACAAGAAACAGTGCTGACACAGCACCTCCCATGAAAACCAGCCAATCACACAAACCATCCATCCTGAATTTTTTCGACCACCCCTTAAAATGGGTTCCAGACCCTCCATCCACTGTACCTTTTCCCATCACACCGCCATCCATATTCTCTTAAAAACTCCGAAAGAAATGACCAAAACAAAAAACAAAAAATCCTACCAGAACCTAGTTTTCATTCCTCTCGTAAACACATGAATGAACTTACCTGCAATTGTCCATTTACTCTTGATTACAAAAATTAAGACTCAAAAGAAACTGCCACTTCCAAATATAACCCACCGAGTCACCCAATGGTGGACACTCTCACGAACATATATACATACACAATGATACATATATACAATGAATATATACCGTCAATTCCGCTCTGTTCTTCGAGCACCACATCCAAACCTTTTTGTGTGGCGTCCTGCAAGAATATGTAGCAGCGACAAGGTGGTCACATGCATGTGCCCACACAGCACCCAACATACGGATGGATACACAGTGTGTATATCCCGCTTGCGGGTTTAACAGGGTTTTAACACTTTTTTCGACGGCTAATAGTATTACACGTATCTATGGGAGATTTCATCGGCGTGCATACAATTCAGTCTACATTTAAGAGTAATAATAATACAGTGGATTATATTTGGGAGAATTTAAATTAAGATTGTAGTCGGTGGAATGGCTGTTTTAGCGGTACGTTCCATATCAAAGACTGCCACGATTTATTCTTTTGAGGGGCCGTTAATTTCGGTTGCGGGCCCCCACCGTTTGAACTTTTGTCCCCTTGTTGAAATCAGATTTTATGGACGGTTGTTTCCTTTTTTAAAGTATAAGGTAAAATTGTAATAATGAGGGGGAAAAAACATAATAAAATGGCACCACTATGTAAACTCAAAATTAGGAAAATCATAAATTAAAATTGAAGTATTCACTAGGGGAAAACACCCAATTACCAATGGTCTGATAACGGTTATGCTTTTGTCATAGACACCTCCCAATTACTAATACTAAAGGAGCCCTAAAAATGAAAAACACATGTATCAATAGTCGACCACACATGTACTAATAGCCGATCATTTTTTACCTTTTTTGGTTGGTAATTGGCCCATTTTTACACCACTATTGGGATATTTTGTAATGATTACTCAGACATTTGGCCACAAGTAATCTTTTTTGAGTAAATGGCTATTGATGTAAGAACATAGCGGGTATCGCGCAAGCGTTTTGAAATGGCACTTTTGGACCACTTTGCGCTCCACGATCCTTACAAAGAGATTCATGAATACCCAAAAGTTGAAACCTTAGTTTTAAGCACTTCACTCACCTACAGAGGTACACCAAAAAAATCGGCAAAATTTGACTTGTGGTTTAGGAGTTCTAGGTGCGCGAAGTTAGCCTTAGCGGCTACAGGGTGTTTTCCCCTGGAAGGTTTATTCCAAGTTTTTTTTTTCAATCTATTGAAAGGAAGTATTTTTCATTATATTATTAAACTGACATTGCTATCAAACTTCAACATCATTGATCCATATTTTATGAGTAGTGGTTCATAAGAACCAGTCTCTCATAAGAATGAATGAAATAAGTGAGACTCATTGCATTTAGGTGATGCTCAAAGTGGTAACGGATTGGGTCTTTCTTGGAGGTCACCCATCCTAGTAGCACGTTTAACTATGGGTTTCAAACCTATAAAGTGTTGTGCTATATGAACAATTCATTATAGAACCTTATTAGCTCATCAATTGATAAGTGGGAGACATTTTCCACAACAAGTCAAATTGTGATATTGCTATCAAGATTCAAGTGTATAGATTTTGAGCCAAACTCATTGACCCATATTTTATAAGTAATCGATTCATCTCTTATGAGAAGGTCCAATGCCTCCACTTATTGCACCTAGGTGATGCAATATTTAATTTTTAATATACATTTTTAAATAAAAATGTTGAAGAAGGTGGATATAGAAAATAAAATATAATATAATTTTTATAAATTAGAATGATTAGTCATTAAGGTTAGATTAATCAATGATATTGAATATTGTAAATTTATAATAGAGATTTGAACGTTTAAAATTCTATTATATAATAAGTTTGATTTCTTTACTCACTATTTAACCATCAAATAAGAAATCTAAAGAAGTTCACTAATTTTTATAAAAAAATTTTATTTCCGTTAAATCAAAATAAAAAATGAAAATAATTAAAATCAAAGGTATTCAAAAATTAAAAAAATAAAATAAAATAAAAACGAATTAAAATCACATTGTAATTGTTTTATCTATAAATAAATAATGATTAAGATGTATATGTAAGTGAAAATAATAAATTAATGAAAAAAAAAATTCATTCAAAGTAAAGGAGGCACATAATAGTATTATTTGTAGACTATACCAAAACCAAAATTTACATATCAGATTTTCATATGATTTTCACTAGTCTCATCTTCATAATCAGCTTTCACACGATGCTTTAAAAATGAAAAAAACTACTAAGAACACATTATGTAATAGCTGTGTATTTTACATTAATAAATATTTTATTTAGAAAATAGCCAAAACTCAAAGTAAAAAGCAAATATGTTATATATAATATAATTTAAAAAAAGTTGATGTTCCCACACAAAGCAAACTATTATTCAATTTACTATTTTTTTTTTTTAAATTTCCGTCTTCTCTTCAAACTTCTCTAATACAAAGAGACCCATAATTTTTTTCTATTCTAACTTTTAAAAGATTTATGCCATTTTTCTAAAGTAGGATGCCCACGTAGCATTGAAAAATGTCTTTTTTAGAAAAATATGCTTGAGAGAATGCAAATCATAATTGGACTAAATATTATAATTGTTTTCTTTCCATGAAAGAATATTTTGAGTCAGCCTTTGGGTGGAGGTTGTGATGATTGTCTATGGCAACTATATGTTGATTAAAACATTATGAGTTGGTTGAATACAGGGGATTCAAAATCATTTTGACCACAAATTATCTTCTAATCATCTTATTTGATTGGGAAATGGTGGCATGTACAACATTATTAGTATAAATACAATAGTGACAATTAGATACAATTATATGAGCATAAGCTTATAGATTAGTGATGGGTAATTATATTAATTTAATGAGATTCAATTATACGAGGACAAACTAATAGATTACTAATTGGTAATTATGGGTTTGGGCATTTTAAAGTTAAGTGTTATGGTAGGAAAGTGGATAGAGATAATTAGTTTTGGGTTTAGAGATGATTGGTTGTGTTGTAATTTTAGAATTTAGATTGCCTCATGATTGGAAATATGATTTTTTTATTTGTATATGATGTTAGATTTTATACAAGATTTCATTTTTTTTGGATTGAGTTTACATCTATGGATATGTTCTCTATTGTATGGATGTGTCCTATTTTTTTGATTTGTTGGGGTCAATATTGTTTACTCTATTATTTAGACTAAGGGTACTAAGAAATACTTATAGAGGGTTGCCAAATTGTTAGGGTGCACATTCTCCTAGGTCAACTCTAAAAACTACTAGCTTTACGATCGTGCAAATGATTGAATACAATACTCTTCAAACATGCCAATGCTCATAGGATGACTAGGCAAATTTTGATTCATTCAATGCATCATCGAAGTATTCCTAATATGCTTTGTTCATCAATGTGAATGATTTTTTCTCGATAAATAATGATGACAAATGAATGCAATTGAATGAATTTTAATACAAGGAAATAGTAATAAATTACACATGCATGTCTTTAATTGTCTTTAGGTGGGAAAAGAATGGGTGGTCACTAACCAAATATTTAAAACTAAATTTTGGAAAATTGAAGGTCAAATCTACAAGTTTGAGATTGATCGAGGATAGAAAGCTCAAGGTGGATATTGAATATATTAGGATGGGTACAATAATATTCATAATGAATTGTGGATGTATGAAAATATGTACAAGATGTGGAAATGTATGTAAATGGGTGAGAAATGACATGGGAAAGAGCGTAATTCTTCACAAGAGTGTTTCATTTGTCAATATGTAATTGCAATAAGGAATCTCCTCAAATGGACCAAAAATCTAAATGAGATTTGGGATGGGTATGTCTTTGTGTTGGAACAAATTGTAATGGGACGACATTACCTTGAGTTGATTATGAGTATTGTGGTGTCATCTAAAAGATATCGAAACCCAATCTTGTAGTCTTTGAGTTGCTCATTGTGTTTGGAGTTAACATTATGTTTTCAAATTTAATCTTGTAGTCTTTGAGCAACTTATTGTATGCACCCTAAAATGGTCGCCTGGACTATGGGCCCCCATTTATCAATTTATCAATCTATCAAATTCCTGAATCAATGATTTGCAACATTTTCAGTTCAAATCAATTTTCTTGGTCAAATTGTAATTAATTCAATTATTTCAATATTTCCTAAGGTTTGATCATTTCATCAATTATCTTATTTAATTAAAAGAAAATAATTCCTTTTTATTAAATAAAATAATCTTATTTAATTACAATTCCTTTTTAATTAAATAATCTTATCTTATTTAATTAAAATATCTCTTAATTAAATAATATTATCTCATTTAATTAAAATATCCCTTTTAATTAAATTAAATAATCTTATTTAATTAAAAGAAAATCTCTCTTTTAATTAAATAAAACCCCCACTTAAATTCCTGTTTGTGTTGAAAAAGGAAATAAATTAAATAAAAATAAATAAAGTTCCTTTTCCTACACATCTTCCTAAGTGGTGGGCTTTTTGCCTCTTAATCATAGCCTTTGATTTTGCCTCTTAATCTCTACCGTCCATTTCTCTTAATAAGGAAACCTCTCCTTCTCATTTTGAAAAAGTGAAGA
The DNA here is from genome assembly GCA_018584345.1 of Thuja plicata. Lineage (NCBI taxonomy): Eukaryota > Viridiplantae > Streptophyta > Pinopsida > Cupressales > Cupressaceae > Thuja > Thuja plicata. The sequence continues at coordinate 1,249,239 of MU223961.1, read as the reverse complement.
TTTTATGCTAATGTTATGCTGCAGGTTTGGAGAGCAATTTTGGAGGAGATTTTGAGCACTAGAGCTTGGATATTGCAACTTCTCTCTTCTTGTCTTCTTCTTTCATGCCCCCATGGCAATCCATTTAGATTAATTTTGCACTTGCATGTTAGATTAGATTCATGTTTCCTTTCATAGATTAATCTTGCATTTGTATTTCTTTTCATAAAATAAACATGCTTTGTTATCATATAGATTAATTTCCTTTCTTGCATTGTTATCATATAGAATAGCTTTCATTTGCATGCATACTTGATGATCATGGAGACTAGCATTCTTTATTTTCCTCTTTGAATCTCTCATTTTAT
>MU223961.1:1161789-1172715 GCA_018584345.1 Thuja plicata | reverse complement strand
TTAGCCTTAGGAAAGTTTCTATTTCCTAGCAGTTGCCCGTTTAGGGTTTCGACATCCTTTATAAGGATTGTCTTCTTTGTATTTCATAAGGAGTTGTAAATCATTTCATTGTTGATAATATAGAAATAATTTCTGTCAACATGCATTTGCAGTCTCTGGCCTATCGGCCGCCTTAGCTCTTTCTCTCTTTCTGTCTTCTTCATTCTCGTAGCAGCTTTGCATGCAGGTGTTTCTTGGGTAGATTGATATTCTTCAATAGCATGCAAATTTTATTGTTATATTTTGCCTCCACTTTCAGGCGCATGTGATTCCTAGAATGATCGTGTAATCCAAAGTATATATCACTAAAAATATGCAAGTAAATATATAAATATAAAGGGATACCTCAATCCATATAAAGTAAGAGAAAAAATTTAATTTCATCATGCATATTCATCATTAAAGATGTCTGCTCCATGAGAGCCTATTTTAAATAAAGGAAATATGTGTAATGAATAGATTCTATCACATAAGTAACAATCATGACAAGTTAAATTTTAGTGTCATCAATCATAAAAAAGAAGGGAAGGAGAGAGAAAGGTCTAGGAAAATCTACCTATATCTAGAAAGTAGTATTATTTTATCTAGCTTGATAATCATGGGATGACAAGGTGTACCAGACATTGACATGCCATATAATTTGTCTACTCACATTATTGAGTCTTTGTGTATGCACTTGTAATTATTACGATTTTAATAGATAAGTGTTAGTGATAAGATATGCCCCATTCGATTGATTGCTTCCATTAGCAATAATAAAGTGGAGGAAATAAAATTATAATAAATGAAAAATTGAACTTAAGACTAACATGTAATTATGTCAATCATGTAAAGCAATAACCAAAATAAATGCATCATGTAATAAATAAGTAGAATGTTGTAATGCCCCGCCGAGGAACCCTCGGCTCAAGGACAAAATACTCATCAAACATGCGAAATATTTTTTTGTAAAATTATAATGTACTACATTAAATTAACCAGCACGTTATAATTCCATTTATTTAATCACCTAAATAGAAATCAAGAAGATAAAGATTAGAATTATCACCATATTCAATTAACAACAATTATCACTGCTTACCTGAATTTTGCTACCTTGTTTACTCCATTGTGGTCACCATGTCTAACACCTATAACTACACACATGTCTATCCAACTAGATGCAAAACATTAGATACATGATCATAAATAAAATTTTCATCAACATCTTATCTAAGTGAATTATTATTAATAAGAGTGAACTAATATCATTTCAAACTTAAAAAGATGAACCCTAAGGGGCCAAACCTAAGTCTCGAGGGCTCATCATCGATGGCCTTGCATACATTCACACTCTTCATAGTTTGACTCTTTAATCTTGAATCATAACATACTGGGTTCACCATAGTAAGGGTTCAAAATGTATCACATGTCATTGTTATATGTTTTATAAATACATAAGTGGGTACACAACCCTTTTTAGGGTAGAGTCCCCAGACAATTTCATCATCGGTTGCCACCCACTTGGTGAAATAGAGATGGAACTGTGGTTAAGGATAAAATATACCAACATCAACATCTAATGAAACATAAGATATTCACAAGTATAAATCTCTTATAAAGATAAGTGTAGAACATGACAAGAACCACCAGAGACTATTAATCCCAACCCTACAAGATAGGATGCTAGAGCACAAGAAGGGATCACAAGGCATCTACGTATATACCTCTCACATTTCTCCATTACGAATCCATTTCTAAAAGTATCATACAAATAGTCACAATCAGGTCCTCAAAAGACCCCAATATTAGACAATTCGTCCATGAAACCATGTCAATTAAAGGATTCAACCCATATACCTAACAATCAAGCATGAGAATGAAAATATAAATCCAAGCATAGTTTCTAACTTGACACTAAATCCAAAACTCGAGAATGAATAATATTTCATACTATAATAATATCGTCCTTAGTCTATATACACATGCATTTAGGATGATCAACTTAATTTCATAATTGACCAAAGTTAAATATCAAAACTACTCCTACTTTGATAGTCCGCTTTTGTTAACAAGAACAAATATAATTTCATTTATTAAATTAATGATAATATAAAGGGCCTTAAATGATATTAACTAATCTAATAGACCTAAATGCAATCCATCATATTCTAGCGTTAGTTGACGTTTAACGATAATAAGCTTATTTGATAAAATATAAACAAAATTTCAACACACAAGCTTGTTGCATTGTCTTAATGATAATAATGTGATATCAACATTACATTAATAATTTTATTATCAAAAGATTACCCAACTATCATTATAATTGCAAACCTTAATGCAAGAAAGATGGCCTATAAGTAATAATACTCTAATAATTTGTTTTAGACATACATATTTTTTAAATAATATGTTTACTATTATTGAAACAACTAGTAATAGATTTTAGGCTACAAGATTATTGAGTTTCACATTAACTCCAAAGAAACTATGAAATAACTCTACCATATGAGTTAGGTGCTTATAGTTATTTTATTTTACTTAGATACATTAGAATATTTATTGAATTAGCAAGTAAATGAAGTGTAGTAGCATTGTATTTCTAATGCACTAGTCTAATTGGATACTTGCACAAACAATGAACAACTCAATATCCATTACTAATACTCCATGAAATACATGCAAAATACATGATTATGATAAGTGACTTGCATTTAGTGGAAGACTCCAAAGAATGGAGTTTAATGGATGTGAACATGATATGCACCACAAAAGTATTGAAATTAATGAGATACAATTGCATTCAAAACCCATTGAGTAAAATTACTATTAGTAAATGCATTTGTAGTAAGAATAAATTGATATCTTACCTCTATCATGAAAGTTTTTAACTTTACACATGCACTCACCATACCTCTTTATTGGTTTTTCGAACATGTCACTAGAAATTTATTAACAATTTCATTGATCTAAACATAAATCACTTGCATTGGCATTAAAAGATTACCTCTTTATTGGTTTTTGGAACATGTCACTAGAACTTTATTGACAATTTCATTGATCTAAACATAAATCACTTGCATTGACATTAGAAGATTAAATAAGATCCATAGCCTCCCTAAAATTTCTACAGTAAGTCAATTCACTCTTCAACATGAAATATAATCACAATCCTTATAACTCATAATCATAACCCGAATGTGCATAACCTTAGACAAGCAAGGCATTTCAAAAGAGTAACCATAGTATGAAGTATCAATATTGAAAGACAATTTTAACCAAGAAAACACCCATTGATTCCAAATGCACAAATGAACAAGGAATGTATAGAAAATACATCTAATTGACATTAATAATTACCTCTACCCATTGAATGATGGTGGATGCCCATTTCCACATACTTTGATGCCAGTCTACCATCAATGGCCTGCTTCTCTTGAACGACATTGTCTACAACTATTGAGATCAAATATAACTATGTTTTATTCTGGTATCCTGTCAATCGATTGGCTTACATCCTCTCAAAAACATTTGACATTCATATAAACAAGAACAATTCTTAAAACTTTATGTCTTATCCACAATGGGTGAGATCCATATCACATGTCTTAGAACCCCAGGTCTCAACAAACTCCATAGCTGATTGTTTTTCCTCTTGCATCCATTACTTTGCACCAGCGTATGAATTAATTTTCATTCACACTGGAAGAACTTATGTCAATGTTGAATAAATAACCCTCCTAAAACGTTTCTAACAATCTCTTATATAGCGACAATACATGATTGTTTAAAGCACGATAATGAATCACTATTGGGAGATGATATCATTTCTCTATATAACAACAATGGATCTCTCTAGACGACCCTTTTCAAATTCTTGATACTATGTCACATTCAGAAGAGGATGTGCCAAACGGTTGCAACCTATTCCCTGTCCTTAGATATTGCTCTTTATGAAGAATGATTCCATAGAAAATACTAAGGGACACGTATATTATTTCCCCCACTCCATTATGGTTATCTATCAGTCTCTTCTTCCTTCTCGTTTCTAACTCTTGTTGTTCTCCCATCACAGTTCCCCTATCAGAATATCTTTTTTGTGACCTATTCTCAAGCTCCCATATTGGTACAATCATTTCCCCCGTCTGGAACTGTTACATCCCATTTAGCCGTTACCATTTTAGTTGCATCCTTTCATTTAGAATGATAATTCATGAGGCTAAGAGACACATCAATTCATAAACATTTAGTTTAATGATGACCATTGTTAATTCCCTTAAGCATTTGTTGAATGATTATTTGTCCTTCTTTGTTTTGATCACTGCTTAACTCTTATCATTCCTCCACCTTATTTCTGAAGTTTAATCCCATTGTATAGGTAAATAGCACTACCTTGATCAGTCATCAAGTCCCATTGTTGACTCTCAACAAAACCACTGATATTAATAAAGTAGGGTCTCCATTTTAAAATTGATGTTCTTTATTGCACATTAGGTGCATATTTAGTCAACTCTATGCTCATTTCTTCCTTTGATAATAACTTTACTTTATAATGTTATGTCAATAATTTTAAACACTTATTTATGACAATAACTAATAGCTTTGTTCACCTTCAATCTTGATCTTCATAACCTAATATCCTCCTTTAAGAGTCAGCTAAATTGTTTTCTATGGTCTTTATAAATCTATATAATTTGTAAATCTGATTTCCTTTGCATAGATTGAGTTGATGATAACTATCAACTCTTCACATCAATGAAAACTCTTTAACATGTCATACCATGTGAGTATCCTTCTTATTCTGGCATGGCTAGAGAGGTATTACATAAACAATAGTGTAGAATTCCACAGTCTATCATGTCAAATGATTGATACAAACTATGTTTGATCTGATTCAAATTCTCTCAAATTCTCTCAAAGTCTCTCAAATTCTCAAATTGCAATGCAATTCATTCAATCTTGCTCTCAAATTGCTCTATTATGCTCTCAAATTTCTCTCAAAGGCTATGATCTTGATGAATTTCTCTATGGTGTAGATGCAATTGCTCATGAATGTCTAGGATTCTTAATACTCTAAAAATGCTTGGTATTTATAGGATTTCCCAAGGGTAAGGGGTAGATTTAAGTTGATCATGATCAAAGTTTGGTTGACTTGAAGGCTTTCAAATGGTTTCGAATGGGGAGACCATTTAAATGGTGGTCTCAAAGGTTGGGACAAAGAGACAAATTGAGTGGTGAGGATGTTACCGAGTTAAATGAGTGATCAAGATTGCAAAGTTTGGAGTGATCCATGTGCTTTCAATCCTTGATTCTCATTGGCTCTTTGAATTCTTGTCTCCTTTGTTGAAAGAAATAAGGATTTAATCAATTCAATTAACTAATTAAATTAGTCATGTAAGAGAATAGGTTGATTTTGATTTTTGAATTAAACTATACATTTAATTTATTAAATAAATTATATAGCTTTGATTTATCCCTTTTAGGCTTATACTTAATTAATTGATATATTTATTAATTGATCCTTTGATTTAATGTGATTTAGTCCCTTTTGATTGAATTAATCCATTTGATTTGATAAATTGATAATTGATTCGATTAAAATACACCTGACCAAATTTAGGTGTCTACACTAACAAATGATGTACACCAAAAGATAAAACTTGATATGCAATTGAAAACTCACAAATCACTCACTAAAGAAACTATATTATCTCACAACCCAACCAAACATGATTAACAATAAATATTCTGATGAGAGGTTTCAGTCTTCTGAGATTTATAAAAAGGAAAACAATGACATTTCCACTATTTTAATACCCAAAATATTAAACACACCCACATACCTACACTATAACATGTTACTTTCTGCATTCAACATTGAATAAATTTGATAAAATAAAGGATAAACACAATATTTCAATTAAATAGTTCACAAACAATATTAGAACCCAACATATTGAGAAGTAAACCCAACTTCTATTATAAAAAAAATAGGAATCTTCGCTACAAATTGTATGAGCTCAATACAAAATATGTCTATATTTGCAGTAGAAAAATATGGGAAGAAAGAAAGAACTTGAGAAATAATTACAATGCAAAGCCTTACAGAAAGGTCTCAATCGAAATAGAGGTGGAACTAAGCTTGAACTTCCCTTGAACTGACCTAGAACTCAAACTTCACCTTTTTTTGTCCTCCAAATTTGCAAAAATGTCTCCTTGGGTCGAATTTAAAGAAAAGCTCCCAAAAAAGAGGTCATAACTGGAAGATACATGTAGTTAACCACCTCAAAGCCTCCTTAACACTTGTGTAACCCATGAGGACTCCTTAACTAATGTATAGCTTCCCATAAAGTCACCAAATCCCCTCCACAAAGTTTGTTAATCTCCTCTTGATCTCAAGTTGTATCACTTGACTCGTAAATAAAATAAGATGGAATAATAAAAGCATTTAGTAAAGTGTTTATTAATTCTCACTTTAATAAATGTTTTTATTATTTCATTTATTTTTTCAATTCCAAAAGAACATGTAATTATTTTAGCATTTAGACTAATACTTATTAAGGTTTGAATGCTAAAATAAAAACATAACATAAATTCTTTTTAATCAAAGGTAAAACAAAAATCTCCATTTGGTCGATGACCTTTAGGGTAAAAACCCTAACACATTTTTTCTCTCTCTCATTTTCACTCAACAACTCTCTGCTTGCGCCACCATGAGGGTTTTGAGGGTTCCATGGAGAATTCTTGAAGGTTTTTCTTGAGATTTCTAGTGCAAATCTTTTTAAAGGTCATGGATTTCTATAGGTAGGTTTTCTTTTATTACTAGAAAGAGGAAGTGCTACCTCTTTGAGCTCTTTGTATTTTCTATGCAGTCATGTGATTTTCTCTACATTAAACCCTTATGTACCTAGATAGATGCTATTCATTGCAGACCATGGTTTCAAGGTTTTATTGTTAAAAAATTGCATGGTTTGATTTTCCTGTATAGTGCGCTTGAGGGCTTTATCATAAAAATAACAAGGTCTCATTTTGTGCTCAATGGAACATTATTTCACTACATTACAACTATGCCTCCATATCTCTACCTCTGTTCTTGATAGTTGCTCTGAATTATCTTAGTACTTGATAATAGTAACTGATATTTTTATGGCAGACCCTTTGAAATCATTGTCTCTTCATATTTTTTTCTTTTAACATGGTTTGAAGCATATTTATGTCATTGTCATGCTAGTTTTGACCCTTATCATGCTCATTGTTCCTCTTTTATAACTATTTGATGGATGACCTTTCACTGTAATAATCGTGGTCTTCACTGTTCTCTGATGCATGTAACCCTCCATGATATTGTTGTCTATTGCACAATGACAATGATCTTTGTTTCATTAATGGTCTAATCTTTCCATGATTTTGTACATGATAATCTTTATTCAAGTTCTTGGTAAAAAACATGCCTCTAAGAAGCATCTTTGCAGTTGTTCTTCACTATGCTCTTTTATAATTGTCACCATGAACTATGAAAATCATTGTTTTTAGCATAATGGAATTTTTATAATATGACAATAACTTCTCCCTTTACTGATATATTATGAATTGAAACCATTGTTTAAATCACATGTAATAGCACAGTTTCTCCATCTTTGTGTGGCTCCATTTCATGTTAGATCATTGATTCATATGTGTACTGTGAACTACCTTTGATTTCATGGTTTCTCTTGACATGTTGCTTTTATTGAAATGGTTGTAGCCATTGTTGGCATAACACATTACTAGTCACTATTATATATTTCAATACCATTGTTGTCCTTTGGTCTTTATGGTTGCTTTTGTTTCCATGTTGTCTTAAACTTGGTTATAATAATTCCTTGTTCATTTAATGATCCTATCATGTTATACAACATTTCTTTGACATACTCACTGCTTGGTAACTATTCTTCATTAACTGACTTTGTAGCTTTTTTCATGATTACGAATTACCTATTCCTCTTTTACTGTACTATGGAAATCAATGTCATAATTTTGAAATTGGTTCCACTATTTCTACCTGCTCATATATGTTCACTATCACCTCTTAACCCGTCCTATCAATCATTGCCTGGTTTTGACCGAAGATTCTCATTGTAGTTGCATTCCACTATTTAATAATCCTCCATGGCACCGTTTTTCCATATTAAGAGATTAATGCCCCTTCATACTCATAGGAGTTTCGTTGAGTAAAAAATTTGTTATTCTTTATAGTGAACATTACAATTCCCTTTCATAAATGATGAGTGCCTTCTTGATTGAACTACAATGAGTATGAAGACTATACACTCTTACCTTTATCACAATATGAGACGCAAGAATGACGGGTTCAACCCTTGTGGGAGACCATTTTAACCCACATGCTATAATACTATGATATTAGTTTTAAAAAAAATTATTGATGAATATGATACTTGTACCTACACAGTGAACAAACATGTTAGATAAATAATGAAGTTTTAGTTCTGATGAATATTGATGATGTCTCCTTTGTTTTTCCTTCTGATACATATGATGTCTGTAAACTGATCTAATGCATTATAAGAGCATATATGTATCTGTGAAAATATATATTTGTTGATGTTGCAAATGAAATAATTGGGTTTCCTGAGATCTAACACAATTTTCCACCTCTTGCAGATATTTCCAAAGCAGCAAGGCAACTAGTTGGATGAAGGAGATGAATATGAAGTTTCTCAACTGTGGGGTTCATGTTAGGATTAGGTAATACTAAGAGGGGGAGGGGGGGGGGTGAATCAATATTACAACACTTAATTAAACTTTTCAACCAATTGCAAATAATCCATAAGCTTGCATAAATGAAAAGAACATAAGCAAATAACACTGTTCTCATAACACCATTATTTATTGTCAAGGAAACCCTGGCCAAGGGAAAACCCCGGTGGGGATGGTACCCAAAAGCATGCACTAAAGTATAGTGTCCCTGTTAGGAAATCTATCCCTATTAGGAGTTGAATATTACATAGTACATTTCCTTGTTAAAGGAATAACAACCTGTTAAAGGTATACAACACCCTGTTAGGGGCCAACTGAGCTTACAACTCTTACAATATAGTTTTGTTACAAAATGTTCTCAATAATGAAAAAAATAAGCATCTCTAATGCTTAGATAGCTCCAGTCATATTTCTTCAATGATATATGTCATCCTCTGCCTCTTCCATTCGTATATCACATCCAAAGACTTTGTTCACAACTATTTCCTCGCTCAACAAAAATATCTTACATATATATCTTTCTTCTTTACCGAGTCGATTCTCAAATAAAAATATTACATAGTCGGCTCTCAATACAAAATACATTTAATAAAGAAAATATCAAATAAATAGTCGGTACTCTTACATAATTAAAATATAGGTTATCAACAATCATAATCCAACTCTGATTGCCAGGAGTCCACGTCATACCCCCTGAATCATCGCTTCTGTCCAACTGCTCTGTATCACTGTTCTGATGTTGTATGTTTGTCTTCAAATATCTCTAACTTACTGTAGACATCACCAAAACAAAATTGATCTTAGGTGGAGGTCACACATAACCCATACTATCTTCTTCTAAGCTCGCTTGCCATAACTCATCGATCTCGATCTTCAATACTCAAAATGCCTCTGTATTTCTACTTCTGTACTTAGCCAATTTCAAAGTCACCATAACTTATCTCTAAAGGAATCGATCAATAAGCTAGATGTGTTGCCATAAATGACAACCAAAAAGTGAATCACATCATACAAAATTGATCACTTGCCAACAATCTCTCCCTTTGGCATTGATGGAAACACTTAACAAAAAAAAAGACTAAGTGTTCCAACAAAACAAAAATTGTCTCTCCTTCTTCTTTCTCTATTAATTTGTTTTTCTCTTCTCCTTTATACATTATCTTCTCCTCTTCTCCCCTATTCATTTTTCTCTTCTCTCTTCTCCCCCTTTGACAACAATGACAAAGGTGCATAAAAAGTAATAAAACTAGTGCTTGCTTACCAATTTCAGAATATCTTGAAAGGAATCTTCCAAGATCTTCACTTCTGTACTTCATGACTTAAGCAATAGTTGACTAGCATGAATTAGTCCATTTAATGCAAATGATGTTGTCTATGTTTCTTTCAACTCTATTGGCATAGAGTTAGCCAATTATTTTGTAGTTTTCTCCATGTCTGATAAGTGGGCTTCAATAATTGATAGCTTAGGAGTGATTAAACTCTTCAGTAAACCAAACCTTGTCATAACTCTCCCTTTCTCAATATCCAATACATCTAGTTTAGCCAAAATTCTTGTTACTTTTTTGTCCAATTCCATTACAGATTGTGAAGAGGTCTCACAACTGTCCATCATGTTGTTCAAGGTTGCCCTATCCTTGGCAATAATGTCTTCAATGTCTTGAACATGCCTGATAGGATTTATGCAATAACTGAATAGTGTTTTGCCATGTGAAACACAACTCTTAGCATTTGTTGTACTAGTTCTCAAAATGCCCAAGTCCCATGAGATAGACTGAAAAAATTCAAATAGATTCTTCTCTAAGTAGTTCTTTTCTGCCTTTCCTTCTGAAATCTTTACCAAGTTCTCATAATGTCCATCAAACACATCAAGTGTCAAATTCAGGTTCTCTACATCATCTCTATTCTGGAAAAAAATAGGTACTGGGAGAAATATGTTCACAATATCAATTGCTCTAGACATCACCTTGGTCTTCTTGTCACTTTTCTTATCAGATCTCTCCTATGCTTTGGTAAGTGCAGTAAAAGCTAATTTTACCAACTCATCCTCATCCATGCAATCAACATCCATATCAATAGATTTGTCTTTACTTGCCAACATTAAGGTAGAAGATGTGTCAACTTCATTCTTGACTTCAACATTTGCTTTTT
>MU223961.1:1129991-1150400 GCA_018584345.1 Thuja plicata | reverse complement strand
CACCTAACAGTGTGTTTGTAACCTTTAACAGGGTTGGCTCCTAACAGGGCTCACTTTAGAAGAGTGAAAATTTGGGGTACCGGTCCCAGTGGTTTTTTCCCTTAACAAGGTTTCCACGTTAAAATCCATTTGTTATGTGTGTCTGGTTTATTACTTTACTGTTTTACATTTCACATATGCATTTCTGGATTGATTGGTATACTCTGCATATTTAGTGAGTGTCGGTAAATAGTTTTTACTACTTATCGGTAATCAAGGAGAACAAGGTCAGAAAAGGAAAATTGACAGACAGTTAAATCATTATTAGTATTTCATGGCATGCATCTTGTAGGGACTTAATAATCTGAGATTTATTGATTGGTGGTTAAGTTTAAAGATAAGTTTTTGAAGCCACTGATTCACCCCTCGTCTCAGTTATTACTAACAATAAACATCACCAAAACAAAATCGATCTTAGGTGGAGGTCACACATACCCCATACTATCTTCTTCTAAGCTCGCTTGCCGTAACTCATCGATCTCGATCTTCGATACTCAAAATACCTCTGTATTTTTTCTTTTGTACTTAGCCAATTTCAGAGTCACCAAAACTTAACTTTAAAGGAATCGATCAATAAGCCAGATGTGTTGCCATAAATGAAAACCAAAAAGTGAATCGCATCATACAAAATTGATCACTTGCCAACAGTTCATCATTACAAGGCAATGATGGATCCCTCTCCTTTCTTATGCTTTACATTCTCATGTGCATTTTTTCTCTTTATAATGTGTTACAATAGTTATTCCCATGACTTGTGTGGGATATTTTAACATTTATGAATAAACAAAACACTTTTCTATGCAAAGTTGTGTATTCTTTTCTTTTTGTAAATAATTGCATAAATATGATGTTCATTTGATAGAATTTTCTTTTTCTGTAATGAACACTTAATTTCTTTGTCTGTAATGAACACTTAACATAAATAAATGTATACCTTTCACCTTTAGTTGCATAGGTTATTCGAGCTCTACTTGATTGATTTGAAAGCAAAAATAGGTAACAATCATGAAGATATATATGAGAAGCTAGGTGATCAAGGTGATTGAATTATACAATGAAGCCCATAAGATCAAGGGGATATAAAATAATTAGCAATGGATAACAACCCCCCTTCATGTATGACAATTAGCTATGATATTAGTTTATGTCCATGATATTAACCAAGTCTTTTACTGATTTTCTAATTGCAATGAAAAGGTCAAATTATTTTAGGTTACAAATTAGGGTCTAATGATAAAGGGACAAATTCAATTGGGTCAAAATTTTCCTTTTCTTTCTTTTGTAATTAAGATTGGTTAGATTCACACAAAGGAAAAATATTTTAGGAAATTCCTCTTTTACATGTTTTCTTAGTTCTCTTTGGTATTGTATGCTAGAATTAGGGGTCAATCAAAGATTAAACTCACATACCTATGAAAAATTAACTTGGAAAATAAACAAGATTAAATAGAAGTATGAACTATATAGATAAATAATTAAATTCAATTATATAATAATATAATTAGGACCTTAATTAATTAAAGAGCGCATATTTAATTGATAATGCCTCTTCACCATTTGTTAAGTGTATACATTTTTTCCCTCTTTGAATTGATATGATTATGAGCATTGGCTCAAAGAAAACTTGATTGATTGCCCCAAACAACAATGATTCAATGCGATGTTTGATAAGTTGCCCCTAACTAGCTCCAGGTCGATGCAATGATTGCAAATGCAAGAATTTTAGTTATGACAAGATTCAATTGGTTGGTATGCTTGTTGATGTGAAAAAAAATTGATCATTGTGTGATGCCTCTGTGATGAAAAATGCTCAGGATGATGCCCAAGTTTATGAATTCAAATAATGCAATATATGCCCCCTCGAGAGATAAATCAGTGAGAAATGTGCCAAATAATGAATATTCACGTGTTAATTTTTGAAGATTAGCTGTGTAACTTGGATCTATATGATGTTTTGAAAATTAGGTTGGATAATGTGAAATAGATCAATTTATCTCGAGATATGATGATTAATTCTACCCCTAGTTGAAAATTTTGATTAGTTGGGAGTAAAAATTAATTAAATGCCACAAAAATCCCTATTAAAATGTTTATATTGGGGTAAAAAGTCACTTTCCCCATTTCATTTTCACTCTTACCTTTTTTGTTTTTTACTCCTCCTCCAGCCCTTTCTAAGAAAAATGGTGGTCCCGCTGGTGTCACATAGATTCGAGAGGATCAGGAACCATGATCGACCTCCTGTGTATGAACCATATGTATGTATCGAAAAACCCACTTGTTATTTCAATTCTTGCACATTTTTAAAATTTATTTAAAATTTCAAGTTTAAAGCATGTGAGTGATTTTGTTGCACATATGAAATGTTTTTTAGCGCATATAATAGATAGGATTGCACCTTTAACATATATACCTGCATATTTAATTTTTTGTAAAGTTGCGCATATGCAGTATGTTCTTGTCCATCAAATTGATATAATTGTTATTTTCATGTTGTAGTGCATATGAAGAATTATATTGCGCACTTGACTGATTTGGTTGTGCATTTAAAAGTATTACGCATATGAGTTTTGTTTTAGCGCATTTAAGGTGCAGAGTTGTGTGTCGAAGAAAAGATGCCCATTAGTCAGGTTTTTTTTTTAATCTCAATTTGATTATTTCAGCAATCGTCGATGATCCTCATGTGATTCTATGATGGTTTTGATGCTTTTTCCTGTGTAGAGACAAGGATAGGTTCCCAAATGAGAAATTTTAGATGCTGTTTGATGTCTAATCCCCTTAGAAATAGGAATTACTAATAGGTTCTCTAAAGAGAGCAAATAGGTTTGATGTGTGATGTTTTGATGCCAACTAATATTGATTTGAATTGCATTGGATATGAGGTTTTTTATTTGATTATTGATCTGAGCATATTTCTAATTGGATGCTTTGATTGATTGATGATTGATTGGGTATATTGTGTGATTGATTGATTACTTGCGCTATTTGACTATTTTTTTATTTACTTGTATTATAGGAGACCCGAGACATTTTACAGGCACATAGTCAATATCCCCGGGATTTTTATATGATTACTCTCCTGATGCGATCTGAGTGGAATGTGATAGATGTGTTGGGGTTAGGACACTTTCTTTATATGCCCCATTATTGGGTGAATAAGGGTTTGTTGATTGTGCTCGCTGAGAGGTGGTACAATGAGTATAACACCTATCACCTTCTTATGAGTGAGATGGCCATTACCCTAGAGGATGTGTATAGGATCTTGTGCATACCGGTGATGGGGACTCTTGTGGATTATGATTTTGATGGGGGAGAGAGTATCAGTGCACTCAAGAGGATGTTCAAAGATGATCAGATTGATGGGAATGAGGTTCCCTAGTTAGATATGTACCTCCATTACCCAGTTCTTCCTTCAGTCCTTGCTGGATTAGTTTGTGGGTTTTTGTGTGGAGACAGGAGGGATCATGGCTTTTCTGTTGGATGGGGTTGAGGGTTAGATACTATATTGACACAGGGTACTCTTTATGCTTGGGAGACATTTATATTAGCCCACCTATATTATGACTTACACTATGTTGTCTACTATGGATTGAATAGCTGGTCGATATAGATCATTCTTTTATAGATATGGGCATGGGAGCACATCCCAATTACTCACTCGGATGCAAATAGAGCTCGGCCTTCTAGGAGGCCATATGTGTATGCATATCCAGGTGTCATTGTCCAACATAAGTTGGGAAAGTTAGCATGGTGGAGATGGGCTATTGATGATATTGATACTATGGTATGATGTCAGTATCTTGATTGTGAGGCATGAGTTGAGGACCGGTCATAGATGCCATATGTATTCACTTCCCAAATTTTGATTGGTTAGACACCATATATTATTGATCATTTTCTTGTTTCACGCGTCCTATCAATCATTGCCTTGTTTTGACCGAAGATGCTCATTGTAGTTGCATTCCACTATTTAGTAATCCTCCATGGCACCATTTTTCCATATTGAGAGATTAATGCCCCTTCATACTCATTGGAGTTTCATTGAGTAAAAACTTTGTTATTCTTTATAGTGAATATTACAATTCCCTTTCATAAATGATGAGTGCCTTCTTGATTGAACTATAATGAGTATGAAGACTATACACTCTTACCTTTATCACAATATGAGACGCAAGAATGACGGGCTCAACCCTTGTGGGAGACCATTTTAACCCACATACTATAATACTATGATATTAGTTTTAAAATTTTTTATTGATGAATATGATACTTGTACTTATACAGTGAACAAACATTTTAGATAAATAATGAAGTTTTAGTTTTGATGAATATTGATGATGTCTCCTTTGTTTTTCCTTCTGATACATATGATGTCTGCAAACTGATCTAATGCATTATAAGAGCATATATGTATCTGAGAAAATATATATTTGTTGATGTTTCATATGAAATAATTGGGTTTCCTGAGATCTAACACAATTTTCCACCTCTTGCAGATATTTCCAAAGCAGCAAGGCAACTAGTTGGATGAAGGAGATGAATATGAAGTTTCTCAACTGTGAGGTTCGTGTTAGGATTAGGTAATACTGAGAGGGGGGGGAGGGGGTGAATCAATATTACAACACTTAATTAAACTTTTCAACCAATTGCAAATAACCCATAAGCTTGCATAAATGAAAAGAACATAAGAAAATAACACTATACTCATAACACCATTGTTTATTGTCAAGGAAACCCTGGCCAAGGGAAAACCCCGGTGGGGATTGTACCCAAAAGCATGCACTAAAGTATAGTGTCCCTGTTAGGAGATCTAGCCCTATTAGGATCTTAATATTACATAGTACATTTCCTTGTTAAAAGAATAACAACCCTATTAAAGGTATACAACACCCTGTTAGGGGCCAACTGAGCATACAACTCTTACAATATAGTTTTGTTACAAAATGTTCTCAATAGTGAACAAAATAAGCATCTCTAATGCTTAGATAGTTCCAGTCATATTTCTTCAATGATATCTGTCATCCTCTACTCTTCCATTCATATATCACATCCAAAAACTTTGTTCACAACTATTTCTTCGCTCAACAAAAATATCTTACATATATATCTTTCTTCTTTACCGTGTCGGTTCTCAAATAAAAATATTACATAGTCGGCTCTCAATACAAAATACATTTAATAAAGAAAATATCAAATACATAGTCGGTACTCTTACATAATTAAAATATAGGTTATCAACAATCATAATCCAACTCCGATTGCCAGGAGTCCATGTCATACCCCCTGAATCATTGCTTCTGTCCAACTGCTCTGTATCACTGTTCTGATGTTGTATGTCTGTCTTCAAATCTCTCTAACTTACTGTAGACATCACCAAAACAAAATTGATTTTAGGTGGAGGTCACACATAACCCATACTATCTTCTTCTAAGCTCGCTTGCCATAACTCATCGATCTCGATCTCCAATACTCAAAATGCCTCTGTATTTCTGCTTCTGTACTTAGTCGATTTCAGAGTCACCATAACTTATCTCTAAAGGAATCGATCAGTAAGCCAGATGTGTTGCCATAAATGACAACCAAAAATTGAATCACATCATACAAAATTGATCACTTGCCAACAATCTCTCCCTTTAGCATTGATGGAAACACTTAACAAAAAAAATGACTAAGTGTTCCAACAAAACAAAAATTGTCTCTCCTTCTTCTTTCTCTATTAATTTTTTTTTCTCTTCTCCTTTATACATTATCTTCTCCTCTTCTCCCCTATTCATTTTTCTCTTCTCTCTTCTCCCCCTTTGACAACAATGACAAAGGTGCATAAAAAGTAATAAAACTATTGCTTTCTTACCAATTTCAGAATATCTTGAAAGGAATCTTCCAAGATCTTCACTTTTGTACTTCATGACTTAAGTAATAGTTGACTAGCATGAATTAGTCCATTTAATGCAAATGATGTTGTATATATTTCTTTCAACTCTGTTGGCATAGAGTTAGCCAATGATTCTGCAGTTTTCTCCATGTCTGATAAGTGGGCTTCAATAATTGATAGCTTAGGAGTGATTAAACTCTTTAGTAAACCAAACCTTGTCATAACTCTCCCTTTCTCAATATCCAATACATTTAATTTAGCCAAAATTCTTGTTACTTCTTTGTCCAATTCCATTACAGATTGTGAAGAGGTCTCACAACTGTCCATCATGTTGTTCAAGGTTGCCCTATCCTTGGTAATAATGTCTTGAACATGCCTGATAGGATTTATGCAATAATTGAATAGTGTTTTTCCATGTGAAACACAACTCTTAGCATTTGTTGTACTAGTTCTCAGAATGCCCAAGTCCCATGAGATAGACTGGAAAAATTCAAATAGCTTCTTCTCTGAGTAGTTCTTTTCTTCCTTTCCTTCTAAAATCTTTACCAAGTTCTCATAATGTCCATCAAACACATCAAGTGTCAAATTCAAGTTCTCTACATCATCTCTATTCTGGAAAAAAAATAGGTACTGGGAGAAATCTGTTCACAATATCAATTGCTCTAGACATCACCTTGGTCTTCTTGTCACTTTTCTTGTCAGATCTCTCCTATGCTTTGGTAAGTGCAGTTAAAGCTAATTTTACCAACTCATCCTCATCCATGCAATCAACATCCATATCAATAGATTTGTCTTTACTTGCCAACATTAAGGTAGAAGATGTGTCAACTTCATTCTTGACTTCAACATTTGCTTTTTCTTCTTTCTACTCCAATTCTTTCTGCCCTTCTTCCTCAGTCACTGTATTGACATTATTTTCTTCAAATGGGTCCTTCTAATCATGTGAAGTGTCAAGAGTCATAGACACACCAGAAACATACAAATATGGTTGCATATCAACTTCGCTCTTCTCAACACTTGCCTCAGATGTCTTCAAACTTTCTCCCATTCCTAAGGGTGTAGGCAAAGTAGTTGTAGGAAGTGGGGTCTTCTCAGGAGTAGTGTTCATTAATATTTGGTCCAGTGCTTTTTGAGTCTCCTCAATAACTGCATCATATTTTCTTGCCATAATCTTCACTATTCTAGTCTTAGATCTTAATAAAGGTTTCAGTTCTTTAAATATTCTATCTGTTTCTTGCATAGAAACTACATGAAACATATTATTAATTTCTTGATTTCTAATAGTTTCATCCTTAATTTGTGCTAGTTGTTTCCTAGTCTCCAATCTACCATATAACTCTTCAGGTATACTGCCCTCTATCTCCAATAGATTCCTCTTGAAAACAAGTAAATGATTAACTACAACATCCTCAATCCAAAGTTTATCAGTTTCCTCAAACCTATCATAGTATTTGTTAATAGAAACTAACTTCCCTTGCTCAATAGCTCTCTTCTCAATCATCTCCAAGTCAGGTTTCCATATATGCTTGTCACTTTCAGGTTTCTTCTCTTCTCTCATAGTGTTTTGTTCTTTAGGTGGTGAAATATGTCTGTTGGATCTAGTACTCACTCTAGGAATAATCTTTTCTGCCTGCAAGGTCTGCTGTGGTGGAGAGGAGGTTACATCAATAATCGTAGAAGGTAGATTTTCTACCATCACTACTTCAGGAGGTGGAAGAGCTGCAGTAGCAGTAGTTGCCAATCCAGAAGATCACTCTGCTAACTTCTTCTTAACTTCCTTCAACTCTTCCTCAGTGAATCCTACCTTAATACCACATTCATGCACAATGTTGTATACTTTTATTTTCCTCAAACCTCTGGATTGTTCCTCTCTTACTATAGCTGATCTTTCCTCATAGGCTCCCCATCTCTCCTCAGATGTATCTATATTCGATGGTAGGACATGTTCGATTTGCATAGTTAATACCTCAGAACTTACCTCATATCCCATAGGATAACACCATTTCTTCCTCAGTATAACTACCTCAAAGAATACACACTCAGTTTCAACCATGAAACATATTGTATCCTTGTACTTCTCAACTAAGTCTTCAGGTATCATGTATCTTCCTTTCATCTACCTCTGAAGAATCTTAATCATACCAAACAAATCACCATCAACCCATGTGTTGTTCTGTCTTCTGTAACTATCATAAATCTATATACCAGTAGGTATCCCTTTTCTCCAACCACTAGGGTGCATGCCTGGAAATCTGTTCTCAATGTGTATGTACATATGCATCAATAGTGAACCAAATCTGAAGATATTCGATCTTTTTTCTTTATCAATTTCACATTCTCTAGAAATTATTGTGCTAGCACTTCGCATAGATTATATTTAGTATTCTCTTTCACCATTCTATATTCCATCATGATAACTCCTACAGACACTGAAATAGGTCTACTACTATAGTAGAATTTGTAACCAAGTATCATAGCAATCAAGTTTACATCCTGTTGCACAATGTCGCTTACTGTCATAGCTCACCTGTCCTATTTTGAGTGTGTTAGGGTTTCAACTTGATTCTTAACATGTTTCTCTGCTTCAGGAATGATTCTAGTATTATCCAATCTAGTAATCTCATGAATCAATTCACTACAAATCTTCACAGGTTGCTCGCCTATCCAAATAATCTGATCATGTACTCTGCTCAACAATATCTTAAACCATTCTTCTTCGTTGAATTCATATAAGTCTTGAATTTTCATAATGCTCAATTGATCAACATGTTTGTATTCATATCTCATAATGCTTTTGTCAGTCGTATACTTCATTTTAGTAGAAATTTCATCAACACCTAATATATCATACTTACAATGAATGTATGTCCTACTGTCTTCTACGTGTAAAACTCTATGTGGTGTTTGAGAAAATGATCCTTTAGGGTCTTCTTCACAAGAATTGAAAGGATGTTTCTTGAATTTATATCTATTTGATCTATAACATCATAAATAATAGGTGTATCCATAGCTAGATGATGTAAATACCTCTTACACACTGAATTCTGAGTTTTCGCTTCAATCGATCACGCAAGGCAATTGTAAGATAGACTAAATCTCTCTGCTCTCTAATTTCCTTAGGTCATTACTCGTCAAATTGTAAGGAAATAGATAATAATATGGTTCTTTATACAATGTTAATTCATTAAAAGTTCACATTACCCAATGTTGTCCAGTCGGCTATAAATCTCGCGATCACACAATAAGCATCGTTCAATGTTGCGCTCATAAATATATACTCCATGATGTCGGCCACAATCATACCTAAGCTTGCTAGAGCCCAATCCAAAAAATTAGGGGCTGGATATATTCTGATATCTTCATCCAATGCTCCCACTAAGGCCATGATCGGCCAATTAGGTCGATTTTGCTTTGTTACCATCACGCAAAGATCCAGTAGCATCTACTTTCTCTCCCTGAACCAATGTCTCACTTGTCTCTTTGATCTTCCATATCTTACCACTGATGTTATCATTTTTTAAATCTGCAACACTCTTACCAATATTATTTCCATTCTTCTGTGTATTCATAGGATGTGGTACTCTTCTATTGTTTTCTCCATTATACCTGCAAAACTTTTCTATATGACCTGGATGATTGCATTTGTAACATATAGGAGGTCTTCTTTCCTGATTTACTTGAAACTTAAAATACTTCGCAATGTGTCCAAGATTATTACATTTATAGCGTGTAGGTTTCACTATAGGTTCTCTTCCATTTCTTGTCTATATCCAGATTTATTAGGTTTCCTGCATTGTGCTTTCTTGTGCCCATATCCAGTACAATTAAAACAATAATCAGAAAAGATCTTAAGAGGGGCATTACCTCTACAATCTCTTTTCATGTGTCCAAACTTGTTACAACCAAAGAATCTACCGTTGAAGGGTCTGATCTGCTCTCTAGGTTCTTCAATAGTAGGTTTTTCAGCATCAATCTTTGCATCAAAATTTTCTTCTTGTTTCTTCAAACATTCAACTTCATTGAATCCAACACTAGTCATATCACCTTTAGGTTTCTGTCTGTCTCTTTGTTCATCGATCAAATCACTGCTAGTGTGAAGTTTCTCAATGTGCTTCTTTGCCTCAACAAGTTCACCTTTTATGATCTGATTGTATTTCTCCAATTCTAGATACTTGTTCTTGTAGTTTTCAGCCTCATTCTTCATTTGTTCTATCAAAGTCTTTGCACTATTCAAAGCATCTTCAATCTTCTTCGTAGCATCTTTTTGTAATTGAATCTCTTTAGTCATGGCTTCATTCTCAAGCTTTAAGGTTTCATTTTCTTCTTCAAGTTGCTTCATCTGATCTGAATTGTCTTTGTCTGAATCTTCTTTTATCTGAACCACAAGATCCTAACTCTAACTTCTGGAAACTTCAAGATGGTCTCTAAGTTTCTTTATAAATTTCTCAGCTCTTCGCACGTTGAATCTTAATTCTCCATTCTCTGCTTTTGCTTTATAAAGGTCTTCAAGTGCAGCATCAAAGTTTTCTTGAAAACTATCTAAATCCATTCTGATCTCTCTTAAGCTGTTAGACTTTCTCTCCAAGGGCCATATGTGTATGCATATCCATGTGTCATTGTCCAGCATAAGTTGGGAAAGTTAGCATGGTGGAGATGGGCTATTGATGATATTGATACTATGGTATGGCATCAGTATCTTGATTGTGAGGCATGAGTTGAGGACCGGTCATAGATGCCATATGTATTCACTTCCCAAATTTTGATTGGTTAGACACCATATATTATTGATCATTTTCTTGTTTCACGCATATATCGACAATATTATTAGTTATAGGGTAGGCCACAGGGTGTGACTATCTACTCTCGTGTTCAATCAGAGGTCAATGAGTGGGGTTTACTCAACTCTTATGATGCAACTACAGTCAAGCACTATGGATTAGGTTCCCAGGCATGGGATTTTGTGCATGACACTCTAGATGGGGTTATCTCAAGAGAGAGTACTCTCAATACCTGTTGGATCATCATTTTCCTAGATTTTAATCTCTTATGAGCCAGTCCCAAATTTCGGAGGACAGAGAAGTGGTCGAGGTGGTATGAGTGGAGGAGATGGTGGAGATGCTAGTGGTGGTGGTGGGTGTGGCTATGAGGTTTTATTGGATAACATGATGTTACCCAAATGTAGGATATATGGTGGGGTAGGGTGATAGGATGCAGGATAGGTTACCCCTCCACAGGTTATAAATACATAGGTAGGACCATCAGGAAAAAGGTTTCTCCTCTACGAGCTACAACTACACAGAAGATGCCCTCAGGATAGGCAGGGAAAGATACAAAGGTGTGAGGAAAGGTGTAATCCATGCCTTGATTTCAAATTATTGGGTCCGCACCACCACTGGGTGATCAGGTTCTTGTGCTTCAGGTACAGGTTCAGTAGTTACAAACAAAGGTAGGGAAGCTGAGAGTGTAGTTAGCACATGCTTAGGCATAGATAGTTACCCTCACCTCAGAGCAGGATACTGCCTTAGAGTGATGCACCCGAGTGGAGGAGGTGAGTCGTACACTAGAGAAGACTATTTCCAGGGGCTTACAAGAGAGACTAAGAGGGATCTCATGCATCAGACAGAGAGGACAGAGTACTACTGAGTGATGTATTATCGAGATGTGTCTGTGGATAGACGAGCTCCTTCTTTTACACAAAGTTCCCATCGGGGTAGATCACAACGAGGTCCTACCCAAAGTGGAGGGGTTATAGGTCCACCCCCCAGACCTCTAAGTGGTCCAGATGATGGTGCAAGTATAGGTGGTGCGGGACCCACTACAGGTGGCACTGGATTGATTTCGAGGCTTACACCCTTTGGTGGGAGTCATACATAGCTCTCATGTTATTGAAATCTTGATGTATACATGTACTATTTGATTATTCATGTCATTTTTTTGTATATGATGTAACTCTTAGACTTTGATATCATTGGACATTGATTATTTTTTTATTATATGAGATGCAGCAACAGATTTTGTGTAGAGTGCCATGTTTTTTTATGCTTATGAGTATGTAGTACTATATGATGGATACATGCATATGTTTTATGATTTATGGATGCATGATTTTCTATGTGATGAATGCATTATGTTCTACATGATGTTTTTTATTTTCCTATATGCACATACATGATTATGATTAGGATGTGGATGAGTATGCTTATGAGATGTTATGCCATGATTACTAGATGTTATGCAATGATTATTTCCTTCATGATTATGTAGTGATGTGATATACTTGGATTCATATGTTATGAGATGTGTCACTTCCACGCTTTTATGAGATGTAATGACGTGTTGTGATATGCAATAAAATGATTTGTATTGATTTTATTCAATGATGTAAAATGAATGCATAATGTAAATGGATTTGTAAAATGATTTTTATGATATTCAATGAGATTTTTTATTTAATGCAAGTATATGTAAGATGTGAAAATGTAATGAGATTTTGAATATGGAAGACTATGTAATGTGCAGTTTGATAAATGATTTTGATATGAAAATGTAAATTATTTTGGTATGTAAATGAAAATACAAATTATTTTGATATGTAAATGAAAATGCAAATGATTATTGCAAATGCAAATTATCTTGATATGCAAATGCAAATGATTTTGATATGTAAATGATCATCTATGAAAATGTCTTTGATGAAAAGGAAAATGATTCAATAATCTAATGATATGCATATGATTTTATGGGATGATAATGCAATTGATCTAATGATAGGAAATTAATCCATTGTAATGAGTCTAATGATAGGAAAATTAAATGCTACTAATGAAATGAAATGCAATGAAATGATTAATATGAAATTAAACAATTGATATGAATATTAATCTAATGCATTGAGATGTAATGATGTGAAATCACTTGAATCTTATGATATGATATGTGATCCTAGTTTAAATGAAATGATATTCAAATGATATGCGATCCTAATGCTTTGCTAATGATGAGATGAGATGTCATTATTTTTATCAATGTCCATATGTACTCCATCAATCTAGTTAAGATCCCAACCTTGGGAAAACCCACAAACTACCACAAATGTCATGCAATCTACCATGAATACAATCTAAATGCCAGAGTAAATGCAATATTGTCATCCTTTTAAATCCTTTTGTCATTATTTTTTCATCATTGAGCTTTTTGAAATGTTATAAGTTGTGCAAACATCGATAGTAAAATTAAACCATAATGACCTGAGCACTACTTACATTGTGTTTAATTTTGCAAGTTAATACAAGCATTGAGGTATGATTAACCAAGATGGCATGAGTATTTCTTGTGTAAAATAGATAGGCATCAATATTTTTCTTGTGCAGACCCATGATGTCCTCCTTGATCATTTTCCAATCATGTCCTTAGACAAGTATGCACAATACTAATAATTAACTCACAAGCAACAAACAAAGAAAAATATCATGCTCTTGTATATGCGCAACTCCTACTCTGTGTAGTCAGGCTCAAACATGTCAAACATTAGATAATAAGAATTCAAACATAACTACAACAAAATAAATGCACACGACCTCTGATAGAGCCAAAACAAGCGCACCCAAGGCTTGTTTGATTTTCTCTTTTGAGAGACTGTGGGTGTGCTCTCAAAAATGCAATAAAAGATCCCCAAATGCAACCTTAAAGATTAAAATGGAAGCTATGGAGATCAAAAGTTTACAAAAATAGTATGAAGAGCTAGCTCGCAACAACGATAAAATGGATGAGATGATGAAAAATACAAGATTAAACTAGAATGATCTACAATGAGATGCAATATTAATCTAAGATGGATTCAAAATGATGAGTATGAAACTAAGATTGCTATGATGCAACATGAAATGCCAAACTAAACTAGCATGATTCAAGCTTTTATTCAAAACAAGATTAAATTTATGAAATTAAGCTAAGACTATCAAACTATAATGGATGCAAAATCTCTAGAGTAAAATGATAATAATAACAATGCTTAAAATGATAGATGATAATGGATGGAGTGAGGGCTCCTATTTATAGATTTTTGGAGGGAGATGAGGGGATTAAATGAGGTGGAACCCATATAGGAGCCACATAGGAGACACATCATAAAAAGGATGGTCATGCAAAAGGAATGATTTTCTCAGACATGTGTGAGCAACTTGGAAAGTGATAGGTCATTTAAGGGAGGAGACAAAATGGAAGAGTGAGAGAGGCTCAAGGTTGCTCACACATGTCTGAAAAAATCCCAAAGAGGGAAGAGGGGACAACCGTGTGAGAGTGTAGGTGGTCATTTATGGGAGGTGGTTGGACACCTAAGAAAGAGTTTCTCACACATGTGTGAGCAACTCATTAGGCTTAATGAGGTTAGGAATCACATAAATTAGCGGGTTAATCAAGGATTAGCTCAAATGTGTAGGTTAAGTGGGTGAGGTGATGGGTGTAGGCTAGGTTTTAGGTCGGATTTAGATTTAAATTAATGTAGATTAACTTAAATGGTGGTTTAGAAGAAATAGGATAAATGGAGGATTTAAATAAATATAAATTTATTCAAAAGTAGATTTTATGAGGGGAATGTATTAAATAAAATTTAATACATTAAGGGGGATGTATTTAAATTAAATATTAAATACCTTAGGTAATGAAGCTATTTAATTAAATAAGTATCCCACTCTCTAGGGTAATTCATAGCCATCTTAAATGTTGAACCTTCCTGACGGTTGATTCGAATTTGTCACTAGAACCTAGTCAAAGATCTATTGGAACCATTAATGATAATATAGATAGTTGATATTTCTTCCCATGATATCTTTTAGAACCCCATAAAAAACCATAGGTTATATTGGAATTCTCTTGTTGCATTGAACTTATCAAAGATCTATTTCTTTGCCATTGGGTCTCAACATAAAGCTTTAGAATTTTCAATTTCCCCATTCGCAGTGGCCTAGTATTTAAGTGCTTGTATATTAGGGATGACAATGGCTACAAGAAAGGACTCAAACCCAAATCGAAGCAATGTAAGAGAAATGAAATGATTGTATGCATTCTCTATATTTTCTACAACATACTCACCTTGTGACAGTTTTAAAATATTCTTCTTTCTATCAATGATTTTCATTATTCTGTCTTGTTGCCACTCACCAATCTCAAACGTGTTTGGATCATAGACTACATTTTTTGAAGGTTTCAATCATGTTCAAGGGCACAATACCATGCAATGAGAACAAACTCAACATATTCAATTTCTGGATCTTCACAACCTTCAGACCTAGGAGTGCTCGATCATTGATCTCATCGTGTCGCACAAACGAACTGATAAAAGAATTTGAGTGTGTCCATTGGAGTGGTGTGCCAAAACAACACTCAACATCAACATTACATCCATATTTGTAATTACACATACTCCTCTTTCAACTGCTGGTGGAAGTGACACTTACATTCATCCCAAGATTCGTAAATCATAGTCATGTGCATTAGGCATTATGATATCAAAGCGAAAAGCCAAAATTTGTGTCTCCAAACACTCGAACCCAAGATAGCATAAATTTAGCACTCCTTGAAGCGGTTACAATGCAGCAACTAGCCCATCCCCTTTGTCATCGGGATTGGCACTTTAATCTCAACCATTGGAGGTACCATTGTTTTTATTTATCCTTCACAAATCATTGACAAGTCCTTCTTTGCCTTAGCTACCAATTCCATGAAGAAATATAATCACAATTGCTTTCTTTCAAAGAGTTCATCCTTGCTATGTGGTGCCCGACGTGAAATCTGGAAGAGGTGTCACGAAACTAACTTATAATGCCTCAAAAATGTTTCCTTTCTACATTTCAACTTAGCTCGTCGGAGGTCGACAAAGAGAATAAAATAGTATCACTAGGGCAAAGATGAATAAAAATGAGTACAAGAAGAAATGTCAGAGGTCGACATTCAAATTGGAACTAGCCACAATACTTTGTCTTCAACATTTAAACTTTCTTTGTCAAAATCCGCCAACTGAGGTGGAACTTGAATAATTTGGCTACGAACTCTTCAATCCTACACTTAGTCTTCTTTTCTTCTTCTACATGGTTGTAAGAGGTGTGTCACGGAGTGATGTTAGAAATGGAACTCAAATGAGGCTTAACAAACTTAAGATTTACCCAAGAAGCACCAACTTGAGTGAGTTCCACATGGCTTGTTGTAGTCCGGTGGATGTTCTGGAACTGACCAAAATCTCTGACTAACTTAAAGACTTAACATATTTAACTCATTAAAATTGGACAAGGACCAGACTTAGCCAAAATTTGAACATAGGGTGAAATTTTGGGTAACATAACTGATGTAGGAGCATCCTTGGGTTGTTGATAATCTTGCATCACCTAAAAATATTTCCTTTTCAGTTTGTTCTTGTTAGTTGTTTTAGTGTTTTGATCGGCAATCCTTGCAGTTGGTTCCTTATCTCTTGGGATCCAAATAGCATGTTCTAGACATCATGATGAATCTATGTTTGCCTTTGCATCTCAATACATTCTTTCCAAATGGAGATTTCTTAAGTTTGGGTCTGGTCCTATTTGTTCTTCCTGTTCTAACGGCCAGGTTGGCATAATTTGGCTTGTGATGGTGTTCCATGATCGACGATGCTAATTGGCTCATTTTTTGATGATCTTATGCTCATGGCCGACCTCCTTGTGTGATTGCACTTCATTCCATATCTCATATCTATTTGGAGGTGTTCTTATAGATTTTGGTCCTAACATATATGTTGTAACACGTTTTCTTTGTTCTTGGAGAATGTGATCTTTTCTGGGTGACTTGTCGCTTACGATCTTGTATATGTTTGTAGTTTTGGTTCCTTAGTAGTTTTTTTGGGGGAGAAGATTAGTTCAATAGCTTAGCATCCAATATGGATTTGTATTTCTAAATGTAAGCAGACATGTGTGCTTAGAATGTAAGTTGGCATGTATGATGTAAATCTTTGATTTTGGATAATAAGAAGGTCCGCGGGGCATGTTGATAGTTCATCATTGAGTTCTTAATGTTCTTGTGTTGGTTGTTTTTGTTGTGTTGACTCTTGATGCATAGTTGTACCATCTCCATTGGGGAAACTATGATCGTGACTGCATCAAATGGTATCATAGCAAGATTCGTTCCTATAGATCCAAGTTCTTGCACTTGTAGAGCCCTAGACCTGTTGATTGTGAGGTGGCAGAGTGAAGATTTGACTCGCAGTTACAGAGGACTTGCGCAAGGTGGGTAGGAAAGGATTTTTTGTTGATTGTTGAGTGTTGAAACATCCCACTAGTGGACAGATCGCCGAAGATGAGGCAGTTGCACTTGAGGATTGGGAAGATGTCGCCTAGAAGGATGAACCTTGGGAGGTTAGAACAAATGATGGAGGACTTTAGAAATGAGATGAGGACTGGGATCATAAATGTGTTGACTAGATTGCAAAGGAATCCTGAGACAGAAGAGGAATATGAAGAAGTTGTTGAAGATCTTGAGCCTGTAGATGTTGAGATCCCTACAAATGAAGAAAGGTTGTTAAGGGCTATGGCACAAGTAAGTAAAAATCATAGGATGGATGTTTCTACTTTCACTTGTTCAGTGCATCCTGAGGATTTGATAGATTGGATTGGTGAACTAGAAGATTACTTTGAATTGGAAGATATCAGAGATCCACAGAGGGTTAGGTTAGCACAGACTAAGTTGAAGGGTCATGATAAAATTGTAGAAAGATAAGTTCAAGAGAAGACAGGGAAACCCTAGAGGGAAGGAGAAGCAAGCAAGAAGAAATGATAGAGAAGAAAACCATTGAGATCGACCATGATCCAAAGACACTTAGGAGAGGCAATAGTAACAAGAAATTCAAAGGTACTTTGTTTCAAATGTGGTGGCATAGGACATGGAGATTTTCAATGTTCTGATGGATGTAGTAAGAATATGGGAAAACATAATATTGTGGCACATGAAGAGCGAGCTACTGATGAACTTGAGGAAAGTATGGAAAAACTTGAGATAGGAGAATCTCTTATGATTAGGAGAGTCATGTTGACTAAGAAGGAAGTTGAACCTATACAAAGGAGGAATTTGTTTAGGACTATTTGTAAGTCGGGACGTAAATGTTGTAAGGTTGTTATGGATTGTGGTAGTATTGATAATTTGGTCTCAGAAGAGATGGTGCAGAAGCTTGGATTGAAGAGGCTTAAACATCCTTGTCCTTATGGGATAAGTCAGTTTTCAGAAGAACACATGGTGGAGGTGAAAGAACGGTGTTTGGTCAACTTTAACTTTGGACCTTACAGTGATGAGGTGTTATGCGATGTGGTGTCTATGAGTACTTGTCATGTTTTATTGGGAAGACCTTGGCAATTTGATAGGGGAGCTATTCATGATTGTAGAAGAAATTTGGTCACAAAAGAGAAGGATAGACATAAGTTCACTTTGGTTCCTTTGAGGGAGGTAGAATGGGGAAGTTCAAGGAATTTGAACATGGTAAAGAGTTACTGTTTAGAGAGGCAAAATACAAAGGATAGTGTGGATTGGAAGAAAAATATCAGATGGCATGAGGGGTGAAGTGGAGCAACATAAGACCTTGGTTGTTGATCAGAAGAAGATTTGTAACAAAGGTAAATCAATTATGCAAAAGAAAGGAGGAAGTGGCCAAAGTTCTCATGTTGATGTGGGATATGATAGAGTAAGTATAGAGAAGAGTAAGTGGATGGATCTAACAAAGGATAGGGCGGAGGTGCAGAAAATGGAGAGTTGCAGATAAAGAGGATGTTTGGATTAAAAAATGAGCATGAAATTTAGGTTCCACGTCTTATCAAATGTTCATAAGTTTCTCTTATGGAACATTTTCTTCTCACCAGGGGTGTCTGATGCAGGAGTATCCTTGGGTCGTTGGCAATCTTGCATCACCCAAAAATATTTCCTTTTCAGTTTGTTCCTATTAGTTGTTTTAGTATTTTGATCGGCGATCCTTCCAGTTGGTTCCTTATCTCTTGTGATTCAAATGGCATGTTCCGAACATCATGATGAATCTATGTTTGGCTTCACATCTCGATATGTTCTTTCCAAATGGAGATTTCTTAAGTTTGGGTCTGGTCCTATTTGTTCTTCATCTTCTAACTGCCAAGTTGGCATGATTTGGATTACGATGGCGTTCCACGATTGGTGATGCTATTTGGCGGATTGTTCAATGATCTTATGCTCGTCACCGACCTCCTTGTGTGATCGTACTTCATTCCATATCTATTTGGAGGTGTTTTTATAGATTTTGGTCCCGACCTATATTTTGTAACACGTTTTCTTCGTTCTTGAAAAATGTGATTTTTTTTGGCCGACTTGTGGCTTGAGATCTTGTATATATTTGTAGTCTTGATTCCTTGGTAGTTATTTTGGGGGAGAAGATTAGTTCAGTAGCTTAGCAGCCAGTATGGATTTCTGATTGTAAGCTGACATGTGTGCTTGGAATATAAGTTGGCATGTTGCTGAACATGTATGATGTAAATCTTTGATTCTGGATAATAAGAAGGATTGTGAGGCATGTTGATTGTTCATCACTGAGTTCTTAATGATCTTGTGTTAGTTGTTACAGTTGTGTTGACTCTTGGTGCATAGTTGGACCATCTCCATTGGGGAAAATCTGACTGTGATTGCATCAATAAGGCAAAGGCAATTGTGTTATTTGTCTAAGAAAGATTATATATATTATTGTGTTCTTAAAATGTGTCACACTTCTATGGGTCATTCCATCCAAAGTTGCTCAAGAATGAGGCCTCAAATATCGACTCATAGCTCCCTAGTCATGGAGTGCAAAAGTGTGTGATGAAGGCCCTCAGATTGACCTAGTTGTGCCCTTGCAAGTACACCATGAAATGAGATATTCAATGCATGAAAATGACAACTATTCTATATGATTGCAATGCATAAAAGAAAATTAATCTATATGATAACAATGCATGATTAATCTATAAAATGAAATATGCAAACTTAATCTATGGAAGAAAATATGAGTTTAATCTAATATGAATCTAATCTACATGAATATCCATGGATGCAAGAAGAAGAAGACAAGAAGATAGAGAAGTTGCAATATCCAAGCTTGAGTGCTCAAATTCTCCTCCAAAATTGCTCTCCAAACATGCAGCATAACAATACAAAAAAAAGTGGGATCCTAAATGAAAATGAGAGGTTTCCTTATAAAAAAAAGTGAACGGTTGAGATTAAGAGGCAAAAAGAAATGAACAATGGTGGAGATTAAATCTTGGTTGATCCATGTGCTCATTAAAGCAAAAAGGCCACCACTTAGAAATATGTGATAAAAAAAAAGAATTTTTATTTAATTTATTTCCTTTTTCATCAAAAGAAGAGCTTTAAGTGGGGATTTTTATTTATTTAATTAAAAGGGGGGTTTTCTCTTAATTAAATAAATTAGAAGAATTTTATTTAATTAAATGGGAGGAATTTAATTTAATTAAATAAGATGAATTTTATTTAAT
>MU223961.1:1108780-1126286 GCA_018584345.1 Thuja plicata | reverse complement strand
CTTCTTTGATAGGATTGTTCGAAGCTTGAAAAGACTTAGGAAGAGTAGAAAGTGGAAGCAAACATGAAGTGGTAGAACAAGAAGATGGAAGACTTTGATCTTGACAAGGATCTTTGGATAGCATAAGCGCATAATGTTCCTCTTGAACTTTAATAGGCTTAATATTGGAAGTAACAACACCATTTTTAATAACCTTAATGGAAGTATCATCTTTGGAAAGCGTAAGTGGGGTAAGGTTATTTTGATCATCAATAAGCTCAACGGTGTAAGTAGTAACTTGATCCTTCTTAGGAGAAGACTTAAGACATGGTGGAATGAATGAGAAAGGGCGTGCGGGATCAAAAGAACCATGAAACAGGTACGAGACATCATGAAAAGGATTGGATGACATGGAGGTTTCTTGATCTTGATCTTTATTTATGTTCTTTTCTTTATCATTTTTGGAGTCCTCTTGACATGGAGCCACTTCTAAGGACAAAGAATCATGTTGCAATTATATGGGAGACTTGGGAAGAGATGAGGAAGGATTAGCTGAAGTAGGCATTATAGCATATAAAGGCTTAGGCTCTTTAGGTTTAGCATTATTGAAAGTATTCGCAACCAAGTGAAGGTTAGCTTGAGTTTCTTTAAGAGGTAGCCCTTGAGGACAACTATAGGGAATCACATGAAAAGCATTAGGACCTTTGTTGGATGAAGGATTTGTGAAAGACTTGAAAAACTTGGAGACTTTAGGAGATGTATGAGTATTGGAGGATGTAGAGGATGGAAGGGAATCATCACAAAACAAAGGTTCATCATTAACATGATCTTGCTCGAGAGTGTAATCTTTATTTTCAGCATGAGAATCCTTAGAGGAGTGATTCTTATAGTATTTACGTTTATAATCAGCGCGGTGAGCTTTCTTTTCCTCAATAGAAGTATATGTATCATCCAGGTATTGCTCACAAAAATCATCAAAGTCTCTTTCAAAATCATAATCATATGGATCACCATCACAATCTATCCAATGTGAACACCCATTACCAGTAAGAATGAGCACACGACTAGGAGGATTTTTAGGAATAGAGGTGTCATAGGTATCACTATATTGTCCATCATCATAGTCATCAGTCATAAAAAATGGGCGTGTCACTCTTCATGGAAGAGGTATCACAGGGATTGTCACGTTGCTCAGTATGGTATGTCTTGAAAAGAGAAGTATGACTCTTGGGAGAAGTAGAAGAAGAACGAGATCGTGGAGAAGAGGAAAGTGAAGAACTAGTGGAGGAAGAAGACTTGGATGATGAGGAAAGATGAGAAGACTCAGAAGATGAAAGATGTTTGGAAGAAGGAGGTTGTGAAAAGATCATGTGTATGATCCTAGCAAAGGCGTTTGATTCAATCAATTTTTTTTTTTTGCCTTAAATTTATCACCTATGCAATTTTTTGAGGAATACCACTCTTCGAATTGAGCAATGAGTTCGAGATCATCTATCCTCAAGAGAGGTTCCATAACAAGATATTTGAAATTCATGGTTCTGGAAGAGGAGGAACCTAGCATGGGAGTGACAGAAGAGATGAATAGAAGAAGGTAGACTAGATAATAAGAGGAAAAGAAGTAAGAATACGTGAGGATATTAGGAAGAAGAGGAAGAACTGTGAATGAAGAAGAGAAAGGATGGAAATGGGAGACAAGGAAGAAAGAAGACCAAGAGTCATTTTGTGCAACTTGATACCATTTACATTCATTTGGATGTTGAGAAACATGTCATAACACTTTTGGGGATATCTTATTAAAGTTTCCATCACACTGTTTAGGCAGAGAGGATACAGTTTCACGTGATGAAGTGCTTTTTCACGCGAGGATTCTCACAAGATCGCGCAAAATTTTGAAGTCTGGCGTGAGGAAACAGTAGACTGGTGTGACAGAATGACAACAAATTGACAGCAAGTTGGCATAATATCACACGATGATTCTCACAGTGTCACGCGAAGAAACTCACAGGGCCTCGCAAAGAACTATTTTCTCGCGCAAGGTTTCTGACAGGAAGGACAAGGAACTCAGTTTTGTTCATTTTAAATAACCAACTAGATGCATTAACAGATTTTTATCATGAATCAGGCATGCAAGACAACAATCAGGGAGTTCAAAAATGTCTTCAAACAATGAGCAAGGGACAAAGCAACCTTGCACATGAACAAGAATAGTGACATAGTATTTCTACTCCCTAAAAATTCTACTTGTGTATTTTCTCAAAATGTTTTCCAATCACACACATAGTCCTAGAGAATAAAAAGTTGGTTTCACTATGGTTCTTAGTAATGGTTTGACTCTACAACTTTTGCAATCTCAAGTGGGTGAAATATAATCCCGGCGCACCGAGGTTTTGACACAGTCTAAGAATTTAATCAATCAGGAGTTGCTGAGGAGATCTAACAACCCAACAAGAAACCACACCCGTGGAGATTTCTTCCACAAGGACATTTATATAGCGGTTGTTGCTACCATGGCAAAAATGGCTATTACTGCTTGAGGTTCCATCCATGTGGTTTACCCAATAAAGGGAATGTCCACTATGGTTAACCCTCTCTAACAAGGAAGACTCACAATATGAACCACATGGGGACTTGGTTCGGATTCAAGGGTTCCAAGTTTCTGATTCTCCCAAAAGGGAAAAGAGCATAATCCTCTAGCCTCTTCACCTCACCAAAACATAGAAAAAAAGATTAATTGACCCACTAATTTGAAATCACCTCACCCAAGGTTCGTATATCAAGAACAATGACCACCAATCTCAAGAGAGTAATTATCAATCAAAGTTGAAGACTAAACCAAGTTTGAAGTAATGACAAATCATTCCCTACCTACAAGGGGATCTATCGTCAAGAAGAGCTTCGCATGTAAGACAAGCGAATGAAGCCCACTCTCTCAAGATCGCCACAAACAGTGTTTATAGGGCCTAATTACTATGTGAAACATATATGCAAGATAGCAAATCTAGGTCCATTTTTAGAGCACCAATTGGAAATGTGATTTATGAAAGCAAGAAAACACTCAAGCTAAACACATGAGAGGTTCATTTTTATTTCCAAAATCCAAATGTTATAGAGATGCAACAAAATACCTCAAGTCCAAAGCAACGCGAATGTTTTGTTGTTTATCCACGCAAGTCCAAATCAGCAACAACAACAGTGATAGCAACAACAAATCAGAAACCACTAGAAACAGTAAACATTAGTGGTTAGAGATCAAAGATATAAAATATAGCAATAAAAATCAGATCTCTGGTGTGAAATCTCGCGCAAAGATTCTCAGAGTGCAGCGCGAATATTCGCAGAGTGCCACACGAAGATTCACAGAATCTCATGCGAAGAAACACACATACAACAAAAAAAATGCAGAAAACAGTAAATAATGTCAGATCACTGCCCGGTATCAGAGTCTGCACAAAAATTCACACAGAGCTGCGTGATGAAACTCCGCGTATCGCGTGAAATTTTGCACAGACTAGCAAAACCTCGCGTCGTTTTAAGCAAAACGTCGCGCAAATTTTCGTCATAGAGCCATACAGACAAAAAAATTAGATTTTTTAAGAAAAATGAAAGATGAGGCTAGATCTGCCCCACGGTGGGCGCCAAAAATGTGAACTTAAAATGTGTCACACTTCTATGGGTCATTCCATTCCAGGTTGCTCAAGAATGAGGCCTCAAATATCGACTCATAGCTCCCTAGTCATGGAGTGCAAAGGTGTGTGATGAAGGCCCTCAGATTGACCTAGTTGTGCCCTTGCAAGTACACCATGAAATGAGATATTCAATGCATGAAAATGACAACTATTCTATATGATTGCAATGCATAAAAGGAAATTAATCTATATGATAACAATGCATGATTAATCTATAAAAGGAAATATGCAAACTTAATCTATGGAAAAAAATATGAATTTAATCTAATATGAATCTAATCTACATGAATATCCATGGATGCAAGAAGAAGAAGACAAAAAGATAGAGAAGTTGCAATATCCAAGTTTGAGTGCTCAAATTCTCCTCCAAAATTGCTCTTCAAACCTGAAGCATAACAATACAAAAAAAGTGAGATCCTAAATGAAAAGGAGAGGTTTCCTTATAAAGAAAAGTGAACGGTTGAGATTAAGAGGCAAAAAGAAATGAGCAACGGTGGAGATTAAATCCTGGTTGATCCATGTGCTCATTAAAGCAAAAAGCCCGCCACTTAGAAAGATGTGATAAAAAAAAAGATTTTAATTTAATTTATTTTCTTTTTTCATCAAAAGAAGAGCTTTAAGTGGGGATTTTTATTTATTTAATTAAAAGGGGGGTTTTCTCTTAATTAACTAAATTAGAAGAATTTTATTTAATTAAATGGGAGGAATTTAATTTAATTAAATAAGATGAATTTTATTTAATTAAATTCCTATAATTGAACCTAATCATTTACTACCAAAAAAAATTGCCATCCAATCCTATCAAATACCTTTTTTACCGATGTTTGATGTTCTATAATTGTCCATTGCTTCCTACTCTATCCTCTTTAATATTGTGATGGAAATGAATGTGCTTCTCAGTAAAATCCTTAAATTGATTGTCTTCAATGATTAGGTCAACTACAATGTTCACATGTCTAGATTGATAGGTAACAGTACCGTTGTCCAATACATGATAGAAAAAGGTGATGTGCCAATTTCTCTCTTTGGTGTAATCCTTATAGCCCAAAGTGTGTGAGGCAACTTTATGTCCATATCTTTTTAATTATCTTCAACCAATTTACAAATAATATTTATGATATTCTTATTGGGTCTACTTTCCCGTAGATGGTAATCCAGCTAATAAGCACAGATTATACCATATTCACAGCAAAAAAATAGAATTTCTTTGAATGAAAAATTAGAAACATAGGCAATCCAAAATAATACAAGATGTTTTCTTTGAAGAAGCTATAAACTACTTAGATGTTTTAGTGTATACAACTTCAACCCACTTGGTAAAGTGATAAGCACATATGTTGCTATCTAATGTCATATTCTATAAAGGGGAAAAAAAATCTTTCTAAAAATTATAAAAACTTGATTTTGAGCTTCTCTTCAATCCGAGAAGGATCAAAAAGAGTTAAAAACCAGTTTTAAAAAAAAATAGAAAGTTTGATTTCTCGTAGACAAACTGCTGATTTTTTGGATCTTCTACAGTAGCAACTTTATTCTTAAAAGATGACTCTCATATATGATTCTGCCTAAGAGTGCTAGAGCAGATTTGCCTTATTATTAATCCTTCTTAGCATCTACCATTGTAGTTATTTTTTGTAACTTCACTCGTTCCTTTCTCTGTCCATGTTGAAGACTCCTTTAAATTCAAAGCTTGGCAATGTTCATGATAAACATCCTTCACCTAAGGACTTGACTGTTTGAAATTTTTTTAAAAAATCATAGTTGACAGTGACGCGACAAGAATGACTTAGCATTTGGCTACACAAATAATTGATTTTGAATTTTTTTGGGTAACAGTTTTGGGTACTGACATATCAGACCAAAAAACAATCTAAGAGTCTAAATAATTGACTATGTAAAAAACATAAATATCATTAAAACTTATACTTTTATTTGTAACATTTTTAGCATTTAAAAGCATGTTCTCAATTTGTAACACTTCATGCAAACATTTTCAAGCGATAAATAGAAGGTAAACTATTTGTTAAATAAACAAGTAAATTAGGCACACCCACATCTGAATCCTAAAGAAAACTTGTAATATAATTAGGACAATTTATGTGCACATTCTAAGTGCCCAACGAAGAGTTAAAAATTTACTATTCAGTCGAGAGTTCGATTAATATTTATAATTATATTCTATTATGTGAAAAATATAGCTATTTTCAACATGTCATATGTGATATACAACAGAACCATTGGCAAGGGCCACCTAAAATCATTCTATCATGTCATCTCTTGTAGGCCTCACTGATGCAGTGAAGGATGGAGAAACCTCAAAAGGT
This sequence comes from Thuja plicata, assembly GCA_018584345.1. Lineage (NCBI taxonomy): Eukaryota > Viridiplantae > Streptophyta > Pinopsida > Cupressales > Cupressaceae > Thuja > Thuja plicata. The sequence continues at coordinate 1,120,300 of MU223961.1, read as the reverse complement.
CGGTCCAATCCTTGCAGCCGATTCAACACAGTGTAAAAACAACAAGAACAATAAGCCAAGATACATCGAATGAAAGATCAGCCTTCTATTATTCTCAGAAAATCATTTACAACATATCTGCAACATGTTGTTTCACATGCCAAGCATACATGCCTAATTATGATCAGAAAACCTCTTACAAACCCTAGCCAACTACGCCAAATAATCTTATGAAAATCACTCACCCCTTAGGAACAAGTCCATACACTTATAAAGCAATCACAACCATCGGACGGCCCAAAAAAGATCACATTTCCCAATAATTGAGAAAATGTGTTACAACAAATAGGCTAGGACCCAAATCATCTGGAACAACCTTCAATGAAAGAAATAAGAGATGCGATCATAGAAATAAGTAGGCCTCAAACGTATTACTGAGCTAGCACGATCGCAAATAGAGATTCCAATTGGTAGATCAGGAAAACGATCGGTAATACCATGAGTGACCAGTAAAATTAAGAACAAGACAGTCAAGCAAAGAATCAGCAAAATCACCAGCGTGATGAATCCAAATGAGGTGTGATCATAGGATAAGGTTCAACACTAAGCCACGAACACACTGTAGCAATCACAACTCAAAAGAACAAGTAAGATCAACCGCAACAAGAAAAACCCAACCACCAACCTGAAATATGAAGAACAAAATAGGACTAGGCCAATCTTAAGATATCTTCTCCCAGAAAGAACGAAACAAGTTGGGATCCTAGACAAAGGTTCACTAGGATGTCTACAATAAACCCATCTGATCGCATAAGATAATGAGCCAACGGGAGTGACCACCACCTAAAACACCAAAACTGCACAATTGGAACAGAACAATAAAGAAACTAAAAGGAAATCTTTTTGGTTGATGCAAGATTGCTAAGATCATAAGATGCTCCTGCATCAGACACCCCAGGTAAAATAAAATGTTCCATAAGATAAACTTATGAACATTTGACAAGTTGTGGAACATAAATCCCATGCTTTTTTTGAGCCAAATGTCCTCTTCATTTGTAACTCTCTACATTTGTACCTCTGCACTGTCCTCGATCAAATCCATCAACGTACTCTTCTCTGTACTCACCCTATCACTTTTTCCATCAACACCAGAGCTCAGATTACTACCCCTTCCCTTTTAAATGACTAATCTACCTCGGTGACAATCCCTAATTTGTTCAACAACCAAAGTCCTCTACTGCTTCACTTTTCCCTTCTTACAATCAGATACTAACTTGCCTTCATCAGATTTACTTCCAAGACCCTTCTTCTGATCCATACTAACCTCTGTAATCTGCTTCTCTGAAAAATAACTCTTCACCATACTCAAATTCCTTGCAATTATCCCTTTTGCTTACTTCAAAGGAACTAGAGTAAACTTGTGTCCATCCTTCTCTATTGTGACCACGTTTCTTCTGCAATCATGAATAGCCCATCTATCAAATTGCCAAGGTCTTTCGAATAGAACATGACAAGCACTCATAGACACCACATCACATATCACTTCATCTGTGTAAGGTCCAATGTTGAATTTAACCAAACATTGCTCTTTCACCTCCATCATATGCTTGTCTGAAAACCAACCTATCCCATAAGGACTAGGATGTGTAAGACTCTTCAATCCAAGCTTCTGCACCATCTCTTCTGATACCAAGTTGCCAGTACTACCACTGTCCATAACAACTTTACAACATTTACTTCTTGATTTGCAAACAGTCCTAAACAAATTCCTCCTTTGTAAAAGTTCAACTTCCTTTTGACTTAACATGACTCTCCTAAGCATAAGAGACTCTCCTATCTCAGGTTCCGCTTCATTTCCACAACTTCACCAGGAGTTTGTTCATCATGTGCCATAAGATTTTGTGCTCTTACTATATCCTTCACAACATTGAAAAGCCCTATGTCTAATGCCACCACATTTGAAACAAGTGCCTTTGAACTCCTTACTACCATTCCCTCTTCTACGTATCTTCTGATAAGATTCAGCTTGAATGGTTTGCTTCTCTTTGCCATTGTTGCTAACTTTATTTTCTCTTCATTTATTGTTACTTTGTCTTCTCTTCAACTTTTCTCCTGCGCTCAATGCATACTAATAAGCATCCTCAATAGTACTAATCCTCAACATACTCAACTCATCCTGAATATTAAATCACAGACCATTAACACCTAGTCACCTTCCCCTTAAATACTTCCTTGTGACCAGATCTGATAGTCAACTTATAGAATTCCTCTGTGTATTTGATGGAGAGAGATGTTAGATCCAAGTCACAACCTTGTGGAATAGGAAACAAACCACAAATTTCTCCTTTCTCACCAAGTCCTCGATGATGAGTGACTTTTAGACAGCATTGAGACAGGCTCTACGACTCCTATAAGGGCCTCTAGCATCCCCTCTACAACCAACAATCTCTTCCCCAAGGATCACACCCCTTAAGTCAATCTTCTCATTAAGCCTAGTCCCCTTGTGATTAGGTGGCAACTACAAATCATTAGGATTTGGAATATCAATGGGTGGAATAGAATCCCATACTCCTCTTAGGCACAATACGACACATTTTAGACAAAAACTCCCTCAGAATTGGCTTAGGGTCAACACAAAGTCCACTAGTCCTATTTAATAGGCCTAATGGCTACTAGGTATGTCTAGCCAGTTTTCAAGGCTAAACTTCTGAATTCTCCAAAAGACCTCCAAAACAAGTCACCTTTTTAGATGCCCTTTTTGGCCTTCAATCAAACTCCAAACTCTTGATTCCTGACTCATAAAGCAAGAACAATGTCTCCCATAGGGCTAATTAGGTTCCTAGGCCTAATTAGGATTGGTTACAAAGCAACCACCCTTTGATACACTAACCCAACACCTTCATCACTTCAAACACCTCGAGGGATCCCATACAACATCAATTCCACCATTAGATATCTTGCAACCATTCCACCCTTCCTTCTGTAATACAATTTGCAGACTGTTCTAGGTCAAGAACATGGAGATGCTCGGCTAGGGTATCAACTTCTTCTATGCTCCCTTATCCTTCCTGAATGAAACCAACATAATCTTACAACACATCTTCTGAACTTGGATTTCACCAAGGGCCATAGATTTTCCACGGTGAAATCTCAAGTTAGAGGCATTTGTTTGGGAAACCATAAGCAACCCCTCTGTCACAGACCAGTCACAGGGAATTTGATGTAACTTACACTAAACTTCACCAAAATCAATCAAACCAGTGGAAAAAGAGAGTTAATTCATTCCTCCACGATTACATGAACAAAAACATTCAATGTCAATTCAATCCCACATGTGTCAATCGTACAAACAAGAAATATATAGGAAAAAATCATAATGTATTATTCTTCTAAAATGCCAAAACTTCACCAACCTTACATTTTCGATCCAAAGGGCTTAAAAATCCATTTCCCAACTTCCTCAGCTGATTTCAACCAATTTTTGAATTGTTGACCGTCGGGAACCAAAAATTTGCAAAAATGCAAAAGTTGCTATGACAACTTTTTGACAACAATAGCAACTTTTTGCATTTTGACACAACTTAACCTTCCAACCTATCTAGGAATTTAATGACAATAAATTAGGTCCTTAGATGCCAAAATGAACCTAATTAAGGTATTACAACCCTTGAGACTCCCTTTGGATTGAATTACACAATTTTGGCCTATTGGCCCCAAATGTCCCTAAATGACATTTTAGTCCAAAATTGGACTTAATAAAATGTTGTCTTATTACAACTTATTCATCCAAGACCCATGGGTTCTTGTGGCTATCTACATACTCTTCTTGAGTGACCCTCTAAATTGAGTCTTACTGTCACCCTTGGTGCTCCTGCACCATACTTCCCTGGACAGAAAAGTCTCAAGCCCTCTTAGAGACTAACTACTCCAAGTCACCTCCTCTGTGCTTGAGTTCTTCTTCCAACATCCAAGTGGCTTCTAATACTGGTAGATCCTTCCACTTGACAAGATTTTCAAAGTACACCTTGTGCCTTATTCTTTTAGCTTCCCTGTTATCTAGAATGCACTCCATGATGGGATCAAAAGTAGTAAGCAATTTTCCAACCCAATCTTCCCACTCTTTGTCAATCTCGACATTATCATCTATTGCCTATACTGTCCCTTTAAAAAGTGTCAAATCTGCAACATTGAAGATGGGAGACAGGGCTATATCTGGTGGTAACTCTATCTTGTAGGCATTGGATCCATATGTACTGATCACCTTGTAGGGACCTATCTTTCTCATCTTCAATTTGTTGTAGCTTCCTTTTGGCAACCTTTCCTTGTTGAGATGAACCATAACAAGATCCCCTACCAGAAATTGGATATCCCTTCTTTTCTAATCCACCCTTGCCTTTGTCTTTTGGGCACTTTGATGAAGTGATTCTCTGACTTGGTCATATATCTCCTTCATTGCTTCAGCAAAATCCTCTGCATTGTCATTCATATTTTCCACTCCTTGCAAATTTATCAATTCCATGACACCTCTAGGATGACTCTCATAGACTATTTCAAAAGGACTTCTCCCTGCACTCCTATTTGTGGAGTCATTGTATGCAAACTATGCTTGAGGGATCACCATGTCCCAAACCTGTTCATGTTACTTTGTTAGACACCTCAAGAGGTTTCCTAGTGATATATTGACCACTTCAATTTGCCAACCTGTTTGGGGATGGTAGGCAGAACTATAGGACAATTGAGTCCCCAAAATCTTCCATAGGGTCCTCCAAAAGTGACCCACAAACTTTGAATCCCTATCTATCACAACGGTCAAGGGTAAACCATGAATTCTAACTATCTCCTTGAAGAATAGGCTTGCAATATAACTAGCATCATTAGTTGTCTTACAGGGATAAAATGGGCCATCTTGATGAATCTATCTGCCACAAAAAAAAATGCTATCAAACCATGTTCTTTTCCTTGGTAATTCCAAGACAAAGTCCATGCTCAAGCTCTCCCAAGGTTTGTTTGGAACATGTAAGGGTTAATATAAGTCTGCATTGGTTGAAACACCCTTTGCCCTTTGACATATGGGACAAGACTCCACCATCTTTCTGACATCACTTTGCAACTTGGGTCAAAAGTAGAATCTTCTTACTGAATCCAATGTCTTGTTGAGTCCAAAGTGACCTCCAAGACCACCATTGTGTTTCTCCCTAATAATGTTGTCTCTAATGGAGCACTTGGGTATGCAGAGTTGGCATCCCTTAAACAACAAACCGTCCTGCAGTATGAAATTAGAGAAATCTGAATCAAAGGAATTTTCCAACTTGTTGCAAACCTCGTAGGCTTCTTTAAATTCTTCATCAGTCTGATGCATGTACTTGAGTGCTTCAATTCTCACACTCTGCAACTAAATTTCTTGAATAGTTAGGACCCTCCTACTCAAGGCATCTGCAACTTTGTTTGCTTGCCCCTTTTGTGCTTTATGGTGAAGTTGAAGGCTTGCTTGCTATCCACCAATTTCATCTGTCTGTGGCTCAATTTATCATGTCCATTCAGAAAACTTAAAGCATGATTGCCATAAAAAACAATAAATTCTTTAGGAAGCAAATAGTGCCTCCATTTCTTTAGGGTTTGTACCATGGTATATAGTTCTAAGTAATATGTTGAATACTTCTTGGTTTCATTCAACTTCTCACTAAAGAAAGCTACCGCTCTGCCCTCTTGGCTTAACACTACTCTAATAGTCACCCCACTTGCATCACACTCCATAGTCAAAACCTTGATGAAATCAAGAAGTACTGGGATAGGGTACATTGTCACTCTCTGCTTAAGGTATTCAAAACTCTAATCTGCTCCTTGGGTCCACACAAACTTCACATTCCTGCAACCTTTAATGGTCTCCAAAATTGGGCATGGAGATCCTCGGCTAGCGCATCAACTTCCTCTCTGCTCCCTTATCCTTCCTTAATGAAACCAACATAATCTTACAACACGTCATCAGAACTTGGATTTCACTGAGGGCCATAGATTTTCCACGGTGAAATCTCAAGTTAGAGGAATTTGTTTGGGAAACCCTAAGCAACCCCTGTGTCACAGACCAGTCACAGGTAATTTGATGTAACTTGCACTAAACTTCACCAAAATCGATCAAACCAATGGCAACAGAGAGTTAATTAATTCCTCCACCATTACATGAGCAAAAACATTCAATGTCAATTCAATCACACACATGCCAATCGTACAAACAAGAAATAAACAGGAAAAACTCATAATGTATTATTCTTCTAAATTGCCAAAACTTCACCAACCTTACATATTCGATCCAATGGACTTAAAAAGCCATTTCCCAACCTCCTCAACCAATTTCAACCAATTTCAACCAATTTTTGAATTGGTTGACCATTGGGAGCCAAATTTTACAAAAATGCAAAAGTAGCTATGACAACTTTTTGCATTTTGACACAACTTGACCTTCCAACCTATCTAGGACTTTAATGACAACAAATTAGGTCCTTACATGCCAAAAGGAGCCTAATTAGGGTATTACAACCCTTGAGACTCCCTTAGGATTGAATTACACAATTTTGGCCTATTGGCCCCAAAACTCCCTAAATGACATCTTGGTCCAAAATTGGACTTATTACAATGTTCTCTTATTACAACTTATTCATCCAAGACCCATGAGGTCTTGTGGGTATCTAGATACTCTTCTTGAGTGACCCTCTGAATTGATTTTTACTCGCCACCCTTGGTGCTCTTGTACCAGTATTCCTCTACACTCATGTCTTTCTGCCTCAAGTTATGCAATTTCTTGAACAATTCTAATTCACAATCCTCGGGAATGAATTTAGCTTTTAACCTAGCAACCATCACCTTCCATTTAGTGATTTTTGTCTCACCATGCTCTTCTCTATCTTTTTGTAGTTCTTTCCACCATAAGTATCTTGTGGCTAGTATGATTGCACACAGAGATTCCAATTGGTAGAACGGGAAAATGAATCTGTAATACCATGATTGGCCGATAAAATGAAGAACGTGACAGTCAAGCAAAGAATCAGCAAAATCACCAGCGCGATGAATCCAAATGAGGTGTGATCATAGGATAAGGTTCGACACTAAACCACGAACACACTGTAGCGACCACAACTCAAAAGAACAAGTACAAATCATCCGCAACCAGAAAAACCCAACTACCAACCGATAATATGAAGAATGGAATAGGACCAAGTCAATCTTAAGATATTTTCTCCCAGAAAGAACGAAACAAGTTGCGATCCTAGACAAAGGTTCACCAAGATGTCTAGAGGAAACCCATCTAATCGCATAAGATAATGAGCCAACGGGACTGACTGCCACCTAAAACACCAAAACTGCCCAACTGGAACAGAATGGCAAAGAAACTAAAAGGAAATCTTTTTGGCTGATGCAAGATAGCTAAGATTCTAAGATACTCCTGCATCAATCACCCCCATTTCTCAAGTGTCTTCCTACAACTTCTCCAATCTCAACAAGTTTCCAATTGACATTTTTATTTTTTGTCTAATAGGAGAATCAAAAACTCTGATTTTCGAGAGGCTACTTTTATAACTATCCCTGCCTCAGTAAACTTAAACTATCTATCTGAAGGAAAACAATAAGGCCTAGATTTCAAACAGCTAACCTCCCACTTGTAAGTCAACCAATCAATACCAAGATTTTTGTAAGAACCCCATTGGTTCTACTCCTGTTCAATTGGCATTTTTGGATATTGTTTTTGCAAATTTGTTTTGTTTTGGGTATTTTTTTTGAGTTTTATGCTCTTTTTTTGTGTTTTGAAAAAAAATATAAATGCAATGCATGAAATCAAATAAACTATCTATTGAAAACTTTGCACAAGAATTCTCTTTATTCAATTTCAGGAAATGGTTTTTACATGCAACAATCAACTATGCAAAGACGAATTAATTTATTGCAATTAAAGAACCTGATATGAGAATACAACAATGAATTCATAATCCCAAATGAGTCACAACTTGTATTTGATGACAAGACACCAATTTACGATGAACAAATGCATCATTAAACCCCAACGTGCCTCTTCAATACTTAACCTCACCCTTCAATATCTCACGTAGCTTCTATTCTCAAATGTGGCTTCTTTTATCAATGCCAAATGTTGATTCCAAAGGCTATGTTTTGGCTTATGGTTGTCTCATATTCCTCTACAAACAATCTGACTTATAATCTATGATTTCAAACCCTTGTACTGTTGCAATCCAATTGAATTCTCTTCACAATTAGGCACAAATGATAAGCCTAAAATGAGTTACCTAATTAGCCAATATCAGTGTGTCTTTCAACACCTCAGATGCTTGTAAAACTCAGAAGAATCAACCTTCTCCAAAGTGCAAAAACCCTGATGCAAAATGCACCAAATCCCAAGAGCTCACACCAATTTCAAGACAAATAACAAATGCATAGTGTGATCAATTTATTTCATGGAGCTTTTATAAACCTCACGCCAAATCCACATTACTTTTGTGTTTTATAAAACATTAAATACATTTGCCTTGATGACTTGTGTTGACTTAGGGAAATAATAAATAAGCCCGCCCCTTTATTATAATGTTCATTTAATGCACTCTTTAAGTCAATTGGCCCCTTTTTAATAAATAACTTTATATTATTACTTAATAATGACATTATTATTAATAAAGTGACTTTATTAAAGATAAATAATATCAATGCACTCAATAAAGTCATTCCACTAGACCAACTGATGAATAAGTCAACCACTGAGTAAACCATGATTATGGGTGCCCTCCAGATATAATAACTCCTCAACAATGACTTACTATAAATAGTAAGTCTTTGAATAACTGCTCCCATCAACAATACCAAATCTCAACACTACCACCAACATGTTCAGGCACCTTGCTATAGATAGAAATCCTGGCTTTCCTAAAATAGACACTATAAATAGTAAGTGTGCTAAACTGGTCCAAACGAGGAACAGTCTTGAACATCCCTGACCTCTGGAGTGGGGAATTGGCCTCTGGTTTTGCCAACTAAGACCCCCTTAACCATCTAACTTAGCCTACGAGGGCCACTGATAGGCTAATCCATCCCACAACCATGGTGAGCTAAAAAGGGGACAATACAATTTCAAACAGCTGACCTCCCACTTGCAGGTCACCCAATCAATATCCTGATTTCAAAAAGCTAACCATCCACTAGCAAGTCAGGCAATCAATCGTTACACTTCATTGCTACAGTGATCCAAGCCTCCACTTCTCTGTTAAGAGGAAGCCCCACTCCAAGTGAAAAAGGAATTATTTTGTAATTACTAAAGACTTGTGAAAAACAGATCATTTCGTTTAGGTTAACTCTACATTTGTCTGTGCACCTCATGGAGAAATATTCACACCATACTACATTTAAGTACAGATTTGATTAATGAGTAATCTAAAGATTAGATCATTTACAATAATGCTGATTTGACAGATTAAGTGAAATCAATCTCCAAATTAATGTCTTTGCAAAAACAATAAATGTCAGATGGCAACTAACCATGAGTATTTATAAAATAGGAAAATAGGCATGGGTCCTTTTAAAATTTTACCATGACTACAAAACGAATATCTTAAAATTGTACAACCCATATTAGAAAGCTTCATTTTGAAAAAATCATTTATGGGAAGCAAAATAGTTAACCATTTCATATGCATTTTGTGAGAAACATCATTATCAATACAAAAGAATTATGAAGTTTCTTTGTGCTTCCAGTGGAGAAAATGTCTATGGTGACTAATAAGTTAGCTTGGTTTTTCATACAACATCATGCTTCTACATGTTGAACATCAGTCCAAAGCATTGCAGCTGCCAATAATGTGATTGTTGCTGTTTCAACTCGTAGTCGACGAGGCCCAAGACCAACAGGTCTAGCACCTGCCTTAGTCAATGCTTCTACCTCTTTATCAGTGAAATCTGAAATCACATCCTTATATTAATCCATACCATCTTTCATGGAAATTATTGACAAGACAAACCATTCATAGCTTAAATGCAATTCAAGAAGATTCTCATAGAATTATGAAAAAAATGGCGAGGTGTGTCCCTTAATAACACCAGAAAAAAAGCACAATCCACTTATGGTACTTGAAATGGATACAACTGATATTATTAGTCTCCAATGTAACTCTCAAAACATTTATCAGACAAAAAAGGACAAATGAAGAATTTCATATGAAATCAACCACCCAACAATAGCCAATAGTTGTGGACTTGAATTGCCTGTTAGCTTGTGGTCTAGCATTGAGTTTGAGCATATATTGCCATAATGACATGGGTTCAAACTTCAAATCCAACATGCATACAAATCGTGTAATAATGCAGTTAATGGAATTTGAAAAATTCAGTCAAGTACCATCTCCAAGGCTTAACTAAAGAATGAGAAAAAACAGCAATCTACTCCAATGCGTAGAATCAAATTATTACACAAATTTGAGTGTGTTGCTGCCAAACTTAGGCAAACATAATAAAAGTATCATATAAATATATTGAAGCTATAATAACCATCATATTTACAAATCTAAGATGTAAACAAGGACATATTCTAAAAACGTGAAAGATAAAACACAACTTTTAGACAAAAGAATGAGGAAAAAAGCAAGCTGTTTGCAATAGACAGAGAATAATTGAAACACCAAGATGTTTTGAATGTTTTCTTATTCACATTAGTTTACTAAACCAACAATCTGTATTGTTCTTTGCAAGAATAATCAGTCTCTAGAAGCATGATGAATTAAATAATCTTTGACCTTGACAGTAGATCAATCATCTTCATTACCCCAGGCAATGACTGATATTTTATTTTCCTGGCATAAGCTTCTGATCAAATCAAGTAGTGGATGGTTAGGACTCCAAATTTTGAATTTGATGTTCCTTTGTTCCCAAGGCAACTAATGCAAATATAAAATCTAGACCTGCTCTAGTGATGCACCCCGGATATGGTGTTTGGCTAAGTATGGATTTTTGCAATAATTCTGATTTTTTTGTTTTATGCTGTATTTTCTGATTTTTATGGTTTTTTGCTAGGATACCGGGTTCGGCCCCTGCCCCCTGCGGACCCTGCCAAATTCGAACCGGTCCAAAATTCGGGTCCGGTTCGGCTGTGGGTTCGGATTTTTTTGGCAGGGTTCGATTTTTCAAAACCAAATTCGAACCCGGTTTTTAATGGTTCGAACCCGGGCGAATTTCGCCGAAAAACTCGAATTTGGGTCAAATTTCAAGCGAATTTGCCCTGCGGTTTCACTTAAAACGCGATTTTATTGCAAATTTTATGAAAATTTGGTGTCCACAACCCTAAAAGGTGAGTTTAAAGACATTTTTGTTGCTTCTAATGCTCATTTGTGGTGTGCAAACAGCTTATTTGGTCTTGAGCAAGAGGAGATAGGTGTTTGAGCAAGAGCTTGGTTGTGCAAGGAGTTGAAAACTTGATTTGTGGACCTTCTTCAAGTGATTGTGCCTCATTTCTACACCTTTGCAAGCTTACAATGAGTGGAAGAGGTAAGTTCT